>JZKD02S0864744.1:46375-66273 GCA_000966675.3 Picea glauca
GAATTAGCTATCTTTAAAACAAGAGATCCTGGAAACAAAAGAAATTGAAATTTATCAAATTTTAGAAAGTAGATATTTAGTTTCATACATACGAAATATGCACTTTTATAAAATATGGGGATGAGATTTTATAGAGCATGCGCGGAGCCCTCATTCCATACTTAGCTAGTTTTTGGATCGTGGGTTCTCAGGCTGGCGGGCTCAAAAATGGGCCTCTGTTGTTCCGTGTCCTACAAATAGCACCGAGAGTTCCACGATATACAAATTTACAAGCGGACTTGCGGACTATAGAAACTTGTCATAAAATCAATAATGTCTGTTACATATCTCTGGAAATTACATGAACATTTAAAAGCATACAATAGAATAGTAATAACGTCTGTTACATAGTTTCGTGGACGAAAACACAAAAAAATTAGCATTCCCAAACTAGTTTGCTTTAAAACAAGGGGTTCTGGACAAATAAAAATCGAAATTTATCAAAGTATAGGATTGTGGACACCCAAAAAGTTAGCATACAATAGAATAGTAACAACATTGTGCAACACAAAAAATTTAGCATAGAATAGGAGACAAAAAATATAGCAGGCCTCCATACTTAACCAGTTTTTGGATCGCAGGTTCTCGAGTTGGTGGGCTCAAAATTGGGCCTCTGTTGTTCTGTTGCCTACAAATAGCATCGACAGTTCCACGATATACAAATTGATAAGAGGACTTGCGCACTATATAAATTTATCAAAAATAAGTAATGTTTGTTACATATCTCTGGAAATTACATCAACATTTAAAAGCATACAATATAATAGTAATAATGTCTGTTACATAGGTTCGTGGAGAAAAACACAAAAAAAATAGCATTCCCGAATTAGTTTGCTTGAAAGAAAAGGCTTCTGGACACAAGAGAAATCAAAATCTATCAAAGTATAGGTTCTTGGACACCCAAAAATTTAGCATACAATAGAATAGTTACAATGTCGTTCCAGACAAAAAAATTAGCATGCAGTAGGACACAAGAAATGTAGCAGATCTGAATTACTTTTCTTTGGAATAAACAAGAAAGGTTCCTGGAAACCCAAAATTTACTATACAATAAAGGCATTGCCGAATTAGTTTTCTTTGGAATTTATCAAAAAATAATAATGTATGTTACATCTTTCTGGAAATTTAAATGTGTTTGTCATATAGACTGGGATTGGCACTCTCGCAGACCATAAAAATAAAAAAGTACAAGAATTACGAACGTCAAAAGAAGAAGTGCGCGATGGTAGGGAGGAAGACCTGAAAAGAAGAAATTGGAAGTTATGAGTCTTTGGTTACAGTTTTCTATTTAAAGAGGTCATAAGTGGATTGATAAAGAAAACAAGATGACATCATAGACTTAAACTGGATTGATAAAGAAAACAAGATTCCAATATAGACTTACTATGAAGCCGATGCATTTTTGTTGTTGTCATTGATGGTCAGTGGAGTCCTGTCGACCGGTTGTTGCCCTTCCTGGGCGAGGTTGTTCATTCATTGTTGGAACCATTCTTCAATGTAGATTTTCATGGGGGCTGTCTTGATTTCATCCCGGATTTCTATGTCGTAGAGTTCATTTTCTAATTTCCTTAGATCCATTGAAATACTATGCAGACTCTATTCAATTTATTCATTGTGTGTCGCATAGTCCAATACCCAGTGCTCATGCTCATCTAGATGATGTTCAAGTATGCCGTAAAACTTTTCGAAAGACAACCCCTTTAAAATATCAACTTGTTCCTGGAAGGCTTCTTTGGTGATTGACAAGGATTTGAGAATTAAGTTTGGGTCTTGAACCTCGTTGGTAGTTCTGGCTAAGTCCATTTGGAGCAGGCTTGTGAATAAATCTTCCTTTTCTGATATGACTTGTTTACATGATTTGACAATGAGCTCCAGGTTGTTAACTTTCTTTTGCCAGCATGCTTTTAATTTTTTGGTCCTCTTTGGGGAGGGGAGTTTCTCTTGTCTTCTTTTCAGTTTCAATGTGTTGATGACATAGTTGGAAAAATGGGCCAGCACCTGTTCATAGAAACGCTGATCATTTTTTAAATTCACCTCCAAATGTTGCAGGAAATCATTGGCCTTCTTTCTGAAGGAAACTAAATTTTGTGATGTTTCCCAGGATTCGGTAACTAGTTGCATTATTTTGTTGATGTTATTCTCTACAAGGGCTCTAGAGCATGCAAGGATGGTAGAGGATACTTTCATCTTGCCTGCAATGGTAGCAGGCATGATTTTTTCCAAAGGACTGGAAAATTATGGGGTTGCAATGAAAGCTTTCTCAAATTCGTTGAGGCGATCTTTCAGAATGGCATTTTCTGTATCAATTCCTCCAATGGAATCACTAAGAATTTCACCAGTTACTTGGTGAAATAAGGAGATTTGGGATGATTGCATTTCCCTAAAGTTAATCTCTGAGCGAGATTTTCCTTTCCTATCTGTTACATATCTCTTTTCAATGACCATAATTTTAGATTGGTTGTCAAAAATAGTGCTCTGGAATACGAAGGATTCATCTTCGTCAAAAAAGTCGGTCGCAGATATTTCCACCACGGACGACCCAATTTTCTGCATGTGCTTAGTTTCAATTTCAAGTTTCATCTTTCCACTTTCAATTTTGGATTCCTTTGCCTTCCCTACATTGTTTTTTCTCTTCTTCGTTAGTGGAATTTTGTTAGAACTATCAATATTTATGCGAGGGTCCTTATCTCCTCCTCCGTTCAAAGATTTCTGGGTTGATTTCTTACTGGGGTGAACCATCAAAGCGATGCTCCATGATGTCGTGATATTGGGAGTGCTGGTGGGGGATTGGGTACTCTTCTCACCGGATACTTTTCCATGTTGTCTATACAATTCAGTCACTCTTTGCAATGTATCTGCATCGCAATTGGCAGAAGCAGGATTGTTGTCGACACTGTCCCTGTCTTGGGTTAGGTGTCTATGGATAAAAGAGGTGTTAAAGCCAACCTCCAGTAAATGTTCTCGAAAAATCCCATTAGTGTCGAACCCTTTTATCCTTTCATCATACGTTAGTTTCAATTTCTTGAAATGGGCGACAAACTCGTCAATCTTGTTGATGTTTCTGCACATGAAGTCTCCGACTTTCCAGGGCAGAGGAATGAACTGTTTTTTTTTCTTGTCATGGAAAAAATGAAAATAGTGGTTGTATTGCCTTGCTATTTCTGCAACAATCATCTTGTCTGTGATGTGGCATGGAAGGAAAGAAGGATTTCCTTTAGAGACAAAGACCATGAGGACACTGTGATTTTCCTTTTTCTCAAGTGTGCCCTTCCTGTTCAAAAACTTGGTTGCCTGGCCGGACATCCGCGGGGCATCCTTGCCTAGAAATAAATCTTTGAAAACTGAGACAAATCCATTAAAAACTTCATAAAATCAATGGGAGGCCCTATGCCTCCATAGGGCCTCGTACCAGAATGTCACTGGGTCGAATCCACAGTTTATTTTATTGGAAAGAGAATGTTTTAGAAACGGGAAGCAATGCACAATTGCAAAAATAAAGTAGGATGACATATAAAATTTATTCGATTCTTTGAATCATGACAACTGGGAACAGAGCTCAATGGAAATAAGCTTCCCCCAATAAAAAATGTATTGGTCCTTGACTGTGAAATACAAAATATAAATAATTATATGGGAAATGCTTGTCGTGGATGCTTGTCCCGTTATTCTTGTAAACAACTAAGCAATTTCCCGGAATGGATTTCTAAAGGAACTTACCTGCAACCTTGTGATATCTTTAGGAACTGTCGTCGGGTCTTTGAGGAAGTCGGCTAAGATTTCCAACCCGTTATCATGTTTTTCTAGAAACTGTTTGCAGTCTTGTCCTCTGAATGTCAATGTTGGCTATGACAATTTTAGCATCTCGCGGAAGACCTAAGGTGACAAAGAAACAAGAGAATGGTCACGCAGTGGAATAATTCTTTGGCCTAGAATATATTTTTCGGCGCACCAAGAGACCACCTCCTTACAGTCAAAAACCTCAGGGACACAGCCTGCACGAGCGATTCTATAGGTCCAAATCACTGCGTTCTGGGCGGAATGGTATGAATAGTAAAAGTATTCCCTGGACCACTGGAAGTTATGGTCCTCATGTGTGAACATATTTACTGTATCTCCACAAAACTATTGTTGACCTGCTGCCATAAGTCTACAAGAATGTTTGTTTTCTCCAGACGATGAATGAAATGAAAAGTTGGAAGGGATTATATAACCCTGCGCAAATCTTGGTCCAAAGCGTGTGAATGGGAGATGTCCTCGAGACTTTTGTTGATTAATGACAATTTGGATGGTTGTTGCATGATGCATTTTTAACATTAAACACTATTAATTGCATACATAGAAATGTGAACATGGCGGATATTGCAATGAGCGATTAAGCATTGTAGATTTCCTGAGCGAGCCAACACAACGACAAGTGTTTGAGATGAACAATCGGAAGGGACAAAATAACTCTCTGCACATCTTGGTTTAATGTGTAATAATGGGAGATCTCCTCGAGCATTTCGCCCATTAATGAAAATGTTGACGGTTCCTGCATGGTCAGCTGTTAGCATGAAAGGTTTCTAATTGCATAGTAAGAAAGTACGGAGGTCGCGGGCACAGGAAAAAACAACTAAAAAATAGGGTTGCAAGGTACAATCATTGAAGGTGAGGGACTGAGGGTCAAATTGTATGTCTCGAAATTTTTTGAGTGCAATATGCATAACAACGAAGAGGGTATGGTAGGACAGCCTAGAGGGAAATTTGTATATGACTAGTAAGAGCATAACTAATGTATATCAGGAAGGACAGGAAGTTAGTGGGGATGGAAGGTAGCGAGAGATACTTTGAAACATTTGTGAGATGTGGTAGAGTGAAGCTTGCGAGTTTGACGAGCCCACGCTGGAATTGTAGATCACGAAAGTTTTGAGTGCAAGATGTACACGACGCAACAAGAAGTAGAGTTTGAAACCGCCAACCCGCCAACCATGGCCATAAAATTGGCCAAGTATGGAAAGCAACATCGGTCGATCAGATTCTTGGTGTGATTATATAAATAGAGATAAAGATATGTCAACCTGACAATGCTAGAACCCATGATCATAGAAAGGCAACTAAGTATATAACCAAAAAGCGATAATACAAAGGAAGAAGAAAATGGAAAAAGGACTAACGAGTCCATAGTGTAATTGTAAATCACAAAAATTTTGAGTGCAATATGTATATCACAGAACAAGAAGAAGTAGAGTTCGAATGCACCAACCTGAAAAACTGACTAAGAATTGGATATTTCGTGAACCCGTGAACAGGAGGATCCAAAATAGGGTCACAAGGTCTCCCTAGAACACATGAGGCCTTGACAATCAAATTGTATCGTTCGAAACATTTGAATGCATAATATGTAGCACGGAAGAGGGGACGATGTCGAAACCTGGTAGTCAATTTCCATATTGTGAAGGGTTGGATGTGAACTATTTCATATTATTGTGTTCAGTTGTCACTTTTAAGAGTCACTAGTAAGAGCATAACCAATGTATATTACGAAGCACATTTGTGAACCTTGGTAGAGTGAAGCTTGCGAGTTCGAGGAGTCTGCGGTAGAATTGTAGATCACAGAATTTTTGAATGCAATATGTACATCACAGAACAAGAAGAAGCAGAGTTCGAAACTGCCAACCCGACAACCGTGGCCATAAAATCAGTCAAGTATGGAAAGCAATAGCGGTTGGTCGAATTTTTCATGTGATTATATAGAAGGAGATAAAGATGACAGCCCACCAATGCTGGAACTCGCGATCATAGAAATGTGACTAAGTATATAACCAGAGAGCCATAATACAGGGGAAGAAGAAAAGGGGAAAAGGACAAAGGAGTTTGCGGTGGAATTGTAGATCACGGAAATTTTGAGCACAAGATGTGAACTCGGTAGTCAATTTGTATATTGTGGAGGGTTAGATTCCAATTGAGGTAGCGACAGATACTTTGAAACATTTGTGAACCGTGGTACAATGAAGCTTGATACCAACCGAAATAGTATCCAAGAGTTTCACATTTCTTGAACCCGACAACAGGAGGTTCCAAAACAGGCTGACAACATGTTTGCAAAAGATGCAAGTCCCCGATGTTCAAATTGTATCGCTCCAAACATTTGAATGCATAATTTGTAATACGAAAGAGCGGACGATGTCAGAATCCAGTGGTCAATTTTTATATTGCGGATGGTGCGATGCCAGTTGTTTCATACCTCTATGTCTAGTTGTCACTACTAAGAGCTAATTTAGTATTGAAAATAATTTTTTAGATACTGTTAGATACTTCATAGGGTTTAACATCCATAAACATTGGCAATCTCCACCCCGCCAGCCCTGCATTCTGTGTGTCAATTTTCATATCGTGGAATTCGAAGCGTTGTTTGGAGGACATGGAACAATAGAAGTGCAATGTTGAGTCAGCCAGTCCGCAGGTCCGCTTGTCAATTTGTATATCGCAAAATTCTGGGTGCTATTTGTAGGGCATGGAACAATGGAGGCCCAATTTTGAGCCCACCCACCAGATACCCTGCGATCCAAAATGTCGCTAGGTATGGAATGCAGAATCTGTACATGCTCTATAAAATATCATGTCCATAATTTATAGTCCCATAATACACGGGAAGAAAAAAAGGGAAAAAGGAAGGAGTAGTTCTCAGTGGAATTGTAGATCACGGAAATTTTGAGTGGAAGATGTATATAAAGGAACAAAAAGGAACATAGTTCAATTGCACCAACTCGACAACCATGGGCATAAAATTCACCCAGTATGAAAAGGAACAGCGGGCGGTCCAATTCACCATGCGAGGATATATATGGAGATTAAATTGGCACCAACCCGGCAACCGTGGCCATAAAATTGGCCAAGTATGGAAAGCAACAATGGTTGGTCGGATTTGTCGTGTGATTATATAGATGGAGATAAATATATGTCAACCCGCCAACGCTGGAGTTGCACATTTCATGAACCCAGCAATAGGAGGATCCAAAACAGGCTGACAAGGTGTCTGCAGAAGATGCGAGGCCCCAATGTTCAAATTATATCACTTCGAATATTTGAATGCATAATCTGTAACATGGAAGAGTGGATGATGTTGGAATCCGGTATTCAATTTGTATATTACATAGGGTACGATGCCAACTGTTTCATACCTTTGTGTCCAGTTGTCACTACTAAGAGTTAATTTAGTATTGAAAATATTTTTTTAGATACTGTTAGATACTTCATAGGGATTAGCATCCATAAACAATGGAAATCTCCACCCTGCCAGCCCTGCATATTGTGTGTCAATTTGTATATCATGGAACTGGGAGCATTGTTTGGAGGACACAAAACAATAGAAATTCAATGTTGAGTTAGCCAGTGTGCAGGTCCTCTTGTCAATTTGTATATCGCAGAATTTTGGGTGCTATTTGTAGGGAATGGAACAATGGAGGCCCAATTTTGAGCCCACCCACCTAAGAATCCGCGATCCAAAATGTCGCTAGGTATGGAATGTGAAATCCATACATGCTCTATAAAATATCATGTCCATACTTTATAGTCCCATAATACACGGGAAGAAAAAAAGGGAAAAAGGATGGAAGAGTTCCTAGTGGAATTGTAGATCACGAAAATTTTGAGTGGTAGATGTATATGACGGAACAAGAAGCAGTAGAGTTCAATTGCGCCAACTCGACAATCGCAGGCATAAAATTCACTAAGTATGAAAAGGAACAACAAGCAGTCCAATTCGCCATGCGAGGATATAGATGGAGATGAAGATATGTCAACAAGCCAACGTTGGAACCCGCAATCATAGAAACACGACTAAGTATATAACTACAAAGCAATAATACATGGGAAGAAGACAAAGGAAAAAGAACTAAGTATCTCGCAGAAGAAAATCTAGTGTTTGATTATTAATGCAAATGCTTTCAAACCCCTACCGAGTTCTAACCAGTTAAGGCATAAATTGCAGATCACGGACGTATATTTCGTACCACTGTGTCCACTTGTCACTAGTAAGAGCATTGTTGATGTATATCAGGAAGGACGCAAAGTTGTTGGGGATGGAAGGCAGTAACAGATACTTTGAATGAAGTTAATTTATACGAGGAACCTGCGATGGAATTGTAGATCATATATGTTTTGAGTGCAAGATGTATATAATGGAATGATAAACAGCTAGGTTCGCAAGCACCGACCTCGCAACAACGGCCATAAAATTGGCTAAGTATGGAAAGGAATTGAGGTTGGTCGGATCCATCGTGTGAGGATATAGATGGAGATGAAGACATGTCATCCCTCCAACTCTGGAACCGAATACCATAGAAAGGCCACTAAGTATATATCCATAAAGCAATAATGAGCAGGAAGAAGAAAAGGCCAGTTCATATGCACTGACCCAGTAACCGCGGCCATAAAATTGCCTAGGTATGGAAAGGAATAGCAGTCGATCGGATTTGTCATGTGAAGATACAGTTGGAGATGAAGATATGTCAGCCTACGAGACCTGCAACCGCCCATCATAGAAAGACAACTAAGTATAAAACCAGAAAGCCATAATGGACGGGAAAACCAAAAGGGGAAAAGGGATAAGTATCTGACAGTCGAAAAAACCTTTTTTTTCGTTTATTAATGGCAATGTTTTCGAACCTCTGCTCGGTTCTCACTAGTAAGAGAATAAACTTTATATCACTAAAGTTCTTTGGCTGCAAGATGTATATGAAGGAACATGGGACATAGGTGTTGGGTACCGCAAACCCGGGGCCTGGTGGCTAGATAACTCACTAAGTATTGGCCAAGAGAAAGGTTTGATATCTATTTCAATAGTATTCATACTAGTATGTATTAATCGAGAAATTTTTCATATTTATCTGAATAGTATTCATACTAATATATATTAATGGATTGCTTCTGTTTCAAATGCAATTGATCTGCTAATTTGCAGGATGCTCTTCGGTTCGCAAATTTCATTGAAACCACGAAATTTTGACTGCAAGATGTACATAGTGCAACAAGAAACATGAATTTTCATTGTGGTCTCAACAAGATACACTCATTATCATCTATTCATCTTGTATTCCTTGCAATGACATGAGAAAACATCGGCTTTCCATAAACATCAATATCTAAATTAAATTAAATGTAATCAAAATTTGGTGTGACTTAAGTATTTAAGACAACTTCAGTCGTTCCTTTATTAATGCCAAGCTTTTCGAATGCCTGGTCAGTTGCGAGCAGTTAAAGCATAAATTGTAGACCATGGAAGTTCTTTGTCTTCAAGATGTATATGATAGAACAGGGAACATAGTTGTTTAATACCGCAAACCCAAACATAATTGCCTAAAATTTGCCGAAGATGAAGTTTTTTGTATTTATTCCAATAGTACTGATATTAGTATATTTGAACGGATATTATCAAATAGAAGAAGCTGCAATACACCCAACATACTGAACATGAACATTGCGTCAACACTTGAGCCGCCTTCTTGTAACTCATTAATTCATTCTATTTATGGAACCCGAAGAATGGAAGCAGGACGGGTCCTCCAATTTCTTTTTTTAAATACAGGGTCGGCGCCACATAAGTATGGCTTATGAAAAATTATTCTTAAATGTAAAATGTAAATAAAGAACAGAGCAAGCTTTATTTATATTGAATTAGTGGGAAACAGAAATAAAATCTTGTCGTCCATGTTTAACGACCCAGGGGAAGAAGGTACAAAATAAAATTAAAACAAATACCAGAAATTGGAAAATACTATTAAAAAATAAACAAAAATTATTCTATATTCAAATAAGATGGGTTACAAAATACAGTTGAGGCTATTTTCCATAGAGATTGTGATTTCTCCTGCCGCCGACCCATAAAAAATATGTACATTGATGAAGCTTCTTGACAGTTTTCTTGACATTCAAACTCTTTATTCGTAAAAAATGAGTTGAATATCAATTTTGGGTTTTGTACTTAATCGGTGCTGCCAACTACATCTATCCCAGTTTTTTGAATACCTTGTCTCTTCCTGATATGACCTTCTTGCAATGGTTGCTTATTCAACATTCAATTATTTGCCAAGTATGAACTTCCCTCTGCCATTGAAAAGTTGGGGTTTAAGGTGTTTTCCTTGCAATGTTCTTGACCCTTGACATCTGAGACAACTTAGAAATGTGATTTAGGCCGATTTCAAAGTGGACGGAGTCATTTTATGTCACGATATATATGGCAGGGGAAACAAATTCAGGTATGTAGTCACTGGTTTTCTCCCTGTATTTTATCATCTGTTTGGTTGAAAAGACTACCTGAAGATTTGTATGTTGAACTTCTTTGCTTTGTTACAGTAAATTGGAAGAAATGTCCAACCTAGCTGCAAAATGAAAATCTGTTTAGGTACATAACTTCTTTGGGCAACACAGGTGTGGCAAGTGCATCAAATGCTGCAGAACGCACCAACACAGGTCTGGCAAGTGTATCAAATGTTGCAGATGGCATCAGAATATATCTTTCCTCATAGCGATGGAGGTATGGCAGCCCACAGAAAGGTCTGGAATGTTCGGAGGTCACACCAAATATGTGGATTCTATAACTACATCCAGAGGAAACTAAACAAACTTTGACAAAGAACATGGTTTTCTGTCAAGTCGATTACCAGACCCACATGTAGCTCATCAAACTTTGAAATAGAAAATTTTGTAGTGATAATATGTCATTTTATCCACCTATATAGTTTATGTTACCCACCTCTGGTTACATTCACAATTGGAGTAATATTTTGCGTCATTTACGAACATGACAGGTCATTTTTCAATCCACTGTAAATGCGCCACCCCCGAGGAAGACAAATTCCTGTGGGATTTGTACAATTCGATACACCCTCCAAATCTATGTTGTTGGAAGAAACTATATACTTAAATGAAGAACTATTTTGCACGTGACCTCAAAATCCATTACAATTCTCAGCAAGAAAACAAAGAAGTTCAACAAACAAATCTCCAGCCAACCTTTTCAACCAACCAAAGAATGGAACACAGGGAGAACACCAACCATAACATAATTGTTCTTTTTTTTTCCTCCTCTCTAAGTTTCTCTTATATAACCGAGTTTTTTTTTTACTCAAAGCTCACGTCACATAAAACCAGTCTCTCTTCTTTCATTTAGCCCTCAATCGCATCTCTAAGTTGTCTTACATGTCCATGACTAGGAACATTAGAACGAAGGCACCCTAAAGCAAAACCCTTTGATGATAGAGAGAAATGGAAATAAGTATTTAAAAGCAACACTGGATGATCTTCCGTATATTTTGTGTTGATTCATTTTAATGACAGAATTTCTTGATATTTTCACTTATTAATTTCAATCTTTTCGAATATGTATGATGAATAGTGACTAGCAGCACATATTAAAATTCCCATATCCGAGAAGATTCTCAAATCTGACATCTAAGATATGCACAATATTAAAGAGGGATATGACATCAAGGCCTCTATGGGTGACATGTTCGTGGACTATGCTAAAGCTTTTAAGAAAACTAAAACAACACAAGCAAAAAAAAAATCGCAAATTCAAAATGCAGGCAAAAAGAAATTACCAGATCCCATAATATTCGCCTATCTATTCATTTTAATGGGAGATTTCCTCGAGCTTTCCAGTTATTAAAGCCCATCTTTTCGAACCTGTCTAGTCGGTTCTAAATTTTGAAAGAATAATTAATGTGTATTGGGAAGCGCAAAAGGTAGTGGGGATGGGGCTCTATCTAATAGACGTTACTACTATTTTTCTGTGTTTTTGTCCACAAGCGTATGCAAAATGTACGTAAAGAAAAGTAATTTGAGAATGCTAAATTTTTTGGACATGAGGCCCTTGAAATTCAAATAGTCCGCAAGTATGATTGTCAATTTGTATATCGCGGAACTCTCTGTGTTATTTGTAGGACATGGAACAATAGAAGCCTAATTTAGAGCTCGCCACCCCGAGAACCCGCGAACCAAAAAATGCTTACTACTATTTTTTTTGTGTGTTTTTGTCCACCAGCGTATGTAAAACACACGTAAAGTAAACTATTTTGAGAATGCCAATTTTTTTGGACATGAGGCCCTTAAAATTCAAATAATCCGCAAGTATGATTGTCAATTTGTATATTGTGGAACTCTCCATGCTATTTGTAGGGCAGGGAACAACAGAAGGCCAATTTTCAGTCGGCCACCCCGAGAACCCGCGATGCAAAAACTAGATAAGTATGGGATGAGGGCTCCGTGCATGCTTTATATATCTACTTTATAAAATTACATATTACCTATGTTTAATTTATGTTGTCCAGGAAACCTATAATTTGATAAATTTCAATCTCTTATGTCCAGGAGCCCTTCTTTTAAAGAAAATTAATTCGGGAATGCTAATGTATACACTAAACACGACCTATCATAGTTCGATACAACCTATCCGCGAAGCTGCATCCATAAAATTGGCTAAGTATGCAACCGAACGACGGTCAGTCAGAATGATCGTGGAACTCTCCGTGCTATTTGTAGGGCATGGAACAACAGAAGCCCAATTTTCAGCCCACCACCCTGAGAACTAGCAATCATTAACTTATGTTGTCCAGGAAACCTATAATTTGATAAATTGCAATCTCTTCTATCTAGTAGCCCTTCTTTTAAAGAAAACTAATTCAGGAATGCTAATGTATACACCGAACATGACCTTTCATAGTTCGATAGAACCTATCCGTGAAGATGCGTCCATAAAACTGGCTAAGTATGCAACCTCAAAATGACCATAGAAAGGTGAGAAACTATAGAGCTAGAAATGTAGTTTACAAGAGGAAAATAAAAGGGAGAGAAAAACTGTATCACCCACACAACAAAAGGTAATCTCATAAATATGAAACAATAGTAACACAGAATCCATGGAAAAAACATCGCCAACTATGAAATATACTTTGAGGCAGACAAACTCTGCTTCAACGTGTAAGAGATGCAATTTACATTGCCTGCAATTTTTTAGTCTGTTATTTTATCTTAATATTATTCTATGCAAACTCCACTACAAAAAATGTAACCAAAGATCCAACTGCGGATGCAGCATCCCAACATTGCAAAACCTAGGGAAACAAGAACAAGCATCAAATAAGAACCCAGCTAAGCACCAAAAGGCCCAACTGCAGGCGCATGACCGGAACCCTGCAAAGTCGAATCAAGCAACAATAAACAACATACAACGAAGAAAGAAGAAAGAAGCAACCACTCCCCCAGCAACGATGTTGTTCCAATCGCAATTGCAGAAACCCAAACATGCAAATGACAACAACAAGAACAAGCAAGTAAGAACAACAACAACATGCAAATAAGAAATCAGTGGCCATGCAAAAAACAAGCATGGACCAATGAACCAACAATGTCGTTGAAGCATATAAATTTTAAAAACGGAAGAAAATGTCTTGTAACAGGCCTGTTAAGTAACCATTCAACACTCCCAAGCCTATTAGGTAAACATTTAAGTCTATCATAAATGCTCTATAAACATTTAAGAAAAAAAATTCAATGTGGCAGGTCTCTGATGTATCCCAAAAAAATTATTATATTTTTTGTAACAATAGTTCAAACACCAGAGAATGTATTGGAAGACCAAACTTTGGATATGCCACCATATCAAACATTGCCATAAATTTACCAAGCATAAAATGCTAAACCAAACATTCGAATTAATGCTAGCATTAATCCACCTTCGACGAATGCATAACAAAATATATGATTCAAAAAGACCATATACAATAAAATACTTTGGATATGCCCACATATATAACATTGGGAATAGAGAAGCTAGAAATAAGACCTCCAATCCGTTGTCCAATCAGATCATGGAAAATATGGTACTTTCTTTTATATAAAAATTGATTTTTTCAGTTCCCTGGTTCCAACAATAGATAATATGGAAATATCTGTGGTCAAAGGACAGACTAATATGAAGTCAACGATTTATCGATCACTATAGTCCCTCTATGCCTATGACATGGACTAATAATGAGTACGACAAACTTATTAAGTTGTGTGGACTTTATGGGGTTGGAACTTGGGCTACTATTAACAATAGTTGTGCATGCTTGCCATATTTTCATATGCTACTTTTAATTATTTTCCAATGACTTATATTTGAGATATGCTCCCATGCAACTATTAATCTTATTATGATGACTCATATTTTCAAGGGCTCTAATGTGTTTTGACTCCTGTACAAATTTTCAAATCCAACAGAAAGGGGTAGGGGCGATGTCAGACATTGTCCTCCCCATTCCCCACCTCGGTTTTCAATTCAAATTTTAAATAATTTAAATGTTTTTTTTTTTTATTATTTAGATTAGAGTTTTGTTTAGTTTAGTTTATTTTTTAATTACTTGTTTAAGTTTTGTGTTTTAGGTTTTTATTAAAAAAAATTATTAAATTTTGTTTTTTCCTCAAGTTTTGTAATTAAAAAAAAAAATCTTTTAAATTTGAGTTTTTTAAGTTTATTTTTTAATTATTTGTTTAAGTTTTGTGTTTTAGGTTTTTATTAATTTTTTAATTTTTTTTTTAAATTTTTCTTTTTTCCTCAAGTTTTGTAATTTAAAAAAGAAAATCTTTTAAATTTGAGTTTTGTAATTTAAAAAAGAAAATCTTTTAAATTTGAGTTTTGTAATTTAAAAAAGAAAATCTTTTAAATTTGAGTTTTTTTGAAAAGGTATTTTTTTCTTATAAATCATTTTCTTTTTAAAGTTTTATGAGTTTTTTATTTTTATTTTTATCATTTTTCTTTTAAAGTGTGTTTTTTTTTAAGTTTTATGTTTTTTTTTTTAATTTGTTTAACTAAAATTTACTCAATGCAATTTTTTTTTAAATGTGTTTTTTTGTTTTCCTTTTTCTTTAAAAAAAAATTGGTTCCTTTTTTAATTAACCTCATATTGTTGCTTTACCTATCGGCATAAATTTTTTAAGAATTTGCAGATCTTTAACACTTTAGTTCATATCAACATATTTAATATGAGCCATCAAAGTCCTAATAAAGTTGAACACACTAAGGTTGAACTCGATCTCCGCCTAGAGTGGCACCTCTTGACCATCCTCTACTCACTGCAAGCCTTTGTAAGGTGGAAGAACTGGTTCCTTTGGCTGTATCTAAAATTGGAAAAGTTTATGCTTTTATTGGAAGATGGAAGAATATCTCCAACAAAGTGGATCAACTTCCTTCAATGCTTGGACTTGACAAGCCATTCTTGTTTCAAAAACAATTCTCTATGTAAGGAATAGCTTTAGGTCGTGGTATCTTCTCTCTAGGAAATGATAAAGCTAGCCATTAATTGTGTCAACCTTAACTATGGCGGAAAATTACAGATGCAAAGCAACTTGGACGTGTTGACTGCCAAAATCGACCTGAATCTTCACTATTGCGATCTCTTGGTGAAAATTGACATATTAGGTGAGGCAACCATTCCTTTAAAGATTACCGGGTCTTGATTTGGGGCAAGACATGAAGCAATATGATGGAATAGAAGAGAACAAAAGCCTACAACTCTTTAATTTGAAAGTTCCAAGAAATTGTAAACCAAATTACAACATCAGAGACATCACTAACCTCCTTTGTGTATATGACTTGGAGCAAGGACATCTTGCCAACACCCACCATGCCATACACATTGATAACATAAGCCTAGAAATTAGGTTTGGTGATCCATGTTTGCAGTTGATACCGAGTAGATTGAATGCCTAAGCCTATGAATCCAGATTCTAGCAAAGGTTGAACAAGCAAGTCTACCTAAGGCATTGCAACATACACAATCTACTGAGTATCTACATATATTCTAAATTCCCTTTTTATCTCTTGAAAGAGGCCATCTTACGTGGTCAACCAAGCTCTAATTTGCATGGGAATGTTAGGATTGTAGAGGAAGTAGCAACAACAAAAACACCATCCTCTCTCTCTCTATGTTAGTTAGGCCCATCGATAAGATCTTTGGCCTCTCCAAGAAAGTTGTTCATATTTTTCAAGCATATTTCCATGGGCCCAGGGAGCCTCTTCCATTGATCTTAGAATTGGTTGTGAATATTGATTAACAATCCCTCCATAGTGCTAAACCTTGTATCCATAATTTGTAGGTTACCCTCCAATTCAATAACATCCATCAACCTTATGATAATTACAAAAATAATAGCATTTGTGAGGTTGGCCACCATTCCCACCTCAAAATATATTACCATAGTTGATAACAAAGAGAGAAAGAGAATGGGAATCATTTTAACAAAGCAGAGCGTCGAAAACATTCGGTCACTAGCTACCCGATACAGAAGTACTGATGAAGCCATTGTAGTGAGGACTCGATTGTTCCAGGAGCACAAATAGAAAATATGGTTCAAATCCAAAGCCTAACCTAGAGGAAAATACAAATCCATATCCATCCTTTTTTTATTCCATAAGCTGTTCCAATTCCATATCCTCAAGTCATGGAGGAGAATCTCTCTATGTATTTTGAGAGGAGGAAACTTAGAGCTAGAGGAAAAGCTAAATATGACTTGAGTACTAGACCATTGATCACATTCTTACACTCTGGGCCATCATTGAGGAGGTGTGTAATCACTCTTCGAAATTTTATTGTTGCTTTGTGGAAGTTCAAAAATCTTTTGATTCCATCCCCTTGTTACGAAATGCTCCCCTTGCAGACAGGTGAAACTTTCGTTGGATTGTTAGACCCCTATACCAAGATAGAAAGATTACAAGTGGACACTAACATACCTTTAAACTCATCTAGAACAATCAAATCGAGAAGGAGAGAAAGGATATTATATACCTTTTCTGATGTTTGTCCTTGCTGCTTCCAATCCCTAAGCTTGATCTTCAAACTCCTTGGTGCAAAGTGAGATCTGCAATGGACACCAAAAGGAAAACTATCTTCTACTCTACTTGATTAGATAAGACAAGTCTATCTACGAAGATTAGAGAAATAGTAGACAAGCAAATGTAACAAGACATAAACTTGAAGAAAATAGGCCAAGTATATATTGAATGAGAACCAATAAGAAGATACTTACAGACCACAATTGATGTTGCAATAACCTCTCCAAGATCTCCTCGTCCAAACCTTGCATGAATGAATCAAGATCAAAATAATGATGCTTTACTAATTTCTCCTCCCTTTCACCATGGAAATGCCTCCAATTTATAGGCTTTGAGAGGCTCAACCACGTTGGGTATTTTTTGAATTGGTTGAGGATATGGCTCCATAAGTTATGATTTATTCCTTAGATAGAGCCATGGAGTAGGACACGAGCCAAACAAACCCCAGCCTATCAGAGCTATCCCTTAGAATAAGGTGGGATTCACCATGATTTTCTCCAACCAACAATGGCACTCCCTTAAAAATGACAACAGGGCATCATGGCATAGGGAGCACCGAAGCTCCCTAAGCATGGGCAGGGGGGCACCAATCTTCTTAAATTCCAAAAAATGGTCAAATTCTTAGGTGAAAACGTATGTTTTGACTGTCAAATGATTGGGATTTTCCTTCCAACATGATTTAGGGGTTGCGACAAGTGCTTTCATGGTGTTGATTGAGTTGTGGAACTTACCAAAAATGTATGAGGCATGTTACAACACTTGCGATAGTTTGGGTTCGAAACTTACAACACTTGCGACACTTACTATGTAACATTTGCACCACATGCGACACTTGTGACACTTAGAATGTGACGTTTGTGCCATGTGCGACACATCATGCAAGTGTGGAAATTTGATGTGTAACATCCCTAGGACGATTTTCTCTAGAGACTTAGAGACCTTATTCATCGCTATCATGTGCTTATATGATTTGGTCATTTTTCATATACTCACAACACATGGGATATCATATTTTATCAGGAGTACCAGTGGAGTGAAACAAGGTTTCACCCTAAGGCCCACATTGTTTGGGATCTACATTGACGAGTTGGAGTCCTTGCATGAGCACATAAAGGATGGATATGGGTGCCTTCTCCAATAGGTATTTATTTTTATCTTGTTTTTCACATATGGCATGATCATTTTAACCTCATCCCTCGAAGGTTTTTAGAGACAACATGATTCCCTAGCCCTCTTTTGTGACCTTCTTCAGTTGATGGTCAACCTGGGTAAAACCAAGGTCATGATCTTCAATGGATCAAAGAAGATCCTCTTTGATCACCATTTATTTTTCAGAGGAGAGGAGATTGATATCACTAATAGGTATACTTATTTGGGGGTATTGTTCACAGGACCTCTCCTAGTCTGTGGCATGCACTTTAGAAACAAGTCATAAAGGGATACAGATCCTTGTCCCTTTTAGAGAGACAGTGTTTTGGGAAGCATTTTCAAGCATATTATCCAAGATGTCACTCATGGATACTCTTGTCCAGCCCACATTTTTATATTGTTCTAAGGTTTGGGGACCTATTTTACTAGAGTTTGATTGGTCTTTAGTTGAGAGAGAACAAATCATCTTCCTTCACTGCATCATCAGATGCAAGTAGATATTCCCTCAGCAAATCATTCTCACAAATTTTGGAGCTCGACCCTTTCAGCTTGAGATATTTTTTGGTCTCATGTCATTTCTACACCACATTTAGAGTTTCATTGATACAACAAAGGGATGGGACCAGTATCCATACTTGTCCTATTGCTCATCAAAGTCCATTACATCAACGATTTCTTCAATCCATTCTTGGTGTTGGTATGTCAGAGTCTCGGATCTCCTAGTGTCTATTGGTATTACAATGGATCGAGTCCCTTCATTTATATATTCCCTTAATGCACCCAACCACCTGTTACATACTAGACAAGGGATGAAAACAATCATAGAAGAGGATATCTACATACAATTTGTATTGGTCACTTGGATAAACCCTCAAGGTGGGTTACATTTGAACATGGCCTTCTATGTCTATCATTTCATGATTATGAGGGATCGACTTATTGTTCAACCCCATCACACACTTCACCACTGGATGCACTCCCTTCAGATCCCCCTAGGATAGTTCAGAGTTGGCTCTCATAGATTGTGGATTGACACTGACCATCAAATTCATTGATCGAACAAGAACTACCAATGGTGCCATCTCCGAGAGGTTGATATTTAGGAGCACTTCATCTTTCATTGCCTAGTTTACTATGATATCCAAGTATAATTCCATTGTCTTTTCAGAGAGATACATATGCTTTGATAGTTTCTTTTGGGACCCTAACCAAATATGATTGGTTATATACATGTAGGAGGCCCTCCAACTCTATTCTTCTATCCTCTAGCCACATTCACATCCTGGGATACCTCCGACCTAGAAGATCACTTCATTTTTTACAGTGCTCTAGACTAGGGGAACCAAGCGATAGATGGATAGAGATGACCCAATATTTTTACAATGAAAATCACTCTATGGCATGGGGTAAAACACAATAGACAGAATGACAGGTAGAAATCAACTATAATCTTAAGTATTCTATATAAATAAAATGCTAACATGACAATATCAAGAGCCTACCTCGTTTGAATGTTCAATGAAGACCACCGTTGACCAAGCAAATCAAAGATTTATACCTGCAACTTGTCCTCAACAACCAATATACACAATTTGCATAGGGTGAGGCAAAATTTGCTATAAATCTGAATGGAATCTAATGTTTTACCTTGCGCTTTGGGCATATCAAACCTCGATTAAGGCTGCCACCGGTTTTTCTCCTTTTCAGTTAGTGCATGGTGTGGAGTTGATCCTTACGATTGAATGCAAAATCACTTCCCTCAAGATGGAAATTGAGCTCCTACCTGACACATACAATCTTAAAGAACGCATCATGCACCTAGAGAATCTACATGAGAAGCGTCGAGATGCCTCTATGG
>JZKD02S0864744.1:88749-103764 GCA_000966675.3 Picea glauca
TCCCGAGCATGGGTATGCCCGCCTCGGTGAGACATTTGATATTTTTTGCAGACAGCACCTCCTGATTCCTGATTCCTGGGCTCACTCATTCAGCATATCAGTACAGATTGGTAAATAATTGGTAATGTATTTCGGCCATTAGATTCTCTTCTGACCTCACACATTAGGGGTCATCTGTTATAACCCTAAATTGCACCATCCATGCTTACCTAGCATCAGGCCAACTCATTGTCGTTCATTGTCAAATCCATGCTGAACAGACTCTTTAAAAACCTCTTAAATTAGGTAACCCGCGCCCTAACCCATTACTGGGCGCGTTGGAACGCTGTCAAGCCTTCTTTTGCATGCGTTGGAATGTTGGCTGGCCCACTACAGCCCACGTTTACCTAACAAAGCACAAAATCAGGAAAGTTGCTGACGGAACGAAAAGATTTGGGTCAGTTAACTGGAACTCCCAGCCATGCATGGCCGAGAGTTTGTCCAAAACCCTAGCTCCTTCTAGCCTATAAAAGAAGGGGTAGGGGTACTATTCAAAGGAGGAAAATCATATCAAAGAAACTCTGCCTAATTGCCGAATCCATTTTGTCCCAACCCTTTAGCCTTTCCTCAAGCTTTAGGAGAATTCAAGCAAAGCAGTTGGAGGAAAAAGAAGAGGAGGAGCCCAGGATCAGGATCAAGGAACGGTGGCTAATCTCTATTATCATTGTAAGTTGATTCATCTTGAGATTAATAAAGAATACTTTTCCCGTCCCAATGCACGATTTTTATATGTTTTATTCGATTTATACTTAATCTCTAACCCTCTAGTAGAACAATAGCATGCATGCGTAGTGTTTTGTCTTGATTACAGGATCATCTTTGGAAGGAGCAGCAAAAGCAAGAGGATAAATCGCAACGGAGGATCTACACCAAACGTCGATAAAAAAAGGTTAGTAGGTTCTTTCCATGTTTGCATGTGAAAAAGGGTTTTAGGTTTGGGGTAGAAGTTTAAAAGTAATTTCTGAAGGGTCATGATCTGCATGCAAGTTTAAGCCCTAGCTTGTTAGTCCGTAGGGTATAATTTCCCCACAACAATCGGGCAAGACTTTATACCACTTTTTGTCATATTCATCAAGAGACATAGCTAGTAGCTTCATCACAACATATTCACATTCTATCCATTATCTTCCATGGCCACACCAATGGAGTCAAGATTCTCTTTTGGTGTTGATGGTACAAAATCATTGTTCCTCGTGAAATTTGGCAACCATTTGTGAGACTCTTTTGGCATGGTATTGGGAAACCCAGAGATAGTGTCCATATTTAATGGCTTGTAAAGGTTGTCAACCAAAGAATGAACCATTGGAGTGAGGGGAAGATTACCTTGGAACAAGGTTTTGACAATGAGAAAATTATGAGGAAGTCTTCTTTCATAGACCTCAGAAGACTTAAACCTTCCTATGGGAAGTGTATTTTGGGAAGATGGGTTCTCAGGATGTGGAGTCACCAAATGAACTTCAAGACAAATTCATAAAAAGTGAAAAGACAACTTTCTTCAAATGGATTCACCATGCAAGATATGGATAAAGGCTTTGGGATATAATTGTGAAGTGTCATTATGATATCGAAAAGGATTCAAATCCTCCCCGACAACGACACAAAAATTTTTATTGCACAATCTATAGTTTGGTAAAATCCCCACACAACCCATGGATGTGTGACACAAGTGGGAACAACTATCACTGTCACCTCAATAGATGTCCCCCTAATCTTAGTGAAGGATGAATCCAACACAAGGGAGGCTTCCCTGGTGACCCTAGGGGGATTGCGATGGGACAAGGGAAGATGTTGAAGGGTATCCCTATGGATCAAGGTCAAATATGAGAAATAGGCTCAAAAAAAAGTCTTATGAGATGGTAAATGGTTTCCAAGTGTTGCATACCTATGAAACAATGTTATACATGCCCAAACAAGACAATATTTGAAGATACAAGCCTCAAAACCAGTGGGGAATCAACAAGAAACCTTAATGTCCCAAAACTTCAATAGTATGGAAATATATATCATCATTAAATAAATTATAAAAAATGCAAATTAAACAATCAAAATCAAGTATGTGATGTTGGAAAATTAGACTAAAAATGAGTAGACAATCCACCAATATTTGAACAAAGATTTTGACAGTAAGAGAGGGATGTAAATGAAAGTTATCATCAACAAGTAAATTCTAGCCATTAAAATCAACAAGTAAACCACCCAAAAAATAGCTTATAACCAATAGAGCAATTACCAAGGCTTACAAGTAAATTTCAGCGATAGAAAAATGAGTAAAGAGTAAGGGAAATATGAGTTTGTTGCAACCCTATTGGCTGTAGATTAATGTTTATTAAAAAGACTCAATCACTTGGTAAATCAATATGCCCTTAGAGCACAAGAAGTCTTATAACATATGGAAATTAGATCCAAACTTAAACAATTCAGTCTCCTTGAAATTGTGTTTACCTATGCATGAATATTCAATCTCCAATGAAAATATACTAGTGCCTTATCTATTGGGTTAATGGAGTCTCTTGTTTATGGGCTAGGGTTTGTTACTCCTATAGGGGTGTAAGCCTTTTTACTCCCTAGAGTAAACAATCCTTAGCAAGGTAAATCTACAAGGGTGTAAGCCTTTTTACTCCGTTTAGCAACCTTTTAAATAGCCTTTTCAATGACAATAAAAGAGAGGTCATTGATGGAGGGTGTATGCCTTTATACTCTTCCAAGGGTTTGACAAAACAACCCTGAAATTAAGAAGAAACACATACGATTTCATAAATTCCTTACCTAATCCAAGAGATAACATGAAAAACCCTTACTTATCAAAGATATTCCACCAACATTGCCAAGAAAAAACATCCAAGAGATAACTCTAGCCTTTTTTCACCAATAGACAAGTATTCCATCCAAAATGCACCAAATAAGAGAGATGGTGAATTCCCCAAGTAGGGAAAAAATTTCACACAAGAGTCTTATGTAATTCTCAAGTGATGATAAAATGAAAGTGAGATGACCTTAATTTATACAAGGTCATCTAACCATAATTTGTCCACATAAAAAGACAAAAACAAATTTAAAGGAGGCAAACCTCCTCTATTTTCCTTTACGACTTACAAAATATGAAAATACATAAAATAAATCCCTTAGAAGGGTGATGTCATGCCCTAAAGGGTGACTCTATGACTCAAAAGTGATACTTTGAGCCTCTAGATGCAAGTTGTTGGACCTCCAAAGGCCATGTGTCCATATCTCATTATCTATAATGTCATGCCATGCATATAACTTCTTCAAACCACATCATCTTTCTTCCTAGACCATGAAGACCATCAAAACCCTAGCCTTCACATGACATCAAGCCTTGGAAGGTGACGTCTTTGGCCTCCAAAGGACAACGTCCAAGTGCCAAGGGATACATTGCCATCCTCTAATGTTGTCCAAGTGCCTTCAAAGGCAACATCCATAATCTCAAATGTGCAATGGCTCTGGGGTCCTATGCTCATCCTGTGGGGCATGGTGTCCATCCTTGGGGTTTTCAACCCCTCATGAAGGTCAAAAAGGCACAATACTCCATGGAATGACTTACAACTGGCAAGGCCTTACAAAGTTAAACAAGTACACCATCCAAGGGTCTACAAGTCACATGTATCATTCCAAGTAAGCCAAATTTAATAAAATAAACACCCAAACATGTTCATTAAATCCCCCCTTTTCAAACTAAACAAATGCTTAAAGACCTTATAAAAATTGCCAAATTTAAGTATGGGAGGGTTGTCATGGTGCCCTATTGGGTAGACCAATCCCTAAGTCAAGGAACATTTTCCAAGACCCTCTCTAAGTCATCTAATGAGTATGAGATGGATGGGGTTAAGACTTTTGGGCATGGGGTTTTTGAGATATCAAGGGCTCATATTGTCTCAATTATGGGTGCCTTTCTGAAGGGTCTGTTGCATCCTCATTTGCAATGCAACATTTTTCCAAGCCCTTTATTGCCATTAGTTTATTATGGTCCAAAAAGTTGAGTGCTATGTGCAATGGAAAGTATAGAGCACTGAAATGCCACTTTAAGATAGGAACACATTGAGTGACATGTGCAAGGAAAGTAAAATCCATTGCAAATGCATTCTCTTAGCAAACATGGAATTTGTTAATTATTGTTTTATTTTATAGGTCCTTGATTTTTATGGAGAATCATTTCATTGCTCTTAGGACCTTAGGGAGAGCATTTTGAGGATTATTTGTGGCTTTTAAATTTTTCCAGCCACAACACCTCTAGGCCTTTAGCCCCTTCTTCCCATGAAATGAGGTACAAGACCTTCTTGGGGACAATAAGCCCAAAAACCAAAAATATGAGGAAACTGGGGGGAGGAAGTGTGGAAAGCAGTAATTATGTGCAGGAATGGTGTGATGACCCTTCAAAGAGACCCCCCAATAACAACCCTTTTCCTGAGGGTGACCCACTTACTAGGAAACCATGTCAACCATCAAGGTGAAATGAGGAAAAAGGTATAATTTCCAAGAAAAAAATTTCATAATCAAGCAAGGACTCTTTGCAACATGCTCAAATGCTTCAATTATTAAAATGACACTTACCATGAGACCAAACTTGTTACTTCATGAAACAAGACCTGTTGTCCTTTGTGGGCCAATTTGGTGTGGTGGACACTTCTACCGTCAATCAAATGGTGATGTGTGGTAAGAGAAAGGGCTCTCTATACTCATTTATCTCTTGGCACTCCATGTCTTCAACTTGAGGGCCTCGAAACATCATCTCCTTAGTTACCCCTAGGCTGAGGGGGTAACATTTGGCTCCTACTTGGGAAAATGTGTTCATCGTAGAGTGCAGGAGAACCTCAACATCTCTTGGTAAAACCTGTGCCTACACACACTTAAACAAGACACGTTGGGATATCGAAATGTGGTGCAATCACCCCTTTATTCATATAAGAAATCGAAAATTTTCAAAATTTCAACTACTTAAAAAAAAAAAATTGCATTTTTTCAAAAATTTCTAACTAACATGTGATATGATTTCAAGCAAATGTATCATGACAAATATGCAACAATGCAATAAAGCAATATGTAAATGAGATATTGTATGCAAATATAAGTAAATGAAATTAAACTACCATGAACACACAAATTCAGATGCAAGAAAGAAAATGACCTACCTACTTACCTGGGGTTCGTGGCCTAAGGAAGTCAATTTTGTTGATGCAGGGTTGGAGGATTAGACCCATCAACCGGTAATGGCATCTTCCTCCCATCCATGGAAGATAAATAATAAGTCCCCTTTTCAGAATTCTTCTTGCATATGTTTGGTGTTTGGAACATCGGTTTGAATGATGATTGTGTTGTCCACAATGCTTAAAAGGATGAAGATCAAAACACTGATCTTCTATGTGGCCAACTCACTGACGATGTTGGCATTTTTTAATCTACTCTTGAATTAGAGCAGGTGAATGTGAATTTTCTTGAAGCAATTTGACACTCTAAAACTAGATCGATTTGGTATAATCAGGAATATGAAACATCACTTCCTTATCATATCCGATATTGGTTATGTGCTTGTTGTTCTTGATTTATTTCCAAGGTCTAATGATTGGTTTGGAAAGATAAAGTTGATATATATATGTACTTGAATATGAAGTTGCCTTACTAAGTTGTTTCTATATTGGTTGTTCATTTAGATCTTCTTCTTCTTCTTCTTCTTCTTCTTCGAAAAGATGGTTTTTTTGAACAAGGACTAGTTTAGAATGTTGAAGATTCTTTCTTTCAAGTGCATCATGAACAAGTTGAGTCTGAGTTTGTATCAATGTTACTTTGGCTTTCAAAACTTGCAAGCATGTTACAACAGACTGCAAAGTTGTTTTGTTAATGGTAATTGTATTGTCCATAGAAGAGAGGATTAGAGTGTTCAATAACTCTAACATTTCCTCAACCTAAGCCATTTTAAAGACATAATTGGACGTCAGAGGTTTCTTGCAACTTCACCCAAACTTTATAATGCAAACTCAACTATGCAGAATCAACAAATGAAGGGTATCGGCTTCTACCGAAAATGCACCCATTTACAAAAGAAACATAAGTAAAATTACAAGAAAAACTAATTCCAAGTTACCTTGATTCTAGAGTCGAATGTACCATCGATACTGAACACAAAAATCCCACAACAGTCACCATAGTCTCCAAGTCACCAAAACACAAGCCTACCAAGCGAATTCCAATGAATGTGGGACAATTAATGGTATGAAATATTCTCAATGGGCGCTATCCATACTTTGCGTGCAATTTTATTTTCCTCATATTGTTAGGGTATTAACCTTTTTGGTTTCATCCAATAATTCGGTAGTAAACTTGATTTACCAATATTCAGAGCTCAAGTTGAGCATGTTTCAACAACTAATCCCATCAAGAGTTTGATAAGTTCTTATGTTGGGCTACGTCCTCAGTTTCTTCAAGGTATCTTCCGTAATGAAAGATTTGATTTGTCAATTGCACTTCATGAGAAAGTTTAGTAGAGTCTCATATCTAGGCTTGGCACAAAGGAAGCTTGTCGGTCTCATGTGATGGGATTCCGAGAGTACCTTATAGAGCTCCTTAATAGCATTGATTCATAAAAGGATATTACTTTATATATTAATGGGTGAGGTGGAAATGCTACACCATGCATGTCAATGTATGATACCATATATGTCATGAGGAAGCAAAGACATGGTCCAGTATCACCTCCCAGGAAATGTAGCACTCTACCCAGACAAGCAACCTTTTGTTGAGGTTAATTGTGGCGCACTTATGGTTGGTAGCTACTTTGTTCTCATCCAAACCTTAGAATACATGAATTAGGGTTATGCCTTCCATCGGTGTTGCATAAACTTCCATATATCGTGTGTATATATGCCTCTAGTTATGTAACATCCTTTATATCCACAACATGTATTAAATATTGGCGACTCCACGCTCATCGCACCCGAATTATCAAAAGGCAATGTTTCATCAAAATCAAACTAGCAACCTGATCTCGCACAATGGGTACTCTAAGCATTTTCGATCTTAACATGTCTCCATGCTAGGGCAATGTGGACAAAGGGGGAAAATCTACAACTTTCTACGACTTTATGCTCATCATAGGGTTTATATTTCACAGTTGTTTTCCATAGAATGAACATGTATCAATGTAGTTCACGTTGACATAGCTCCTATTGGTCCTAACGTATGCACCTGACTGCTAAAGGGCAAAGCTAGGCCACATCAATTTTGGAATGGTTGGTTTTTTATAATTTGATTTTGTTGGTCAGTTAGAGGGTTGGTTTTACTGAGACAGAAACATGGTTGGGTTGGAAAAATTATATAGATGAGGGTCCTCCTTGGATGGTGGCACATAAATGATGAACAAGTGAGATAATAGAGGTAAAAAACAAAGGGGAACAACAAGCAACTCAATGAATTATCTGTTGCAAGAAGTTTAAGTCTCAAAATGGTATTTCAAGGAATTAAACATGTATCCAAACACAATTACTCCCACATATTGCAATAAAAACAAATCTTCACCAAAGAATTAGCGGTTTTGATAGGTTGCATATCAGTAAAGAAAAGTTATACAATAGATGAAAGGAAATGAAATGTATTTTGCACAAATAAAAAATTGCATTCAAGATAAGATAAAAACACATATATATTTAGACAAAACACATTGTCATCAAGAGAATATTCACCAGGTAGAGAGATTTGATCCATTCACAGAACATGTTCAACCAGTAGATGTATTGATTTCCTTCCCCAAAAACAGAACCTTCCAAACATACAAAAATTGCATATTTATCAAAGTTGTAGAGGCTCTCGTCCCTCTGGAATTGAGGCTTTAACTCTACACTATCAGTTGGAAAACAACTTATTGAATCAACTAAAATACAGATGGAGTATAGTAATGTATACTTCAAAATTGACTTAACAAAAATAAGTGGTTCATATCACACACAAATGACCACTTATTATGCTTAATTTAAATAGTCTTGAATTTTAAACAACTAAAAATGCTACTAGTAATAAAACTAGACTGATGCTTATGTTGGAGCGAGCTAAGATTTGACAAAAACTGACTAGGACTTATAGAACTAAGTTTTGTATTTGAGCACTAGTATCCATGTGCATTGTTGGAAGCCAACTGGGAGATAATTGGATGTGTTGGCAGCTTCTTTAGGTACTCATTCAAATTATCTCCTTTAGAGAGAAGCAAATCTTTTGGTGCTTCTTCTGGAGTCTTTGATACTTCTTCTGCGGTTTAGAGTGCAATTTCTCCATTTCTTGGTAGTGGTCTACTCGTGTTTTGCTTCTCCTTGTCCTCATGTCATACATATGAACTAACTTAGGTTCCTTCGAATCTGAACTGTTGTCTGATCAGTAATATGGATGTTGTAGACCGACTGGATTAAAAAGTCATTTGAGACTTGCAAATATATAGCTTCACCTGTAGAATGGAATTTTCTTCGTTTGGCCCCATTTAAAGAATACTTTAATGCAGGTGATTAATGAGGATAAGCCACTCTGTAAATTCGACGTTCGGGAGCCTTTGAATGAAGAGTATACATATTTTCCGAATGACCGAACTCCTAAAGTCATTAACCAATGCTTATCGCGATATTAAGAAATTTTTATCATTAAATATTTCGGGACTTCGGGGGCTCTAGCACTTTGGGGAACTATGTTTTCTCTGGATTAAAATATACTGGAGTGACAATATCCTAGAGTAACATGGAAGCATGTCGTCACAATCGATGACATGTCATAAAAATGAGAGTGACACATGTCACCTGAAATAGCGTAGATTACGTAACCAAAGTAGCTCAAATGAGTGCCACGTGTTGTCATGAAATCAATTGATAGGTGGCATATGACACGTCATTTGAACAATATTTTATGAGAAAGGGGCTTCAGCACTTCGGGGCTCTGAGTTTCAGGAAACTGTGTTTTCTTTGGATTAAAATCTCCTGGAGTGACAATCTCCCGGAGTGACATGGAAGCAAGTCGTCACTTCGGCATTTGGGGGCTCCGACTCTTCAGCAATTTGGTGTTCAGGGGCTCTGGCTCTTCGAAAATTCGGTGTGTGGGGGCTCGGACTCTTCGAAAATTCGACGTTCATGGATTTTTAGGATTGAAACAATGACAATATCAGACACCTGAATGTTGAAGTCACAGAGTAAAACTTCATATTTCTTTGTTGTTAAAACCTCACGAGATTTTGAAATTCCTAATGCATAAGAGCCGTTAATATTAATTAACTATCAGATCTCAATCATCAAAAATTTAATCTATTTGTTTGCTCACAACCTAAGCCCGAAATCCACTATTCTAGATTGCTGTGTTTTTTCTTTTGGATGTTTCATGTGCACAAAGGACTTGGTCGACCTGCTACATGCTCAATCAATGGTAAACATGATGACATATGTTTCAAACTTAAAAAAGAACATGTAATCACCTTTCGAGAAAGAAAGACAATGATGCAAAGTAAGTAAAGACAGGTAGGGGCCATTGAAGTTGAGTCATTAAAATGTGGAGAATAACTTAGCAAACACAAAACAAAAATCAGGCTTTAAGAAGATGTTATATGTGAATGAATGGGTAGGGAAGCAATGCAGACCTAAGTTCAAAGGTGATTACATGTTCTGTTTTGAGTTTGAAACATATTTCATCATGTTTACCATTGATTGAGCGTGTAGGAGGCTGACCAAGTCCTTTGTATGCACAGAAAACATCCAAAAGAAAAAACACAACAATCAAGAGCAGTGGATTTCGGGCTTAGGTTGTGAGCAAATGAATAGATTAAATTTTCGACGATTGAGATCTGACAGTCAATTAAGATCAACAAATCTTGTGCATTTGGGATTTCAAAATTGCGCGAGGTTTTAACAACAAATCAATATGAAGTTTTTCTCCACGACATCGGTGTTTGGGCATCCGAGATTGTCATTGTTACAATCCTAAAAGTCCCCAAACGTTGAATTGTTGAAGAGACAGAATCCACAAATGCCAAATTGTATGAATCCATACTTTGCGCTATCCATACTTTGCGTGCAATTGTATTTTCCTCATATTGTTAGGGTATTAGCCTTGTTGGTTTCATCCTCTAATTCGGTAGTAAACTTGATTTACCAATATTCAAAGCTCAAGTTGAGAATGTTTCAACAACTAATCCCATCAAGAGTTTGATAAGTGCTTATGTTGGGCTACATCCTCGGTTTCTTCAAGGTATCTTCCGTAATGAAAGATTTGATTTGTCAATTGCACTTCATGAGAAAGTTCAGTAGAGTCTCATATCTAGGCTTGCAACAAACGAAGCTTGTCGGTCTCATGTGATGGGATTCCGAGAGTACCTTATAGAGTTCCTTAATAGCATTGATTCATAAAAGGATATTACTTTATATACTAATGGGTGAGTTGGAGATGCTACACTATGCATGTCAATGTATGATACCATATCTGTTGCGAGGAAGCAAAGACATGGTCCAGTATCACCTCCCAGAAGATGTAGCACTCTACCCAAACAAGAAACCTTTTGTTGAGGTTAATTGTGATGAACTTATGGTTGGTAGCTACTTTGTTCTCATCCAAACCTTAGAATACATGAATTAGGGTTATGCCTTCCATCGGTGTTGCATAAACTTCCATATATCGTGCGTATATATGCCTCTAGTTATGCAACATCCTTTATATCCACAACATGTATTAAATATTGGCGACTCCACATTCATCGCACCAAAATTATCAAAAGGCAATGTTTCATCAAAATTGAACTAGCAATCTGATCTTTCACAATGGGTACTCTAAGCATTTTCCATCTTAACATGTCTCCATGCTAGGGAAATGTGGACAAAGGGGGAAAATCTACAACTTTCTACGACTTTATGCTCATCATAGGGTTTATATTTCACGGTTGTTTTCCATAGAATCAACATGTATCAATGTAGTTCACACTGACATAGCTCCTATTGGTCCTAACGTATGCACCTRACTGCTAAAGGGCAGAGCTAGGCCACCTCAATTTTGGAATGGTTGGTTTTTTATAATTTGATTTTGTTGGTCAGTTAGAGGGTTGGTTTTACCGAGACARAAACATGGTTGRGTTGGAAAAATGATATAGATGAGGGTCCTCCTTGGCTGGTGGCACATAAATGATGGACAAGTGAGATAATAGAGGTAAAAAACAAAGGGAAACAACAAACAACTCAATGAATTATCTGTTGCAAGAAGTTTAAGTCTCAAAATGGTATTTCAAGGAATTAAACATGTATCCAAACACAATTACTCCCACATATTGCAATAAAAACAAATCTTCACCAAAGAATTAGTTGTTTTGACAGGTTGCATATCAGTAAAGAAAAGTTATACAATAGATGAAAGGAAATGAAATGTACTTTGCAAAAATCAAAAAATGCATTCAAGATAAGATAAAAACACATATATATTTAGACAAAACACATTGTCATCAAGAGCATATTCACCAGGTAGAGAGATTTGATCCATTCACAGAACATGTTGAACCAGTAGATGTATTGATTTCCTTCCCCAAAAACCGAACCTTCCAAACATACAAAAATTGCATATTTATCAAATTTGTAGAGGTTCTCGTCCATCTGGAATTGAGGCTTAACTCTACACTATCAGTTGGAAAGCAACTTATTGACTCAACTAAAATACAGTTGGAGTATAGTAATGTATACTTTAAACTTGAATTAACAAAAATAAGTGGTTCATATCACACACAAATGACCACTTATTATGCCTTAATTTAGATAGTCTTGAATTTTAAAGGACTAAAACTGCTACTAGTAATAAAACTAGATTGATGCTTATGTTGGAGTGAGCTAAGATTTGACAAAAACCGAATGGGATTTATAGAACTAAGTTTTGTATTTGAGCACTAGTATCCATGTGTGGAAGCCAACTGTGAGATAACTAGATGTGTTGGCAGCTTCTTTAGGTACTCATTCAAATTATCTCCTTTAGAGAGCATCAAGTCTTTTGGTGCTTCATCTAGAGTCTTTGATACTTCTTATGTGGTCTAGAGTGCAGTTTCTCCAATTCTTGGTTGTCGTCTACCAGTGTTTTTCTTCTCCTTGTCCTCATGTCATACCCATGAACTACCTCAGGTTCCTTCGAATCTGAACTGTTGCCTAATCAATAATATGGATGTTGTAGACCGACTGGATTAGAAAGTCATTTGAGACTTGCAAATCTATAGCTTCACCTGTAGAATGAAATTTTCTTCGTTTGGCCCCGTTTAAAGAAAACTTTAATGTAGGCGATTAATGAGGATAAGCCACTCTGTAAATTCGACATTTGGGAGCCTTTGAATGAAGAGTATACATATTTTCTGAATGACCGGGCTCCTAAAGTCATTAACCAATGCTTATCTTGATATTAAGAAATTTTTATCATTAAATATTTCGGGACTTCATGGGCTCTGGCACTTCGGGGAACTGTGTTTTCTCTGGATTAAAATCTCCCAATGTGACGTGGAAGCATGTTGTCACAATCGATGACGTGTCATAAAAATGAGAGTGACACATGTCACCTAAAATAGCGTAGATTACATAACCAAAGTAGCTGAAATGAGTGCCACGTGTTGTCATGAATTCAATTAACAAGTGGCATATGACACATCAGTTGAACAATATTTTATGAGAAAGGGGCTTTGGCACTTTGGGGCTCCGAGTTTTGGGAAACTGTGTTTGTTCTGGATGAAAATCTCCTAGAGTGACAATCTCCCGGAGTGACATGGAAACAAGTCGTCACTTCGACATTTGGGGGTTTCGACTCTTTGGCAATTCAGCATTCAGGGGCTCTGGCTCTTCGACAATTCGGCATTTGGGGGCTCCAACTCTTCGAAAATTCGACGTTCATGGATTTTTAGGATTGAAACAATGACAAGCTCGGACGCCTGAATGCTGAAGTAATAGAGTAAAACTTCATATTGCTTTGTTGTTAAAACCTCACAAGATTTTGAAATTCCTAATGCATAAGAGCCATTAATCTTAATTAACTATCGGATCTCAATCGTCAAAAAATTAATCTGTTTGTTTTCTCACAACCTAAGCCCGAAATCCACTGCTCTGGATTGTTGCATTTTTTCTTTTGGATGTTTCATGTGCATACAAAGGACTTGGTCGACCTACTACATGCTCAATCAATGGTAAACATGATGACATATGTTTCAAACTCAAAACAGAACATGTAATCACCTTTCGAGAAAGAAAGACAATGATGCAAAGTAAGTAAAGACAGGTAGGGGCCATTGAAGTTGAGTCATTAAAACGTGGAGAATAACTTAGCAAACACAAAACAAAAATCAGGCTTTAAGAAGATGTTATATGTGAATGAAGGGGTAGGGAAGTGATGCAGACCTAAGTTCAAAGGTGATTACATGTTATGTTTTGAGTTTGAAACATATTTCATCATGTTTACCATTGATTGAGCGTGTAGGAGGCTGACCAAGTCCTTTGTATGCACAGAAAACATCCAAAAGAAAAAACACAACAATCCAGAGCAGTGGATTTCAGGCTTAGGTTGTGAGCAAACGAATAGATTAAATTTTTGATGATTGAGATCTGACAGTTAATTAAGATCAACATCTCTTGTGCATTTGGATTTCAAAATTGTGCAAGGTGTTAACAAAAAATCAATATGAAGTTTTACTCCACGACATCAGCGTTCAGGCGTCCGAGATTGTCATTGTTTCAATCTTAAATGTCCCCAAACGTTGAATTTTTGAAGAGACAGAATCCCCAAACGCCAAATTGTCAAAGAGTATAAGCTCCTAAACGTCGAATTGTCGAAGAGCCGGATCCCCTTAACGTCAAATTTCCGAAGATCTGAAGCCCCTGAACACCGAATTGTTGAAGAGTTGGAGCCTCCGAACGTCGAAGTGATGACATGCTGCCACATCACTCCAGGAGATTTTCACTCCTGGAGATGTTAATCCAAAGCAAACACGGTTTCCCGAAACTCGGAGCCCCAAAGTGTCGAAGTGTTGGAACCCCTTTCTCATAAACTCTTCTTCAGCTGACGTGTCATATGCCACCTGTCAAATGATTTCATGACGACACATGGCACTAATTTTAGGTACTTTGGTTACGTCATCTGCGTTATTTTAGGTGACACGTGTCAGTTTAATTTTTATGACATGTCATCGATTGTGATGACATGCTACCATGTCACTCCGGGAGATTTCAATCTAGAGCAAACAAATTTCCCTGAAGTGTCAGATCCCTGAAGTGCCAGAACCCCCGAAGTCCCAAAATATTTAATGATAAAAATGTCTTAATCTCGGGATAAGCATTGGTTAATGACTTTGCAAGTTCATTCATTCAATAAATATGTATACTCTTCATTCAAAGGCTCCTAAAGGCTGAATTTTTGGAGTGGCTTATCCTTAATAATTTCCTGCATTAAAGTATTCTTTAAGCAGGGCCAAACGAAGAAAATTCCATTCTACATATGAAGCTATAGATTTGCAAGTCTCAAATGAATTTCTAATCCAAGCGTTTTACAGCATCATATTACTCATTAGGCAACAGTTCGGATTCAAAGGAACCTGAGGTAGTTCATGGGTATGACATGAAGATGAGGAGAAGCAAAACACCAGTAGACTGTTGGATTATTGAGAGGGGGGGGTGAATCAGTAATAACATAATTATAATCCTTTTTCTTCAAATGTTATATCAATGTAGAATTATTATCCAATAATGAGCAGTAATAAATAAACAATCACACAGTACACCAGTGTTTTACGTGGAAACCCAAATCAGGAGAAAACCACAAAATATTTTTTCTTATATGTCTTGAAGAATTAAATTCATTGGAAGCACCGACTTTCTTTGTTTTCCAGATGCAACTGGAAGGAGGCTCCAACCCCCTAGTTTCTCAGGCTACAACCTAAGGGAAGCTCCAACTCCCCAAATCTCTGGCTACAACTAGAAGGAGGCTACAACCCCCAATGTTCTC
>JZKD02S0864744.1:159763-173900 GCA_000966675.3 Picea glauca
TTGATCCGTAATCTGTAATATTGAATTTCGAGTCAAGCTTTGTGTAGTTCGCCGACAATAGTACACTCCAACTTGTGACCCCAAATTGTTGTTTTAATTTTGTCGTGTCTCAATGATAATACTTGAATTAGGAAAAACAATGAGCTTAAAACGTTTCAGAAACATATTGCCACTTTCAAATCTATCGATATCGCCACATGTTGTCTTGTTTATAGAAAACTTATCATTGGAACTTTTTATGATAATAGACCAAACAAGTGTTGGATTGAAATTCTAACAAAATAATTTAATCGAACAAGTGTTTGACCATTGATACAGTTTGAAAAGAGAAATATTTAATGTAATTATGTCTCTGTCAGATATATTTAATGTAATTATGTTTATGGAAAAGGTCATCATAAAATGTGAATAGATTGTTGTTCGCAACCATGTCGATATATTTAATGTAATTATGTTTCGCATAAGTCATTGTAAACTATAAATAAATCGTTGCTCACAACCATTTTGATAGAAACAAGTGTTGCATGGCAGCGTAGTCCCTGCCAGGTTGGGATGGGAGTAAATGCGACTGAGAACAAACACGCAGCTAGTAAGTTGAAATACATGTGGTTTGCATGCAGAACATAGTATTCTCGAATTAGTTATTCCTGAAATATATAAAAAAATATCAACATTTAAAAGGTTCTTGGACACAAAATATTTAGCATTCCCGAATTAGTTTTCTTTCCATAAGTTTTACATACGTTCGTGGAGAGAAACACAAAAAATAGTAGTAACGTCTGTTACATAGGTTCGTGGAAAAAAAAACAAAGAAATTTGCATCCCCGAATTAGTTATCTTTAAAACAAGGGCTCCTGGACAGAAAAGAAATTAAAATTTATCAAATTATAGGTTCCTGGACAGCATAAATTATACATACCAAATATGTATTTTATAAAGTAGATATTTAGTTTTATACATACGAAATATGTACTTTTATAAAGTATGGGGATGAGATTTTATAGAGCATGCATGGAGCTGTCATTTCATACTTAGTTTTTGGATTGCGGCTCTTTTGATGTTCTGTGCCCTACAAATAGCACCGACAGTTCCGCGATATACAAATTGACAAGCGGAGTTGGCACAATATAAATTTATCAGAAATTAATAATATATGCTACATATCTCTGGAAATTACATGAACATTTAAAAGCATACAATAGAATAGTAATAATGTTTGTTACATAGGTTCGTGGAGAAAAACAAGGAAAAATTAGCATTCCCGAATTAGTTTTCTTTAAAAGAAAGGATTTTCTTGGACAGAAAAAAATTAGCATTGTCGAATTAGTTTTCTTTACATATGTTCATGGAGAGAAACACCAATAAATAATTGTAACATCTGTTACATAGGTTTGTGGAAAAAAACAAAAAGAAATTAGCATTCCTGAATTAGTTATATTTTAGAAAGTAGATATTTAGTTTTATACATACGAAATATGTACTTTTATAGGCTCATTCCATATTTAGCCAGTTTTAGGATCTTGGTTTCTCGGGCTGGTGGGCTCAAAATTGGTCTCTGTTGTTCTGTGCCCTACAAATAGCACTGAGAGTTCCACGATATACAAATTGACAAGCGAAGTTGCAGACCATAGAAACTTATCAAAAAATAAATAATATATGTTACGTATCCCTGGAATTTACATCAACATTCAAAATCATACAATAGAATAGTAACAACGTCTATTACATAGGTTTGTGGATAAAAACACAAAAAAATTAGCATTCCCGAACTAGTTTTCTTTAAAACAAAGGGTTCTGGACAGAATAAAAACCGAAATTTATGAAAGTATAGGATCATGGACACCCAAAAAGTTAGCATACTATAGAATAGTAACAATGTCATGCAAGACATAAAATGTAGCATACAATAGGACACAAAAAATGTAGCAGACCACCATACTTAGCCAATTTTTGGATCGTGGGTTCTCGGGCTAGCGAGCTAAAAATTGGGTCTCTGTTGTTCTGTGCCCTAAAAATAGAATCGAGAGTTCCATGATATACAAATTGACAAGCGGCCTTGCGGACTATAGAAATTTGTCAAAAATAAATAATGTCTATTACATATCTCTGGAAATTAAATCAACATTTAGAAGCATATAATAGAATAGTAATAACGTCTGTTACATAGGTTCGTGGAGAAAAACACAAAAAAATTAGCATTCCCGAATTAGTTTGTTTGAAAGAAAAAGATTCTGGACACAAGAAAAATCAAAATTTAAAATAGAATAGGACACAAGAATAGTAACAACGTCATGCAAGACAAAAAAATTAGCATACAATAGGACACAACAAATGTAGCAGACCCAAATTAGTTTTCTTTGGAACAAACAAGAAATGTAGCAGACCCGAATCGGTTTTCTTTGGAATTTATCAAAAAATAATAATGTGTGTTACATCTTTCTGGAAATTTAAATGTGTTTTTCATATAGACTGGGATTGGGGATCCCACGGACCATAAAAAGAAATAAGTACAAGAATTAGGAATGTCGAAAGAAGAAGTGTGCGACCACATAGAGGAAGACCTGAAAAGAAGAAATTGGAAGTTATGAGTCTTTGGCTACAATTTTCTATTTAAAGAGGTCATAATTGGATTGATAAAGAAAACAAGATGACAGTATAGACTTAAACTGGATTGATAAAGAAAACAAGATGCCAGTATAGACTTACTATGAAGCCGATGTTTTTTTGTTGCTGTCGTCGACAGTCAGTGGAGTCCTGTCGATTGGTTGTTGCCCTTCCTAAATGAGGTTGTCCATTCTCTGTTGGAACCATTCTTTGATGTAGCTTTTCATGGGGGCCAAGTTGATTTCATCCCGAATTTCTATGTCGTAAAGATCATTTTCTAATTTCCTTAGATCCATTGAAATACTATGCAAACTCTGTTCAATTTCTTCATTATGTGTCTCATAGTCTAGTACCCAGCGCTCGTTCTCATCTAGATGATGTTCAAGTATGACATAAAACTTTTCGAAATACAACCCCTTTAAAATATCAACTTGTTCCTGGAAGGCTTATTTGGTCATTGACAAGGATTTGAGAATTAAGTTTGGGTCTTGAACCTCGTTGGTACTTCCGGCTAATTCCATTTGGATCAGGCTTGTGAATAAATCTTCCTTTTCTGATATGACTTGTTTACATGATTCGACAATGAGCTCTAGGTTCTTAACTTTCTTTTGCCAACATACTTTTACTTTTTTGGTCCACTTTGGGGAGGGGAGTTTGTCTTGTCTTCTTTTCAGTTTCGATGTGTTGACAGCATAGTTGGAAAAATGGGTCAGCACCTGTTCACGGAAATGTTGATCATTTTTTAAATTCGCCTCCAAATGTTCCAGGAACTCATTTGCCTTATTTCCGAAGGAAACTAAATTTTGCGATGTTTCCCAGGCTTCAGTAACTAGCTGAATTCTTTTGTTGATGCTATTCTCTATAAGGGCTCTAGAGAATGCAAGGAGGGTAGATGATACTTTCATCTTGGTTGCAGTGGTAGCAGGCATGATTTTTTCCAAAGGACTGGAAAATTATGGGGTTGCAATGAAAGCCTGCTCAAATTTGTTGAGGCAGTCTTTCAGATTGGCATTTTCTGTTTCAATTCCTCCAATGGAATCACAAAGAATTTCATCGGTTACTTGGTGAAATGAGGAGATTTGGGATGGCCAAATTTTCCTAAAGTTAATCTCTGTGCGAGATTTTCCTTTCCTGTTTGTTACATCTCTCTTTTCAATGACCATACTTTTAGATTGGCTGTCAAAAACAATTCTCTGGAATACAAAGGATTCATCTTCGTCAAAAATTTTGGTCTCAGATATTTCCATCGTGGATGACCCAATTTTATGCATGTGCTCAATTTCAATTTCAAGTTGCAGTTGTTCACTTTCAATTTTGGGTTCCTCCGCTTGCCCTACATTGTTTTTTCTCTTCTTCATTAGTGGAATTTTGTGAGAACTATCAATTTTGTTGCAAGGAGGGTTCTTATCTCCTCCTCCATTCAAATATTTTTGGGTTTCTTTCTTACTAAGGTGGTTCGTTGAAGCGATGCTCTGTGATGTCATGCTCTTGGGAGTACTAGTGGGGGACTAGGTACTCTTCTCACCGGATACTTTTCCATGTTGTATGTACAATTCAATTACACTTTGCATTGTCTATGCATCGCAATCGGCAAAATCAAGATTGTTTTCGACATTGTCCCTATCTTGGGTCAGGTGTCTATAAATAAAAGAGTTGTTAAAGCCAACTGCCAGTAAATGTTCTCGACAAATCCCATTAGGGTTGAACCCTTTTAGCCTTTCAGCATACGTTAGGTTCAATTTCTTGAAATGGGTGGAAAACTCGTCAATCTTGTTGATGTTTCTACACACAAAGTCTTCGAATTTCCAGGGTAGAGGAATGAACTGTTTTTTTTTCTTATCATGGAAAAAATGAAACCAGTGGTTGTATTTCCTTGGTATTTCTGCAACAAACATCTTGTTTGTTATGTGGCATGGAAGGAAAGCAAGATTTTTCTTAGATCCAAAGACCATGAAAACACTGTGATTTTCCCTTTGTTCAAGTGTGCCCTTCCTATTCAAAAACTTGGTTGCCTGGACAGACATCCGTGGAGCTTCCTTGCCTAACAATAAATCTTTGAAAACTGAGACAAAGCCATTAAAAACTTCATAAAAACAATGGTAAGCCTTGTGCCTCCACAACACCTCGTACCAGAATGTTACTGGGTCGAATCCATAGTTTATTTTATTGGAAAGAGAAAGTTTTGGAAATGGGCAACAATGCACTATTGTGAAAATCAAGTAGGATGACATATAAAATTTATTCAATTCTTTGAATCATGACAACTGGGAATAGAGCTCAATGGAAATTAGCTTCCCCAATCGAAAATGTATTGTTCCTTGTCTTTGAAATACAAAATATAAATAATTATATGGGAAATGCTTGTTGTGGATGCCTGTCTCGTTATTCTTGTAAATAGCCAAGCAATTTCCCGGAACGGAATTCTAAAGGAACTTACCTACAACCTTGTGATATCTTCATGAACTGTTGTTGGGTATTCGAGGAAGTCAGCTAAGATGTCCAACCTATTATGATGTTTTTCTAGAAATTGCTTGCAGTCTTGTCCTCTGAACATCATTGTTGGCTCCAACAATTTTAACATCTCGCGAAAGACCTGAGGTGACAAATAAATAGGAGAATGGTCGCACAGTGGAATAATTCTTTAGCTTGGAACATATTTTCTGGCGCACCAAGAGACCACCTCCTTACAGTAAAAAACCTCAAGGACGCATCCTGCATGAGAGATTCCAGAGGTCCACATCACTTTGTTCTGGGTAGAATGGGATGAATAGTAAAAGTATGCTCTGGACCACTAGAAGTTCTGGTCCTGATGTCCGAAGATATTTACTGTATCTCCACAAAACTGTTGTTGACCTGCTGCCATAAGTCTACAAGAACGTTTGTTTGCTCCAGACGATAAATGAAATGAAAATTTGGAAGGGATAATATAACATTGCACAAATCTTGGTCCAAAGCGTGTGAATGGGAGATGTCCTGAAAACTTTCGTTCATTAATGACAATTTGGACGGATGTCGCATGATGCATTGTTAACATTAAACACTAGTAATTGCATACATATAAATGCGAACATGGTGGATATTGCAATGAGCGATTAAGCATTGTATATTTATTGAGTGGGCCAACACGACAACGTGTGTTCAAGATGAACAATCGAAAGGGACAAAATAACTCTCTGCACATCTTGGTTTAATGCGTAATAATGGGAGATCTCCTCGAGCATTTCACCCATTAATGACAATGTTGATGGTTCCTACATGGTGAGCTATTAGCATGAAAGGTTTCTAATTGCATAGTAAGAATGTACGAAGGTCGCGGGCATGGGGAAAAAGAACTTCAAAATAGGGTTACAAGGTACAACTGTTGAAGGTGAGGGCGCGAGGGTCAAATTGTATGTCTCAGAAATTTTTGAGTGCAATACGCGTAACAACGAAGAGGGTATGGTAGGACAGTCCAGAGGTCAATTTGTATATGACTAGTAAGATCATAACTGATGTATATCAGGAAGGACAGGAAGTTAGTGGGGATGGAAGGAAGCGAGAGATACTTTGAAACATTTGTGAGTTGTGGTAGAGTGAAGATTGCAAGTTCGATGAGTCTGCGCTGGAATTGTAGATCACGACAGTTTTGAGAGTAAGATGTACATGATGCAACAAGAAGCAGAGTTAGAAATCTCCAACCCTGCAACCGTGGCCATAAAATTGGTTGAGTATGGAAAGAAACAATGGTCGGTCAGATTCGTCGTCTGATTATATAGATGGATATAAAGATATGTCAACCCGCTAACACTAGAACCCACGATCATAGAAAGGAAACTAAGTATATAACCACAAAGCGATAATACAAGGGAAGAAGAAAAGGGAAAAGGGACCAAGGAGTCTACGATGGAATTGTAAATCATGAAAATTTTGAGTGCAATATGTATATCATAGAACAAGAAGTAATAGAGTTCGAATGCACCAACTCAAAACAGTGACTAAGAATTGGAGATTTTGTGAACCCATGAACAAGAGGATCCAAAATAGGGTGACAAGGTCTCCCTAGAAGACATGAGGCCCTGACGGTCAAATTGTATTGTTCAGAACATCTGAAAGCATACTTTGTAACACGGAAGAAGAGACGACGTCAGAACCCAACAATGAATTTCTATATTGCAGAAGGCTGGATGCGAACTGTTTCATATCAGTGTGTGCAGTTGTCACTAGTAAGAGCATAACCAATGCATATTAGGAAGGACAAGAAGTTAGTGGGGATGGAAGACAACGAAAGATACTCTGAAACATTTGTGAACCGTGGTAGAGTGAATATTGCGAGTTCGAGGAGTCCATGGTAGAATTGTAGATCACGGAAGTTTTGAGTGCAAGATGTACATCACGGAAGAAGAAGAAGCAAAGTCGGAAACCACCAACTTGGCAACCACAGCCATAAAATTGGCTAAGTATGGAAAGAAACAACGTTCGGTTAGATTCGTTGTGTGATTATATAGATGGAGATAAAGATATGTCACCCTGCCAACACTGGAACCTGCGATGATAGAAAGTCAACTAAGTATATAACCAGAGAGCCATAATACACGGGAAGAAGAAAAGGGAAAAAGGACTAAGGAGTCCGCAGTGGAATTGTAGATCACGAAAATTTTCAGTACAAGATGTGAATCCGGTAGTCAATTTGTATATTGCGGAGGGTCGGATGCCAACTGTTTCATACCATTGTGTTCAGTTGTCACTAGTAAGAGAACAACTAATCTATATTAGGAGTGAGAGGAAGCTAGTGAGGATGGAAGGCAGCGATAGATACTTTGAAACATTTGTGAACCATGGTAGAACGAAGCTTGGTGCCAACCCAAAACAGTATCCAAGAGTTGGACATCTCATGAACCCGACAACAGAAGGATCCAAAATAGACTGACAAGGTCTGTGCAGAAGACGTGAGGCCCCAACATTCAAATTGTATCACTCCGAACATTTGAATGCATAATCTGTAACACGGAAGAGTAGACATATTGCGGAGGGTGTGATGCCAATTGTTTCGTACCTCTGTGTCCAGTTGTCACTACTAAGAGCTAATTTAGTATTGAAAATAATTTTTTAGATACTATTACATACTTGATAGAGATTACCATCCGCAAACAATGACAATCTCCACCCTGCCAACCCTAGACTCCGTGTGTCAATTTGTATATTGTGGAACTGGGAGTGTTTTTTGGAGGACACATAATAATAGAAGTGCAATGTTGAGTTAGCCAGTTCGCAGGTCCGCTTGTCAATTTGTATATCATGGAATTATGGGTGCTATTTGTAGGGCACGAAACAATGGAGGCCTAATTTTGAGCCTGTCCGCCCGAGAACCCGCGACCCAAAATGTGGCTAGGTACAGAATGCGCAATTCGTGCATGCTCTATAAAATATTGTGTCCATACTTTATAGTCCCATAATACACGGGAAGAAAAAAAAGGAAAAAGGACAGAGGAGTCTGCAATGGAATTTTAGATCATGAAAATTTTGAGTGGAAGATATATATCACAGAACAAAAAGCAGCAGATTTCAATTATACCAAGTCGGCAACCGTGGGCATAAAATTTACTAAGTATGAAAAGGAACAATGGGCAGTCCAATTCACTATGTGAGGATATAGATGGAGATGAAGATATGTCAACACGCCAACGTTGGAACCCGTGATCATAGAAATGCGACTAAGTATATAACTAGAAAGCAATAATACATGGGAACAAGACAAGGGAAAAAGGATTAAGTATCTCAAAGAAGAACATCTAGTGTTTGATTATTAATGCAAATGCTTTTGAACCCCTGCTGAGTTCCCACCAGTTAAGGCATAAATTGAAAATCACGGAAGTATCTTTTATACCGTTCTGTCCAGTTGTCAATAGTAAGAGCATTGTTGATGTATATCAGGAAGGATGCAAAGTTGATGGGGATGGAAGGCAACAACATATAATTTGAACGAAGTTAATGTATACGAGGAACCCGCGATGGAAATGTAGATCACAGATGCTTTTAGTGAAAGATGTATATAACAGAACGACATTTCATGAACCTAGCAACAGGAGGATCCAAAACAGGCTGACAAGGTCTTTGCAGAATACACGAGGCCCCAACGTTCAAACTGTATCACTCCGAACATTTGAATGCATAATCTGTAACGCAGAAGAGTGGACAATGTCGGAATTTGGTCATCAATTTGTATATTGCAGAGGGTGTGATGCCAACTGTTTTGTACCTCTGTGTCCAGTTGTCACTACTAAGATATAAATTAGTATTGAAAATATTTTTTTAGATATTGTTAGATACTTGATAGGGATTACCATCCATAAACAATGGAAATCTCCACCCCGCCAACCCTGAACTCTGTGTGTCAATCTGTATATCACAAAACTGGGAGCATTGTTTGGAGGACATGGAACAATAGAAGTGAAATGTTGAGTTAGTCAGTCCGTAGGTCTGATTTTCAATTTGTATATCGCAGAATCATGGGTGCTATTTGTAGGGAATAGAACAATGGAGGTCGAATTTTGAGCCCACCCACTCGAGAACGCACGATCCAAAATGTGGCTAGGTATGGAATGCTCAATCTATACATTCTCTATAAAATTTCATGTCCATACTTTATGGTCCCATAATACACGGGAAGGAAAAAAGGGAAAAAGGACAGAGGAGTCCACAGTGGAATTGTAGATCATGAAAATTTTGAGTGGAAACAGTGGGCGGTCCAATTCACCATGCAAGGATATAGATGGAGATGAAGATATGTCAACACACCAATGTTGGAACCCGTGATCATAGAAATGTGACTAAGTATATAACTAGAAAGTGATAATACACGGGAACAAGACAAGGGAAAAAGGACTAAGTATCTTGCAGAAGAACATATAGTGTTTGATTATTAATGCAAATGCTTTCGAACCCCTGCTGAGTTCTCACTAGTTAAGGCATAAATTGCAGATCATAGAAGTATCTTTCGTACCACTGTGTCGAGTTGTCACTAGTAAGAGAATTGTTGATTTATATCAGGAAGTTCGTGAAGTTGGTGGGGATGGAAGGCAACAAAAGATACTTTGAACTAAGTTAATGTATATGAGGAACCCGCAGTGGAATTGTAGATCATGGATGTTTTGAGTGCAAGATGTATATAACGAAACAAAATTTTGTGAACCCGGCAACAGGAGGAAACAAAACAATCTGATAAGGTCTTTGCAGAAGACGCGAGGCCCCGACGTTCAAATTGTATCACTTTGAACATTTGAATGCATAATCTGTAACATGGAAGAGAGGACGATGTCGCAATCCAGTAGTCAATTTGTATATTGTGGAGAGTGTGATGCCAACTGTTTCGTACCTCTGTGTCTAGTTGTGACTACTAAGAGATAAATTAGTATTGAAAATAATTTTTTTGATACTGTTAGATACTTGATAGGGATTACCATCTGTAAACAATGGCAATCTCCACCCCGCCAGCCCTGGACTCCATGTGTCAATTTGTATATCGTGGAACTGGGAGCGATGTTTGGAGGACATAGAACAATAGAAGTGCAATGTTGAGTCAACTAGTCCGCAAGTCCGCTTGTCAATTTGTATATCACAGAATTCTGGGTGCTATTTGTAGGGAATGAAACAATGGAGGCCGAATTTTGAGCCCACCCACCTGAGAACCCGCGATCCAAAATGTGGCTAGGTATGGAATGCGCAATCCATACTTTCTCTATAAAATATCATGTGCTTACTTTATAGTCCCATAATACACGGGAAGAAAAAAAAGGAAAAAGGACAGAAGAGTCTGCAGTGGAATTGTAGATCATGAAAATTTTGAGTGGAAACAGCAGGCGGTCCAATTTTCCATGCGAGGATATAGATGGAGATGAAGATATGTCAACACACCAATGTTAGAACCCGTGATCATAGAAATGAGACTAATTATATAACTAGAAAGCGATAATACATGAGAACAAGAAAAGGGAAAAAGGACTAAGTATCTCGTAGACGAACATCTAGTGTTTGATTATTAATGCAAATGCTTTCGAACCCGTTTTGATTTCTCACTAGTTAAGGCATAAATTGCAGATCACGGAAGTATCTTTCGTACCACTGTGTCCAGTTGTCACTAGTAAGAGAATTGTTGATGTATATCAGGAAGGATGCGAAGTTTTTGGGGATGGAAGGTAACAACAAATACTTTGAACGAACTTAATGTATATGAGGAACCCATGGTGGAATTGTAGATCACAGATGTTTTGAGTGAAATATGTATATAACAGAACGATAAACAGTTGGGTTCATAAGCGTCGACCCCGCAGCGACGAACATAAAATTGGCTAAGTATGGAAAGGGACAATGGTCAACCAGATCTGTCGTGTGAGGATATAGATAGAGATGAAGGCATGTCAGCCCACCAACTCTGGAACCAGATACCATAGAAAGGCGACTAAGCATATATCCAGAAAGAGATAACAAGAAGGAAGAAGAAAAGGCCAGTTCCTATGCGCCAACCCGGCAACCGCGGCCATAAAATTGCCTAGGTATGGAAAGGAACAATGGTTGGTCGGATTCGTCATGTGAAGATACAGATGGAGATGAAGATATTTTAGCCCGCAAACCCTACAACCACCCATCATAGAAATACGACTAAGTATAAAACCAGAAAGCCATAATGGATGGGAAAAGGAAAAGGGAAAAAGGGATAAGTATCTGACAGTCGAAAAACCTTTTTTTTCCATTTATTAATGGCAATGTTTTCAAACCTGTAATGTCCCCCACCTATTTATGAGGAGGTATTGAGAAGACTCAATGGCCTAGGCATCCCCACTAGGCCATAGTCTCACACTGAGGGGAAGGGTCAACCAAACTAAGGTTATATTATTAAGTTGACTTAATGAAAAGGTAAAAAAGAGTTAAAAGATAACTCAATGAAGGAATAGAAGCGTTGGAGTTTGAGTTAGGAGTTAACCTAAATCAACAGAGAAATAGAAGAAAATTATAAAGGGAAGTCTGGGGCACACCCATTATTCATTCTGGATTTTGGTATTTTGCTTGTTGATGCTCTTAAGCATACAATTTTGAGGGTTTTGATATTACAAACCCCAGTGAGCAGCTCAGTGGTGAAATATTCCACTCACCTAGCTCCAAGCTTGGTCTCTGGGATGAAATACTCCACCCACACCATTCTATAGCTATCATCTATCGAGAAGGACTAGTAGGGTCATACCATTTGGATCAGCAGGGTCGTACCAGCTAGGTTTTTCTTGCAGGGGCACACCAGTTGTTGAGGAAGAGTTCGATCCAACCAAGGGAAGAAGCTTGATATTTTTCCAGCATTAGGGTTTTTCTTGCAATCCCTTTCTCATCAATTTGAGGGATTCTTGGAGGAGTTATCACATCCCTATCATTTACTGCAGGTTGGGATGATTTCAGGAGGAAGGATACAACTTGGAGATTCAAAAATTCTCAGATCTAGAAGGCTATAGGATAGATATGATCTTGAGACTTCTCTCAAGTGTTTGTGGATGCCCGATCTATCATCCGGGAGAGTTTTAGACGATTCAAAGGCCCCATTCATCTAGGTTGTACTATTGGCCATATTCAAGGTTTCAGGAGGGTTGTGCCATCCTAGGGTTTCTGCAGTTTGAGGAGGAATCTTTAGTGTTTGAGATTCATACTTCAGGAGGAGGCTTCCCTTGCCTTGGTCTATCATTAGGGAGAGTTTGGCAGCATCATGAGGTATATATCTTCAGGAGGGCCGAACCCTTGGTGTCCTTTGTCTTCAACAGGCCGTACCATGGTCTTGCAGTTGAGCGTTCATCTTCTATTGGAAGCCTTTGGGAGGCTTGATTTATATCTCCGGGAGAATTTTGTGTACATCTCTAGTATTTCCCTGAAGCCATATATTCAGATCTGCTTCTCTATTGTATCAGATGCTTGATTTCTTATAATAAAGTTCATTTGTTTGCTTGTGGTTCCTATCTTGTGCAGTGTTGATGATCTTCATTAGATGGAAATGATGTTTCTGGTAAGGCCGAAATATTCATGGTCAACCTACATACACAACAAATAATAATCAAATCAGTGGTTAGTTAGTGATTCCAAGCGAAAAATTGGCTTGGGATCATTACAGAACCCCTGTTGGGTTCTCAGTAGTAAAAGCATAAATTGCATATCACTGAAGTTCTTTGGCTACAATATGTATATGACGGAACAGGGGACATAGGTGTTGGGTGCCGCCAACCCGGGGCCTGGTGGCCAGATAACTGGCTAAGTATTGGCCAAGAGAAAGGTTTGATATCTATTCCAATAGTATTCATACTAATATGTATTGATGGAGAAAGTTTTCATATTTATCTAAATAGTATTCATTATAATATATATATTAATGGATTGTTTTTGTTTCAAATGCAAATGATCTCCCAATTTGCAGGATTCTCTTCAGTTCGCAAATTTTGTTGAAACCACAAAAAATTTGACTGCAAGATGTAAAAAGTGCAACAAGAAACATGGATTTGCATTGTGGTTTCAACGAGATACACTCTTTATCATCTATTCATCTGGTATTCTTTGCAATGACATGAGAAAATTCTGACTCTCCATAAACATCAATATCTACATTAAATTAAATGTAATCAATTTTTTGTGCTATTTAAGCAACTAAGACAAATTCAGCCATTCCTTTATTAAAGCGAAGATTTTCGAATGGCTGGTGAGTTATTAGTAGTTAAAGCATAAATTGCAGACCATGTAAGTTCTTTGGTTGTAAGATGTATATGACAGAATAGGGAACATAGTTGTTTAATACCACAAACGTAAACATAATTTCCTAAGCTTTGCCGAAGAGGAAGCTTTTTGTATTTATTCCAATAGTAGTGATATTAGTATATATGCACAGATATTATCAAATAGAAGAAGAATTATCTCGATTAACGACACAGGGGAAGAAGGTACAAAATAAAATTAAGACAAATACCAGAGATTGGAAAAAACTATTAAAAAATAAACTGAAATTATTCTATATTCAAATAAGATGGGTTACAAAATATAGTTGAGGCTATTTTCCACAACGATTGTGATTTGGCCTGCCACTGACCAATAAAAAATATGTACATTGATGAAGCTTCTTGACAGTTTTCTTGACGTTCAAACCCTTTATTCGTAAAAAACGAGTTGAATATCAACTTCGGGTTTTTTACTTAATCGGTGTTGCCAACTACATCTATCCCAGTTGTTTGAATAAATTGTCTCTTCCAGATATGGAATGCTTGCAATGGATGGTTATTCAACATTCATTCTTTGTCAAATATTAATTTCTCTCTGTCGTCGAAAACTTGGGGTTTAAGGTGCTTTCCTTGCAATTTTCCTGACCCTTGACATCTAAGAAACTTAGAAATGTGATTCAGGCCGATTTCAAAGTGGAGGAAGTCATTTTATGTCACAACAACTATGGCAGGGGAAAAAAATTCAAGTATGTTGTGACTGGTATTCTCCCTGTATTCGATCATCTGTTTGGTTGAAAAGCCTGCCTGGAGATTTGTATGTT
>JZKD02S0864744.1:209103-222638 GCA_000966675.3 Picea glauca
GATTGATATTGTTGTTGCAGCTCTTGAATATGCTGCATCATTCTATCATTTTGTTGTTTGAGGGTTTCCACCTGTTATTTGTTGTCCTCCATTTCCCTGTCACCTTCAAATTTAGGCTTAATGTCTGTTTTAAATATGTTTCCATTTTTAAGTTCATGCTCTTCATCAACAACAGGCCTGTTGATATCAATGGCAATCTTAGCTTTCCTAGGTCTCATCTCATACCTGGTACTATTCTCAGGTTTGTCTTCGATTTTGTCTTTCATAGGCTCATGTACCATTATCATTTTCCCCTTTTCCTCTGGTTTGGTCTCTTCTAAAACTTGCACTGGGATTTACTCTATTTCTGGACCGATTTCTTCGAAATCTTGCTCAGGTTCTAGACCAGTGTCCACCAAATATTTCTCTGGGTATAGACTAGTGGTGAACTCTTCTTCCAAATCAACAGGTTTAACACCTGAGGTATGTCCCTTATTTCTCTTATTTATGGTCTTACCTACGGGCATTTCCTTCAAGGTGTGGATGGCCATTTCCTCCATGTTGGTAAACCTAGAGGGTTTTTCATCAACGTCTTTATCTTCAATTGAAATAGGATTTTTCTCCTTAAGGGATGGATCAAACAAGGCTTTGTAGTTCAGCCTCAGCTGGTTGGTCAACCTGGTCTTCCAATTTGGTTTACTTGGCATTTCTGGGACATGCTTTGTTGGCATAGGGGCAGACCCAGGGTTCATCTCCTAGAGTGAACCAACAAGCCCTAACTATTGGCCCTTTTGGCAACACCTGTGAAGCAGATGCAGTCTCACTCGAAGTAGCTATGGGGGGTTGTAGGACACGGGTGTCTACAACCAGAGGAAATACAAAGTGGATCCAATACAAGAACAACATAGTATCTAGATATTAGTTACCATCTTGGTCATACTTCACACAATATATCTCATATCTAGCACAATAATGTAATAACAGATAAATAAGAAGACAAGAACACAACATAAAACCACACAACAACAAGAAATACGTGGTTCACCCTCTCCCTAGGGCTACGTCTACAAAACTGTTCTTTATATTATATTAGGTGAAATCATATAGTTCTATCTACGCTCTTAGCTAGAATATCTTCTCTCTTCTCTCTTATCCCTTCCCTGTGCACCCAACTGCAGGGTTGATCTTCGCACCTAGCTGAAGATCTTACAACACAGACTTCTCTCACTGCTCAATGCTTCTCTCTCTCACAACAACAATAATCACTCCTAACCACAATGAATTTGGAACAAACCCTCTTCCATCATCTAGGTTCTTATTTATACACAACAATAGCTCACTGACATCCTTAGGTTGAAACCTAAGTGCCAAAACCCTAGATACCAAAACCCTAAGTGTCTAAAACCCTAGGTCAACTTGACCCACGTTTTCAAGGCTTCTCCAACTTGTATTTCCTTCTTTCTCGCATGGTGCTCTCGAAGCATCCATTGGTGGTTTTTTCCGCTTGCTGAGTTGTCCACGATCTGTCTTCCTGGTTGATCTCCTCGTCCAACGAATTGATTTATCCTACTTCCCCTCGTCTTTTCTTCTCTTCTGCTCACTTTGACCCAGTATCAGTCACTGTGTCTTCCGTGCAGTTCTTATTCCATATTTTCTGCCTTAATATTCGTTTGCTTCTATAACCAAGGTCCAACAGGCCCCCAACACTCACCTGTGACTCATCTCGGGGCACTTCATCTCTGATCCTTCTATTTTGCTTCGACTTCGGTTGCGCGGAGCAGCCAGTTCTTTCTACTCTCTCCTCCCCCCACTATGTGAAGAATGTGTTTTCTGTGTCTGGTACCCAGTTTCAACTGCACCTGGTACTTGGACCCTTCTCCTTCAACTTTTAATGAGAGTTGTGAGGCAGTTGGTTGGCATAGTACAATTTCAACTGGCTCACATTCACCAAACCTTCCTTCCATTCTCCATTCAACATCTTCAGCTGCGCAACTCCTCCTTCCATAACATAGAAAACCTCATATGGCCCTAGCCAATGTGTTATGAACTTCCCTGGATGCTTCATAAATTTGCTATCATAGACCAATACCAAATCTCCTTGCTTAAATGCTTTCTTCTTGATGTGCCTGTCATGGTAGGCTTTTTCTCGTTCCTTCTGAACTTGCTGATGGAATTCGACAATAAATCTATCTTCTTCTAGTTTGACCAACTACGTGATCCTCTCTTGAATAGCACCAGTGTCATCCATATCTGTAAAGGATGGGATTCTTAGACTAGGAACCAAATATTCCATTGGGACAACTACTTCTAGGCCATAAACCAACTTAAAGGGGGTTTTCATTGTTAGATTCTTGCAAGTGGTTCTGTAGGCCCATAGTACTACTGGTACTCTTAAATCCCAGTCATCCTTGTGCACACTGCATATCTTCGTCAGCGTTGTCTCCAAGATCTTATTGAATCTTCAACTATCCCATTTGCTTATGGATGGTAGGGTGTGCTCTTCTGATGATGGACTGCAAATTCCTCTGTCAAGGATTCAATGGTATTATTAATAAAATGTGTGCCTTGATCGCTCATAAGGATCTTCGGGCATCCAAACCTAGTTATGATATCATCAAATATGAAGCATGCAACTGTAGTTGCACTACAATCCTTAATTGTTCTTGCTTCGGCCCATCTAGTCAAGTACTATGTCACAGTGATTATGTACCTTGCTCTAGTGTGCTTTCCTGGTGGTTTTATAGGTCCCACAAAATCAATGGACCATTTCTCAAATGCTTGTAAGGTCAGTTGCAGTGCTAAAGGCATTTCATATCTTCTAGATGGTTTCCCAACACTTTGGCATACATCACAAGCTCTATAGAAGTCCTTAGCATATCTGTGTAAAGTAGGCCACCATAGGCCAGCTCTAAGGACCTTTTGCGCAATTTTGTTTCCTGCGTAGTGTCCTCCTACGATGCCTTCATGAGATTCCTCCAAAATCAGTGGTATTTCTACTTCCATAACACATATCCTCAGGATCTCATCAGGTCCCATCTTATATAGTTGTCCATCTATAAGTGAAAATTCTGCAGCGCGGACCACCAGTTGTTTCTTCTAAATAATTGTGTATTCACTAGGTGCCATTCTTGTTGACAAGAATTGGACTATCTCGACGAAGTGATCATCAATATTTCTAATGGCCAGCAAATGTGCATCTAGCAGTGTATCCTCCAAACTACTAAGTTCTTCTCCATGTTCCAACCTTGACAAGTGGTAAGGTCCTTTGTTCATTCTCCCTGGCTTAACCACGATATCAATCATATTCCTGAAATAGTAGAAGCCACCTACATATTCTCCCTCCCAACACTGTCTTGTTGACTAGGCACAGAGTGATCAATAAACATTTTAAAGTGTCCTCCCAACAAGTAGTGGAGAAAATTCTACAATGCATACACCATGGCTAACCCTTCTCTCTCAATGGTGGTGTAATTAATCTCAGTTGTTGATAGCTTCCTGGTAGCAAAGGCTAATGGGTGGTCAATGTCTCCAGCTCCAATTTGTGCTAACACGGATTCTAATGAAATAGAAGATGCATCGACATGCACATGAAATTCCTTGCTCCAATATGGAAAACCCAAAATAGGCGCAGTAACCATTTTCTATTTCAGTGTGTCGAAGCTTTGCTGGCATTCTTCTGTCCATTGAAACTGACAGTCTTTCTTAAAAATCTTATCCATAGGTGCTGTAATCTATGCATAGCCTTTAATGAACTTCCTGTAGTATCTAGTATGTCCCAACACAGTGCGCAACTATTTGACTGAAGTAGGAGGGGAAAAATCAATTATACTAGCAATCTTAGATGGATATACCAGCAGTCCCTGCTTACATACAATATGGCCTAGAAACACTCCAAAGGGTGAGAGGAAGATGCACTTCTTCAGGTTCAAGGAAATATGACACTGTCTGCACTTATTCAACATTAGTCTTAAACATTCAATATGATTTTGCAATAAGCTAAAAACAGTCCAATCATCAAAGTATGATTCCAAAAATTTGTGTAAAAACTCCTTGAATGCTTCGACCACCACCCTGGAAAGGATGGTTGGTGCATTATTCAATCCAAATGACATCACTGTATACTGGTAGGATCCCCATTCTATTGCAAATGTGGTCTTATGGCAATCTTCCTTGGCAATCCGGATCTGATGGTATCCTAAAAATCCATCTGTAAAAGAATATACCTCCTGTCCTCCTTCATTATTTAGCACTTCATCAGTAAATGGTGTAGGGAATGGGTCATGCAAACATGCATCATTTAGCTTCCTGAAATCTACACAGATCTTGATCTCTCATGTCTTCTTGTCTTGTACCACCATAGGACTAATCCACTCCGACTCTTCAACAGGTTCTATGATTCCTGCTTCTAGCATTCTGTCTAATTCAATCTTCACTTTCTCCTTATATTTAGGGTTCAATCTGTAGGGTCTCTGTTTGACTATTTTTTCATTTGGTTTCAAAGAGATCCTCATCTCTCCCATGGGCCCTTTAATTACCTTCATATCAGTGAACTTGGTTGGAAACAAGTCTTGATATTCATGCAGTAACTCTGTGATCTTGTCAATTGTGGCATCATCCCAATAATCTCCAACATTTGCAAGCTTTGGTGTTTTCTCTATTCCAATGTTAACTTTCTGGATCTTTATCGGTTGTCCAATGAAAGGTATCTCAACCCCTGGTCCTTCTATGTCTCTCTGTCCTTTTGTTTCGATGATGTTCACCTTCTTAGGATCATCATCTTCATCAGCATTGATATTGTAATAGCCTTGCAATTTCTGAAGAGGCGTAGTCCATTCGTCCTCTTCTTGTTCCAAAGGGAGGCTAGGTGCCTCCTCAAATACTTTCTGTCTTACAATCTGTAATGCTTGATCCACTATAGGATATTGGCTTTCAAACAAAAAGGTAATTACAAAGTTCTGAGTCATACCTTCCCAATCTGTAGTGATGAGGCGCAGTTCGGCTTGAAGATACCAATTGATAGAGGTTGTGTCCAGTGTGTTAATGAATTTTTTCACCCACTGCTCTTGAAGAATGTTGCTCCAAGATTCCTTGCAACTTCGCACATGGTCCTTCGGATAACTTCAACCTGTGTACCTAACTTCACAACCTTCTACTTGTTCTGGAAATCACATTGTCATCAAAGTGCGACATTGCACCCATTCTGTAATGTTGTTCTTGTGTGTCCCCCACCATCTTGTTGGAGTTGCTTTCAAGGCCTCATCTAGTGCCAACAATATTTTTTGTATTGGTACAATTTCTTCAAATTCCAACAATAAAGCTTCCAAATGATTTAAGCCATCAAAGGTGGGAAAATTACTTACTGTTGTGCCGATCCAATGAACTTATCTGGTTAATCTAGCACACCTCCTTGTAGATACTTCATACATTTTGTTCTGCCAGTTCTCCAATGCTTCTTCTGAATCTGATGAACATGTGTTGTCACTTCACCAACTTAGGTTCCCATCTGTTCTAGGATTAATGTAATCTTGTTATCTGGTTGTTAATTTGTATATGTTTTCTAGTTCATTTGCGCGGTCTTCTTGTCTAATGGGTTTTGTGTATCTCCAACCTTCATCAGAATCCAAAGGTGCAATGACCCTAAGGCCATCTCCTTCAAACTTCATTCTTCTTTTCTTTAAATCAACCACAGTGGAATTATTGAAAGCCCAATAAATTCTTAACAACGCGGGGTAAGGCCAGCTATCACCAACTATCTCAGTCACCTCGAAGTCTGCAAACGTCCTTACTCTGTCGATGTCCACATGGACATGTTCCAATCTTCCAAAGAGGCTTACAGCTTGCTGATTAGCCATCCTAAGCCTGATAGGGGAATATATCAACTTAGGTTTTCCCATCAGTGCCTAGGTCTGCTTCCTCATGACATTGACCTCCGACCCTAAGTCGAGGACCACATAGTCTATATCATACTGTCCAATTTGAGCATTCAAGTATAGTTCCTTATTTGTCCTTCTATTTTTAGAGATTTGGTGTACAACTATATTCAACAAGGGATCCACCTTTCCTATCTTGTACTGTCTGATTAAATTTTGTAGCTCTTGTACAACGCTTTCATCCTTTATTAAATTAATGCAAGTGAATAAGAATTCCATGAGTTTACTTACCTGTTTTCCTTCTCCAGGTGAAGCAGACTGATCAAACGCCAGAGACATTCCACATTCTCTCACTTCTGGTCATGCCTTTGATGAAGAAGCCTGATCTCTCCCGAATTCTTTTATTGCTTCCTCAAATATCTGTTTCTCTCTCTTTGGATAAAAATAGTGTGTCTTCTCTGCATCTTTTCTAACTCCGGATTGTTCTGTGGTCTTCCTTGGAGTTACCCTATCTTCTCCTATAGCAAAGCCTCCTCTAGTGATAACAACAACTCTAGGGTCCTCTCCGTGAGGTTCAACGTATATCAGTTGCACTTGAGGGTTCGCACCCCGTCTTTCCTTAAGCTTAGCTAGCAATGTTGGACATTCCTCAATAACATGTTCGAATGAGTTACAGTAACTGCATGTGGTACAAGGGTTCTAACAGTCCCTTGCCAAGTGTTTTAGCTGTGCACAGTTATAACATATGATTTTACCTCTATCTCGACCCATACCTCCTCCTCGTTCTCTTCCTATGAATCCACCACGAGGGTTGAAGTTTCCTCTTCCAGGGGAATGATACTATGTAGTGTTCCCTTCTTGTTGTACTTCACCTTGAATGTTGTATACATCTCTTGACCTTTCATGCATGAGATCATAGGCCCTACAATCCCTATCATCATGCCCTACTAACTTGCAGAACGTGCAATACATATTTGTGGGTATCTGAACATATTTTTTCATGTAATATCATTCACCAGGGTGATGTCTATTTCTACATACCTCGCACCATGGTAGAGTAACTTGCTTCAAAGGGTTCATAGCTCTAGATGCTAAGTACTCGTGAAATAGGGGCAATGCTCCTTGTCATGGCTTTACAACTTGCATCTAATACACCAAATGTCTTCTCTTTTATATTTTCCCTTGTCTTTCTTCATATCTTCGACCTGTAGAGATAAGATAGTTAGGTGACTCAATATTTGACTCATACTTGAGCTAGATTCTCCCATATGGTCTGATTCTAGTTTCATGGAGATCTCCAACGCCTCAGCTTATGAAGTGATCTTCTCTTGCATCAAGGGGACTCTGATGTGTGGTAGAAGGGCAGCGATGAACCATTCTTTGTTTTTCTCATCCAGGATCTGAAAGCTCAAATGGTCTGTCAAGTTCTTAAATCTCTGATCAAAATCTGACACAAGTTCAACTACTCTCTGATTGATTTCTTTTAGTTCTGTAATGCACTATGACTCTGATTTAGGTTTCTTGAATTCAACAATCAACACAATCTTAATGACATTCAATGTTTTAGGTGAAGCTCCTTGGACAAATTTCATGTATGAGCTCAGTGCACGGTATCTTAAGGTAGTGCTAAACTGAGCTCGTTTAATAGCTTCATCAATGACATTCTTAATACTCCATACAACTTCACATAGAAACCAATGCTGATCATGATCTTCAGATCCATCTCTTCTAATGGTGGGTAACCTCATCTCATCTGCCATAGATATTCCTATATTTCCTAACTAAATAGGTATTGAACTACTTGTACCAGTGCTATGAGTGTTCTGATAGCTTAGGTTAGTCTGGTTACTTAATGTTGCTAAAACAATAGGAAGAATAATAGTACTTACTTCAGCAGTCTGCGCAGTTCCTGAAGCTTCTGGCTCTTCTTAGCGAACTTATTCAATCTGTCCTTCCTCTACCCAGCAGGTTCTGAATGATCTTCATCTGTCAGATCTTCCTCTTTTCCACTGTAGAATCCCTCTTCCCCATAGTTTTTCTTAAACAGGTTCACGAGAGGAACTTCTCTGAATGCTCTCCCACTGTTCGTATGTCTAGTCTTTGTGTCACTTGTTATAACCCTATAATTTATAGGATCAACTCGTGACTGAAATGTTATCTCTTTAGTGTTTTTGTTTGTCAAATGATTTTTCATTCTGCAAATAATTTGAGAAAAGAAAAAAGAAAAGAAAAAGAAAAAAGAAAGAAAAAATAAAAGAAAAAGAAAGAAAAAAGAAAAGAAAAAAGAAAGAAAAAGAATAAAAGAGGGCATAAAAGAATTTCAATTAGAGCCCCATGCAATAACAGTTACTTGGTCCATAACTTTCAAGCATGGCCAAGTTATTTTAAATTGATGTTGATAGGAATAGTGAATAAGCTTGGATAAACTGTTTAATCTTAGCCAAGTGATCTAGGTTAGTTAGTGAATCACCATTTACCCACTCATCGCACCAAAGAATTTACCCCGTTTTCTTCTCCGTTACAGTCATTCGCCCCCATCTACAGTCATCTCCACTAACTTTGTTTTATTTGCAAGTATTGTTACAGTAATGGTGCCAAACTCAAAATGAACAGAAGGTGAAGAGAACCCATTTCTCCCGCCTCCTGTCGACCTCGACAGGATTCCTCTGGCCGACAAGGATTACTTAATCACAGACACAAAATGCAATTTCGACTTCACAGACCTACAGTCATGGCTTAAAGAAGTTTTCCTGGACCAGAGTGACAAAATTGGACTCTGGGAGTCCAACCTACCCTTGTAACTCTTCCCCCAGATTCACCACTTCCTGGAATTTGCCCTCAAGTGCCATGCCCACTATATTTCCGAGCAAAGAGCCATTGTGTCCTCATTCGGGGAAATTCTTTTCCTCATCATGCCAGAAACCATCGACCAAATGATGCAAATATCCCAAGCTGAATCCACCTCACCTTTTAACCTCGAAATCATCATAGATTTATACCAGAAGTTGACATTTCCTCAAAGAGCTCAGATTTTTGAGCTTTTTCTTCCACAATCCGCTCAGCTCCCCACTACAAAACCCCCTTATCCTTCCTCCATGTTCTCAACAAAAGGAAACCAGGTTATCACGTCGCTATGCACCTTGCTTGGTTATTTTTCAGATCAATGGGTAGATCAGGTCATGCAGAGGCCTCACCAACGGTTCACCCAGAAAACAGCATGTAGTTTCGACACATCATCAAATAGTTTCCTAGATTTCTGTAATTTGTTAAGTTAGTTAAGCTAAAAATAGATTTACCACGTCCCGATCTTTAATGACAGGATCGTTTGTAATTTTGGGTTATAAATACTTCACTTTTAAAAGTATAGAGGGTTGATCTTTACGCCCTGCGAGTTATCAGACTGTAATATTTTTCAGAAGATTTTCCATTAATACAAAGAGGCATTTTCACAGGATTCTTGCGTGTACTCATTGGTGATGTTTTCCTTTGTAAGTTAAATGTTATTCTCACTTAGTTATCATACTATTTTCTAAATCTAATATTTGAAAGTAACAAACGTTGCAGGATTTATCTTTGTATACCCTGTTTCTGAATTTAAAGATTTTAGTGTTGTATCTTCTGATTTTACGATAAAGAAATTCTTAATTGCTTCTTTGTTGTAATTGACATCCTCACCTTTTCTGCTATTCCTCATTTATGCTGCTAAAAGAATCCAGTGATTACATTATCTCGCCCTGTGAAAAGTTTCTTTGTTTTCTGGTTTAGATTTTATTTTCATGATACAGACCCCATAGCCCAATGGATGTGTAAAGTTCTCTCAGCCAACTCAACGAAAACTACAACAAACAAAGCAAACATATTTTATTTACCTAGCCTAATATTTTAAATTTGAAACACATCTAAATCATACAGAGAGATCCCTCTATGAGGCTGGTAGGGCTAGATCCCAGCTTCGAAGTGGTTGGATAAAGTTACCTCCCGTAGATTTCTTCTTTTCTGACAACCTCTAGGAAATTTATAGAGCGTTAACATAGTGGTGACTCCACTGGGGAACGAACTAAAAAAAATTTAACCTCACGTCTTCTTTTCCCTGGAAGAACAGTTTTCTTATGAAATATTGAAAATCTAAGAAAGAAGTAATGTTTAGGGGTTGTTGAAAACTTGCACATATTATTTTCAGATTCATAAAACTAAAAAATATATATATATAAATCAAAAAGAAATCTGGCTCCCAAAAGAGCTTATACTCGATCTCACCTAGACCAAGAACCTGTGATAGCAACTGATAATCTAGAACAGTTGCTTAGGAAAAAGACCATTGTTGAAGTTTCAGTAAGTCATACTCCCCTTCAGAAGTCCCCTTCTCTTCCATAGGAGCTTGTTTCCCTTCAGGATCTTGACTTTGACATCCTTTCGAACAAAGCCTGTTTAAAACGAAATCTGATAGCTTTGTGGCTGAAACTGTCCTAGACCCAACCATATTTCAACCCTGGACTCCTAAAGTTCTATCTCCCATTGCTAAACCTCAAACCACTCACTCTGTGCCAGCTAGCCCCTCCTCATATTCGTCTTCTGTCACCACCCCACCTATCATCCAGGTTGTCGTCCCGCCTCCTCTGCTTATCATGGTAGCCAGATATGCTCCCTTGGTGTTGGTTGCACCCCTTCATGCTATGCCTTAGGATTATCAAACGAGACTTCCACAGTTCGATGGAACAGGACCCTTGAGTGCCCAACAACACATTGATAAAATGAATGATTATTTTGACCTGCAGGAAGTACATGAGGCTGACGTTCAAATGAGATTGTTTGCGCAAAGTTTGACGGGTGATGTTAAGAAATGGTATAAAGGTTTGCGTGCTGCCTCAGTGCTCGACCTTATCGCATTCCAAAGTATTTTTCTAGACAGATGGGAGGTAAATAAAAACCCTCTCCAAATCTTGTCAGAATACGAAAACATCAGAAGAAATCAAAGTGAGATAGTACAAGATTACTGCACCGATTTCAATAACCTGTACAATGCAATTCCAGTCGATATTAAACCTCCGCAAGGTTTAGCATTGATAAAATTCCTTGATGGTTTTGACGTTGATATGTCGTATCAATTAAGGGAAAGAAACTCCACCACCCTGGGGGACATGCAGAAAAGTGCAATAAGTGTGGAGGCCAACCTGTTGGAAAAAAGGGCACGACAGAGGACAGAGAGGAGAGTCACAATCAAAGAGGAACCTTCCACATCAACTTTCGATTCCAAATTGGATTCCTTGGCCAGAGAAATGGAAATAATGATGGAGAGACTTACTGTATCTGAAAGAAACCCTCCTAGGGAAAACCCACCAGCTCCTCAAATTCGGAATCCTAACTTCAGAAGAAACCCTCCCCAAATCAGGCAGAGAGATCCTAGGGATCAAAGAGAACAGAGAGGTCATGATCAATAGATCAGACCTCCCCTACAAGAAAATTATGGCAACGAAGGAGAAGAAATAATTGAAAAACTGGAGGATACTCACATAAACCTCATGTGCATTCACGATAACGAAGCTATTTTTCTTACCTAGGAAGAGCAAGAACTTTTTCTTCTCTCTCAAACAAAGGTAAGTGAAGAAGTTGAAGACACTGAACAACAGGCATTTGAAAATGCTATTTTGGAGGTACACCGGCAGTACAATCTACGAAGTAAAAAGACAGACGGAATTTCTCCAAAAAAGCTTACCGAAACAAAGAAGATAGTTGAAACCCAAAAATCCCATGAGCCTTCTGCCGAGAAAAGCTCTGATAAAGGTAATGTCGAAGTTCCAGCAAAAAGAAACCTTACTATTCTGAAAAGATCATCGCAGACTGAGGTTTTGTCAACTAACCCACCAAATACTTCTGGCCAGAAGAGTGTGGTGGACAAATCGAAATTACTGAGCCAAAGTAGAGCACCTACACCTTTCAGCCTCGAAGGGGAATTAGCCAAAGTAAAAATTCACATTCCCCTTTCCGATTTGATGAGCAAAGATGCTTATCGGTCGCAGGTGATCAAAGCACTGAGCATGGAACTTGATATAGGCACGAAGGCCTTAACCGTTGGATCAGCGAATCATTCAGTCACTGTAAACCTTATAGATGATCAACCTGAACTCATGTTCGAACCTGAAGTGGATGGTCAGACCGATAATGGTGCTGTCGCTCCTTTTTACATCAGCCTTAATATACACGACTTGATTCTGCATAATTCTATGTTAGATTCGGGTGCTTCCCATAATCTGATGCCTAAAGCAGTGATGGAAAAACTGGGGCTTGAGGTTACTAGACCTTACAAGGACTTACACTCTTTTGACTCTAGTAAAGTTAGTTCTATCGGTTTGATCAAGGATCTGTGTATCACCCTGGTTCAGATTCCCGCAAAAATCATGGTTATGGATGTTGTGTTTGCGGACATTCCCCCGAAATATGGTATGTTTTTGTCCTAGTCTTGGGGGGCCAAGTTGAGAGGTACTTTGTAGTTGGATATGTCGTATGCCACGGTCCCAGTTTTTGGGCAACAGAGAAGACTATACAGAAAAACGTTGATGAAATACATGGTTAGCAGCCAAGAAAAACCACATAACTATCCTCTGTACTCTGCGCACTCTGACTTGGATTCCTTTATCCTATATAATGATGGTGATATGGAAGAACAAATCACTCAACTGGAAGAAGATACATTTGGTCTGGACAAAGGACAAGAAATAACTGAGGCAGAAAGAAAGAAAAATGTGATAACTGAAGAATTGCCAGTGGATTTCTGGAGCATTGATTTTGATGGGGTTGTAAGTAAATAAGGCACTAGAGAGGGATTTTGGTTGCACAATCATAGATCCAGGTATTCGAAAAACCATTCTTACAAATTGAATTTTCAATGCATTCACAACATAGCTGAGTACAAAGCTTTGATGCTCGGTCTTAAACTTTTGAAGAAGGTTGGTGCCAAACAAATCATGGTAAGGGGAGATTCTGAATAAATTATTAAGAAAATTAAAGGTGATTATGCAGCAAAACACCCCCATCTTGGAGCTTATAGGAATGTTGTTCTGGACGCCCTTAAATTTTTCACTGAAGTTGATTTGCAGGCGATGCCTAGGGGACAGAATATTTTGGCAGACGGGTTAGCTATGTCAGCAACCACATGAAAGATACCTTTTCATTCCACTTGCCCATACACGATGGAGGTGAAGTGCAGACCAACTGTTCCAGACAACATCAGATACTAGCAGGTATTTGGTAATGATGATCAAATTGAAGATTTTTTGCAATGTAAAAATGATTTCGAGTGTACAAACATAGACTTAGAAAATGAAGATGAAAATGTAAAAAGACCTGATTTTGGAAATGATAGTGTAAATAAGATATATTCAGGAGAGTTAGGTGATGATGAGATAGAAGATGATGTTTTGCATTTAAAAAGTAATGTTTTACCTAGGGGTTTAGTTCCTTTAGAATACATATTTGATTTTAATGATGTAGCTAAATAACCGAAAATTGAAGCTAGTGGTCAAGAAGTAAAAGATTGTAATATAGGAACAGAAGAGAAACCCAAGATGGTGAAACTTTCCAAATCATTACCCCCTGAGCAGAAACTCAAATACATTGAGATTTTCAAGGAATATTCAGACGTATTTGCCTGGGGTTACGAGGACTTGAAAGCTTATGACACCAGCATCA
>JZKD02S0864744.1:222648-239251 GCA_000966675.3 Picea glauca
TAGGCTATTGATTCATCCTCCATCATGGTCAATTGGAATGGGACATTATATTCCTCCCTTGCCAAGATTACTTGTCCTCAAGCAATTTCATATCAGGGTGTTGTAAGATCTGCTCTTCTTCCCAGGTAGCATCTTTTGTGGGAAATCCTCTCCATATAACCAAGTAATCTCGAATGACCCTACTCCTTAGCCTTAATTACCTAACATCAATAATCCTCTCAAGAGATAGAACCAATTGTCCCTCCTCATCTAGTGGAGGAAGATCTATCGAAGCAGTGACCTACTATCCCGAAGCCTTCTTGAGGTAGGATACATGGAAGGTATTGTGGATCCTACTTCCCTCTAGTAGCTCCAGCTCATATGCTACTTCCCCAACTCTACCGATCACTTTGCATGGATCATAAAAGTGGGGCTTAAGCGTCTCTACATCACTCTTCCTCAACGACGACTGTATGTATGATTGGAATATAAGAAAGACAAGATCTCCAACCTAAAAGTCACTTTCTACCCTGTGTCTATCTACATACATCTTCTGTTGATTCTGTGCAAACTGTAGATTTTCCTTCAAGATTCTTAAGATGTCCTGACTTTCCTATAACCAGTCCTTAGCCTTAGGATCTTAGCTCTCTCCACACTCCAAATCCAAAAAGCACAAAGCATCATAGCCATACAATTCCCTGAATGGGCTCATCTAGATGGACATGTGATGAGTGGTGTTGTAGCAATGCTCCCTGATATGAAACCATTTTATACATGCCCATTGATTCCCTGAAACATAGTTCCTCATGTACCCCTCGATCCATTTGTTTACTATCTCGTTTTTACCGTCTTTCTGGGGGTGATAGCTAGTGATATGTGTCAACTCTGTCTCGGATAACCTGAATAACTCCATCCAAAAAACATTGAGAAACACGCTACCACAGTCACTAACTATGTTCCTCAGAAGGCCATGGAGTTTGACCACCTCCCTGCAGAATAGATATGTTACCTAAGATGTGTTGGACTATGTAGGAATAGAAAATAAGTGCACATATTTATTCAACCTGTCCACTACCATGTAAATACAGTCCCTTCCCTGCACCTTTAGTAATATTATGATGAAGTCCATGGAAATACTTTCCCACTTCTGCTTCAGAATCAGTAATGGTTGAAGCAGTCCTGCAGGATGTGTGAACTCTGACTTGTTCTGTTGGAAAGCCATTCACTCCTTCACATGACAAAGTACATCCCCTTTGAGACCCTTCCATGAGAATATCTCCCTCATCTTCCTGTAGGTCTTCAGATACTCCCCRTGTCTTGTGAGTGGTGCATYATGYGYTKCCCTCAAAATATTTTCCTTGTGTGTGGACTYAGGGAYAMGATAGATCTTGTCTTTGTAGTAGATGATCTCATATAYTACCYTRTACTTGTGAACTTGAATACTRSYTTCCATCATCTCACAAGAGAAGGTGTTCTTGGAGTATTCCACCAAGAGAATGGACTTCCAGTCTRCTAAGATATTTGTCATGGARAAGGTTGTAGGTATCMTRGACAGGGCRTYAACAACTACATTYTWCTTTCCTTTTACATACTCAATGTCGAAATCATATKCATGTACCTTACTCACCCATTTATTTCACCTCTTGTYCARGTCCCATTGTTCCAAGAAATATCGCAAGTTGTTGTGGTCATTCTGAACCATGAAGCATCCTCCTACCAAGTACTGTCTGAATTTGGCCAATGAATGCATGATGGCTAACATTTCCTTATCATAGATTGGGTAGATATTCTCAGGTTCCCTTAGATTCATGCTCTTGAAAGCTATCAGATATTGGTTCTACATCAATACTGCTCCTATCCCTTCACCGGATGTGTCATACTCTAGGAAAAAAGGATGTGTAAAATATGGAAGTGCTAATACTGGGAAAGTGCTCATGACCCTCTTCATTCTGTCAAATGCCACCTGTGCATCCTGTGACCATAGAAATTCCTCCTTATTGGTGAGGTTTGTTAATGGTGCAGCCAATTGTGAAAATACTTTCACAAAGCACTTATAATAGCTACATATCCCAAAGAATCCTTGTAGACTTGTGAGTGATCTAAGGGTGGGCTAGTCTAAGATGGTATGGATCTTATCCCGATGCACCTTTACTCCCTCAACACCAATCACATGCCCCATATAGATTATCTTTGTCAACCTGAACTCACACTTTGCCTCCTTGGAAAAAAACAACTATTTATCCATGATGGTGAGTATCTTGTCCACATACTTCAGGTGTTCTTCCCATGTCCTGTTGTAGATGAGAAGATTTCCAAAGAACACTAGTAAAAGTTTCCTCAACTATTTTTTGAAGATATGGTTCATGCATGAATGAAATGTAGCTAGTGCGTTAGTAAACCCAAAGTGAATGAATAGAAACTCGTAGTGCCCATACTGACACTTGAATGTTTTTTTATGGATATCCTTCTCCCTAACCTAAATCTAGTCATATCTTGATTGCAAATCAACCTTTGATAAGTACACTACTTCATGCAACTCCTCGATCAGCTCATCAATCATGGGTGTTAGGTATCAATTTTTGATGGTCTTATTGTTTATTTTCCTATAGTCTATGCATATCCTCATACTACCATCTTTCTTCTTCACCAGTATAGAAGCAAAAGAACTGGTCTGATGTGTCCCATCTCTAGAAACTCCTTTATGGCCTTCTCTATTTCTTCCTTGAATATTTTGGGATGCTTGTAATGAGTGGTGATCACGAGCTTCGACCCCTCTTTTAGTTCAATGACATGCTCAAATCCTCTATCAAGTGATCTCCGTGCTGACAATGGTTCAAACACTCTCTCACATTTTCCAAGCAATGCTTGAATATCCACAAGGTAATGTTGGCATTTCTGTGATGGCTTCTCCATGGTGATCAAGCACTATGCTACATAAGCCACGTCCCCATGTCTAAATAGGGCCTCCATGCGCTAGTTAGATAAGATCCTGGGAGCACTTGTCGAAATAATTATCAAGACGACTCGTTGTCCACCCTTGTCCTAAAAATCCATCCTCGTGTCCTTATAATTCATGCAGATATATCCCATCCGCTACTACCACATTGAATCCCTAGAAATCCTCCACAAGGATCTTTCTCTTGGTGACAAGTGTAGTATCAATGAAGTTGTGGGTGGCTCCACCATCCACTAGTGTCGTAACCTTGTGCCCCTGCATAATGCCTATGATCCCGAAGGTATAATATTTAGGGACTCCTGAAAGAGTGGAAATAGTCACTCCTTTAGTGCAATCTTGCAATGGATCCTTCTCTATAGTCTTTGATGGCTCACCACTATCCTTCTCAATAAACTCATCATCACTATCATCCTCCTCGTCAGAAACTACCTCAATGTAATAAAATTTACCTTTTCCCATACATCTATGACCTAGTTCCCATGGATATTTGCAACTAAAGCAAATTTTCTTCCTCCTTAGTTCTCTCAGAGTCTCCTCATTCGTCATGTCCTTCCCTGTCCATGACTTCTGAGAAAAAATTGTCTCCTTACCTCCTTGAGGGATGAAGGATTTTGTTGGTACCTTCTTGTTGATTGCATCATTCATGTCATGGGATCTCATGATGGTCTCATTGAATGTGGTTGGCTTATATTCCTTCACCCATACTCTTAGGGGTTCAACTAGAACTTCCATGTATAGCATCACCAATATTTGTTGAGAGATATATGTCACCACAAATGTCATCCTATGAAAATATGTGATGTATACTTATGGTGTGTTTGTCGGTCTAAGTTGTGCCAACTCCCTAAAGTGTATCTCAAGGTCCTTCTTTTCAAACCTGTCCATCAAAATATGAGTGAAATCCACATAGGAAGTGATGTTGGCGTTCCATAATGTCACCATCCCATGGTATCACCATTTGTGAGCTTCTCCTTCCAAGTGCAGGGTGGCATACTTAATTGCTTCAGCTTCAGTCGTTGGGTTATGTTTGATCTAAGTTTTCAACTTATGTACCCAGGCCTTGGTCATGCTATTTGTTGACCCATCAAAGGGTGGAATAGTCAACCTTTCCACCTTTCACATGAGATCAAAATTATGTTGGATTTGTGCTCCTTTGTTCCCCTCCTTCGGACTATAATTATGTTTGAGGTTGCATAAGTATTTATAGGAAAATTTTTCATGGATGTCTACATCTATAGTCTTGTACTCCCTATATGAGGTGTTAATATCAAGCCCCTGATCCAGTTATACATGTGCTTCTATAGGATGCCTTGTCATGAACTGTTGTAATAAAGGCCTAGGAATATTTAGGCTCTTGCTTTGAGTTGGGGTATGTTTATTGCAACTCTTAGTGTGCATTTTGTCACCCCAATGGGATCCATTGGGTCCAACCTGACCTATTTCATTCATACTCCCATGCTGGCCTATCAAATTTGTGAGCGCCTCAAGCATCTATTTGTATAACCTTGTTGTCTCTGCCTCTCTTTAGGATGCTTCATGTTGACCCTTGACCAAATCTTGTAATATCTAGAGCATAGTTATATCATGGTTGTCTCACATGCTTCCTTTTGGTTCTGACTTTGTGTGATTTTCTTCTGTTTCTCTTTCCATTGACTCTCGAGAGGTTTTTCCTCCACACCCTTTTATTCTAGGCATCAATGTATTCATAGGCTGGCAGAATCACCAACTTTGATACCATTGTAATGTTACCAACTAGGCTAGGAGGGAATTTTAATATTTTTTGCCCAAAATGTGTTGTTTCTTCTTATATGAATGTACAGCTAACTTCTTATATACAATTTTCTCAATGAGGAATATTTTCAAACATATAGCATACATTCATTACACAAATATGGAGTAGATAATCATGGCATATTATTATGGATGAAAACTCCCAAAATTAGTATAATGANATTGGTGAGGTTTGTTAATGGTGCAGCCAATTGTGAAAATACTTTCACAAAGCACTTATAATAGCTACATATCCCAAAGAATCCTTGTAGATTTGTGAGTGATCTAAGGGTGGGCTAGTCTAAGATGGTATGGATCTTATCCTGATGCACCTTTACTCCCTCAACACCAATCACATGCCCCATATAGATTATCTTTGTCAACCTGAACTCACACTTTGCCTCCTTGGAAAAAAACAACTATTTCTCCATGATGGTGAGTATCTTGTCCACATACTTCAGGTGTTCTTCCCACGTCCTGTTGTAGATGAGAAGATTGCCAAAGAACACTAGTAAAAGTTTCCTCAACTATTTTTTGAAGATATGGTTCATGCATGAATGAAATGTAGCTGGTGCATTAGTAAACCCAAAGTGAATGAATAGAAACTCGTAGTTCCCATAGTGACACTTGAATGTTTTTTTATGGATATCCTTCTCCCTAACCTAAATCTAGTCATATCCTGACTGCAAATCAACCTTTGATAAGTACACTACTTCATGCAACTCCTCGATCAGCTCATCAATCATGGGTGTTAGGTATCAATTTTTGATGGTCTTATTGTTTATTTTCCTGTAGTCTATGCATATCCTCATACTACCATCTTTCTTCTTCACCAATATAGAAGAAAAAGAACTGGTCTGATGTGTCCCATCTCTAGAAACTCCTTTATGGCCTTCTCTATTTCTTCCTTGAATATTTTTGGATGCTTGTAATGAGTGGTGATCATGAGCTTCGACCCCTCTTCTAGTTTAATGACATGCTCAAATCCTCTATCAAGTGATCTCCGTGCTGACAATGGTTCAAACACTCTCTCACGTTTTCCAAGCAATGCTTGAATATCCACAAGGTAATGTTGGCATTCCTGTGATGGCTTCTCCATGGTGATCAAGCACTATGCTACATAAGCCACATCCCCATGTCTAAATAGGGCCTCCATGCGCTAGTTAGATATGATCCTGGGAGCACTTGTCGAAATACTTATCAAGATGACTCGTTGTCCACCCTTGTCCTAAAAATCCATCCTCATGTCCTTATAATTCATGCAGATATATCCCATCTGCTACTACCACATTGAATCCCTAGAAATCCTCCACAAGGATCTTTCTCTTGGTGACAAGTGTAGTATCAATGAAGTTGTGGGTGGCTCCACCATCCACTAGTGTCGTAACCTTGTGCCCTTGCATAATGCCTATGATCCTGAAGGTATAATATTTAGGGACTCCTAAAAGAGTGGAAATAGTCACTCCTTTAGTGTTATCTTGCAATGGATCCTTCTCTATAGTCTGTGATGGCTCACCACTATCCTTCTCAATAAATTCATCATCACTGTCATCCTCCTCGTCAGAAACTACCTCAATGTAATGAAATTTACCTTTTCCCATACATCTATGACCTAGTTCCCATGGATCTTTGCAACTAAAGAAAAGTTTCTTCCTCCTTAGTTCTCTCAGAGTCTCCTCATTCGTCATGTCCTTCCCTGTCCATGACTTCTAAGAAAAAATTGTCTCCTTACCTCCTTCAGGGATGAAGGATTTTGTTGGTACCTTCTTATTGATTGCATCATTCATGTCATGGGATCTCATGATGGTCTCATGCAATGTGGTTGGCTTATATTCCTTCACCCATCCTCTCAGGGGTTCAACTAGAACTTCCATGTATAGCATCACCAATATTTGTTGAGAGATATATGTCACCAAAAATGCCATCCTATGAAAATATGTGATGTATACTTATGGTGTGTTTGTCGGTCTAAGTTGTGCCAACTCCCTAAAGTGTATCTCAAGGTCCTTCTTTTCAAACCTGTCCATCAAACTATGAGTGAAATCCACATAGAAAGTGATGTTGGCATTCCATAATGTCACCATCCCATGGTATCACCATTTGTGAGCTTCTCCTTCCAAGTGCAGGGTGGCATACTTAATTTCTTCAGCTTCGGTCATTGGGTTATGTTTGATCTAAGTTTTCAACTTATGTACCCAGGCCTTGGTCATGCTATTTGTTGACCCATAAAAGGGTGGAATAGTCAACCTTTCCACCTTGCACATGAGATCAAAATTATGTGGGATTTGTGCTCCTTTGTTCCCCTCCTTTGGACTATAATTATGTTTGAGGTTGCATAAGTATTTATAGGAAAATTGTTCATGGATGTCTACATATATAGTCTTGTACTCCCTATATGAGGTGTTAATATCAAGCCCCTGATCTAGTTACACGTGTGCTTCTATAGGATGCCTTGTCATGAACTGTTGTAATAAAGGCCTAGGAATCTTTAGGCTCCTGCTTTGAGCTGGGGTATGGTTATTGCAACTCGTAGTGTGCATTTTGTCACCCCAATGGGATCCATTGGGTCCAACCTGACCTATTTCATTCATACTCCCATGATGGCCTATCAAATTTGCGAGCGCCTCAAGCATCTATTTGTATAACCTTGTTGTCTCTGCCTCTATTTAGGATGCTTCATGTTGACCCTTGACCAAATCTTGTAATATCTAGAGCATAGTTATATCATGGTTGTCTCACATGCTTCCTTTTGGTTCTGACTTTGTGTGATTTTCTTCTGTTTCTCTTTCCATTGACTCTTGAGAGGTTTTTCCTCCACACCCTTTTATTCTAGGAATCAATGTATTCATAGGCTGGCAGAATCACCAACTTTGATACCACTGTAATGTTACCAACTAGGCTAGGAGGGAATTTTAATATTTTTTGCCCAAAATGTGTTGTTTCTTCTTATATGAATGTACTGCTAAATTCTTATATATAATTTTCTCAATGAGGAATATTTTCAAACATATAGCATACATTCATTACACAAATATGGAGTAGATAATCATGGCATATTATTATGGATGAAAACTCCCAAAATTAGTATAATGATGTCTAATGGTTGTAATAAAGACTTCAGAATACTATTGAGCACACAAATCTAATGGCTTCCAGTCATCTACACAATCTACTACATAAACACACAAAAAAACATGGAATAATGGCAACCTGTGGTGTCCACTGGTCCAAGACTCACCAATACTTACTCTAGTCTGCTCCAACAACTCCAATCTAAAGTGAACCCCCTCTTGAGATCTTCACAATCCTGGTCTGGTAGATGGCTACAAACCCCAATTTGCAGAGGTCCTCGTGACATGGCTATGTGGTTTCTAGTAGGGCCTCACGGGAAAACCTGTGCTCAACCCGTGGGGGTGTCCCCTTTTGCAGATGCATGAAACCCTCCTAGAACTTGTGGATTTAAAAATCAACCTCTTCCTGAAAATTTCGACAAACACGTTGCACAAGCCAATATGCTTCCCAAATACCTCCAGTATGAAATCAAACTCCAAATGAACTATAATGAGAGCTCCAAATGAATCATCCTCTTCTATATCTAGGGTGGAAATTGCACCACAAAAACCAAACCTATAGTGGAAGGGTTTTTCCCAAAATCCCAATGAAAACGATGGCTATAAGAGCACTCAATAAGATATCAAATCATAATGCCAAGGCGAAGGGTTACTCCTCTATTTTACCTTCCTTTTAAACTTCTATATCTTTCCCCCATCTTGACCAAATCAAATCTTGTGTTAGGGACATAACCTACCTAACCTTTCACATAGGCAGTGTTGGTATTAAGTTCTGCACCTGACTGCTAAATGGTAGAGCTAGGCCACCTCATTTGTTGGAATGATTTGTTTTTTGTAAGTTTGGTTTGTTTGTTTTGATGGTCGACTGATGGATGAGATTCAAGAGAATAGATCTAGTTGAACAGTTCAACAATATTCACCACAGTGTTTCCCTTAGCCATTGGCATGCATTCTGGTGTAACAGATAAAAGATGTAAAAGCATAACAAAACCATTGACAAGCATACAATTTTTCACTTGTAGCTAGCAATTTTAGATATAACATATTGCATTAAACCTAAAACAATACTTTGAATAAATTTATCAACAATATGTAAACACATTAGTTGAAAGATAAAAAAAAAAATTCAAGACATTCAACATGCATCCAAATAAGAAGAAAACACAAGCATGATTGAGAAAAAGACAATCTGTTCACCATAAATTATATTCACTGAGTAGAAAACTTTGTAGATATTTACACTTCATAAGACCAGTCTATATCCTAATAGTTTGATGCACCCAAAAAAGTTGAACCCCTTTACATTCACATATTCATCTATTTATCCACCAAAAGGATTTGAATTCCTATCTAAGATCTAAATTCTAGAGTTAATTTCTGCATTACATCCAGACCTGTAGATATCAACTTAACCATTCAGTTATGAGTACAATTCATGAGAACTTCTTTAAACTGAGTGAAGAAAATTTTAAGTGTTAGTTTGTAGGGATAACTCCCCTCTTCTGGGCCCATTACTTTGAGCTAATTAAAAAATTGTTTTTATCAAAAACATCTTTATTACAATTAGATGTAATATCTCTAACTAAAACAAAAATATTCTATAACTAGAGCTAGAATCACTGTTGATAACAAAAGGTGTAAGAGTTGCACAACAAGAGTCTTCAAAGGTTGGAACTTGTTGTTGACTTTGCATAGATCCACACATATGCCACTAGCTGGAGAAAGAAACCTTCAACATTGGAATACAACTTGCATAGGCTTCATATTCCCTTACTCATTGACAACAAAGACTTAGATGATTTATTTTAGGAACATGCAGGTATTTTGAAGTTTCTTCTGCAACTTTTGGTACTTTCTCTGTAGTTTTGAATGTTGCGTATCAAGAGATTGATATTGTTGTTGCAGCTCTTGAATATGCTGCATCATTCTATCATTTTGTTGTTTGAGGGTTTCCACCTGTTATTTGTTGTCCTCCATTTCCCTGTCACCTTCAAATTTAGGCTTAATGTCTGTTTTAAATATGTTTCCATTTTTAAGTTCATGCTCTTCATCAACAACAGGCCTGTTGATATCAATGGCAATCTTAGCTTTCCTAGGTCTCATCTCATACCTGGTACTATTCTCAGGTTTGTCTTCGATTTTGTCTTTCATAGGCTCATGTACCATTATCATTTTCCCCTTTTCCTCTGGTTTGGTCTCTTCTAAAACTTGCACTGGGATTTACTCTATTTCTGGACCGATTTCTTCGAAATCTTGCTCAGGNTAAGCTTAGCTAGCAATGTTGGACATTCCTCAATAACATGTTCGAATGAGTTACAGTAACTGCATGTGGTACAAGGGTTCTAACAGTCCCTTGCCAAGTGTTTTAGCTGTGCACAATTATAACAGATGATTTTACCTCTATCTCGACCCATACCTCCTCCTCGTTCTCTTCCTCTGAATCCACCACGAGGGTTGAAGTTTCCTCTTCCAGGGGAATGATACTACGTAGTGTTCCCTTCTTGTTGTACTTCACCTTGAATGTTGTATACATCTCTTGACCTTTCATGCATGAGATCATAGTCCCTACAATCCCTATCATCATGCCCTACTAACTTGCATAACGTGCAATACATATTTGTGGGTATCTGAACATATTTTTTCATGTAATATCATTCACCAGGGTGATGTCTATTTCTACATACCTCGCACCATGGTAGAGTAACTTGCTTCAAAGGGTTCATAGCTCTAGATGCTAAGTACTCGTGAAATAGGGGCAATGCTCCTTGTCATGGCCTTACGACTTGCATCTAATACACCAAATGTCTTCTCTTTTATCTTTTCCCTTGTCTTTCTTCATATCTTCGACCTGTAGAGATAAGATAGTTAGGTGACTCAATACTTGACTCATACTTGAGCTAGATTCTCCCATACAGGCTAATTCTAGTTTCATGGAGATCTCCAATGCCTCAGCCTGTGAAGTGATCTTCTCTTGCATCAAGGGGACTCTGATGTGTGGTAGGAGGGCAGCGATGAACCATTCTTTGTTTTTCTCATCCAGGATCTGAAAGCTCAAATGGCCTGTCAAGTTCTTAAATCTCTGATCAAACTCCCACACAGGTTCAACTACTCTTTGATTGATTTATTTTAGTTCTGTAATGCACTATGACTCTGATTTAGGTTTCTTGAATTCAACAATCAACACAATCTTAATGACATTCAGTGTTTTAGGTGAAGCTCCTTGGACAAATTTCATGTATGAGCTCAGTGCACGGTCTCTTAAGGTAGTGCTAAACTGAGCTCGTTTAATAGCTTCATCAATGACATTCTTAATACTCCATACAGCTTCACATAGAATCCAGTGCTGATCATGATCTTCAGATCCATCTCCTCTAATGGTGGGTAACCTCATCTCATTTGCCATAGATATTCCTATATTTCCTAACTGAATAGGTATTGAACTACTTGTACCAGTGCTATGAGTGTTCTGATAGCTTAGGTTAGTCTGGTTACTTAATGTTGCTAAAACAATAGGAAGAATAATAGTACTTACTTCAGCAGTCTATGCAGTTCCTGAAGCTTCTGGCTCTTCTTAGCGAACTTATTCAATCTATCCTTCCTCTACCCAGCAGGTTCTGAATGATCTTCATCTATCAGATCTGCCTCTTTTCCACTATAGAATCCCTCTTCCCCATAGTTTTTCTTAAACAGGTTCACGAGAGGAACTTCTATGAATGCTCTCCCACTGTTCGTATGTCTAGTCTTTGTGTCACTTGTTATAACCCTATAATTTATAGGATCAACTGGTGACTGAAATGTTATCTCTTCAGTGTTTTTGTTTGTCAAATGATTTTTCATTCTGCAAATAATTTGAGAAAAGAAAAAAGAAAATAAAAAGAAAAAAGAAANAATATTCACCACAGTGTTTCCCTTAGCCATTGGCATGCATTCTGGTGTAACAGATAAAAGATGTAAAAGCATAACAAAACCATTGACAAGCATACAATTTTTCACTTGTAGCTAGAAATTTTAGATCTAACATATTGCATTAAACCTAAAACAATACTTTGAATAAATTTATCAACAGTATGTAAACACATTAGTTGAAAGATAAAAAAAAAATTTCAAGACATTCAACATGCATCCAAATAAGAAGAAAACATAAGCATGATTGAGAAAAAGACAATCTGTTCACCATAAATTATATTCACTGAGTAGAAAACTTTGTAGATATTTACACTTCATAAGACCAGTCTATATCCTAATAGTTTGATGCACCCAAAAAAGTTGAACCCCTTTACATTCACATATTCATCTATTTATCCACCAAAAGGATTTGAATTCCTATCTAAGATCTAAATTCTAGAGTTAATTTCTGCATTACATCCAGACCTGTAGATATCAACTTAACCATTCAGTTATGATTACAATTCATGAGCACTTATTTAAACTGAGTGAAGAAAAGTTTAAGTGTTAGTTTGTAGGGATAACTCCCCTCTTCTGGGCCCATTACTTTGAGCTAATTAAAACATTGTTTTTATCAAAAAAATCTTTATTACAATTAGATGTAATATCTCTAACTAAAACAAAAATATTCTATAACTAGAGCTAGAATCACTGTTGATAACAAAAAGTGTAAGAGTTACACAACAAGAGTCTTCAAAGGTTGTAACTTGTTGTTGACTTTGCATAGATCCACACATATTCTACTAGCTGGAGAAAGAAACCTTCAACGTTGGAATACAACTTGCATAGGCTTCATATTCCCTTACTCATTGACAACAAAGACTTAGATGATTTATTTTAGGAACATGCAGGTATTTTGAAGTTTCTTCTGCAACTTTTGGTACTTTCTCTGTAGTTTTGAATGTTGCGTATCAAGTGATTGATATTGTTGTTGCAGCTCTTGAATATGCTGCATCATTCTATCATTTTGTTGTTTGAGGGTTTCCACCTGTTATTTGTTGTCCTCCATTTCCCTGTCACCTTCAAATTTAGGCTTAATGTCTGTTTTAAATATGTTTCCATTTTTAAGTTCATGCTCTTCATCAACAACAGGCCTGTTGATATCAATGGCAATCTTAGCTTTCCTAGGTCTCATCTCATACCTGGTACTATTCTCAGGTTTGTCTTCGATTTTGTCTTTCATAGGCTCATGTACCATTATCATTTTCCCCTTTTCCTCTGGTTTGGTCTCTTCTAAAACTTGCACTGGGATTTACTCTATTTCTGGACCGATTTCTTCGAAATCTTGCTCAGGGTCTAGACCAGTGTCCACCAAATATTTCTCTGGGTATAGACTAGTGGTGAACTCTTCTTCCAAATCAACAGGTTTAACACCTGAGGTATGTCCCTTATTGATCTTATTTATGGTCTTGCCTACGGGCATTTCCTTCAAGGTGTGGATGGCCATTTTCTCCATGTTGGTAAACCTAGAGGGTTTTTCATCAACGTCTTTATCTTCAATTGAAATAGGATTTTTCTCCTTAAGGGATGGATCGAACAAGGCTTTGTAGTTCAACCTCAGCTGGTTGGTCAACCTGGTCTTCCAATTTGGTTTACTTGGCATTTCTGGGACATGCTCTGTTGGCATAGGGGCAGACCCAGGGTTCATCTCCTAGAGTGCACCAACAAGCCCTAACTACTGGCCCTTTCGGCAACACCTGTGAAGCAGATGCACTCTCACTCGAAGTAGCTATGGGGGGTTGCAGGACACGGGTGTCTACAACCAGAGGAAATACAAAGTGGATCCAATACAAGAACAACATAGTATCTAGATATCAGTTACCATCTTGGTCATACTTCACACAGTATATCTCATATCTAGCACAATAATGTAATAACAGATAAATCAGAAGACAAGAACACAACATAAAACCACACAACAACAAGAAATACGTGGTTCACCCTCTCCCTAGGGCTACATCTACAAAACTGTGCTTTATATTATATTAGGTGAAATCATACAGTTCTATCTACGCTCTTAGCTAGAAGATCTTCTCTCTTCTCTCTTCTCCCTTCCCTGTGCACCCAACTGCAGGGTTGATCTTCGCACCCAGCTGAAGATCTTACAACACAGACTTCTCTCACTGCTCAATGCTTCTCTCTCTCACAACAACAATAATCACTCCTAACCACAATGAACTTGGAACAAACCCTCTTCCATCATCTAGGTTCTTATTTATACACAACAATAGCTCACTGACATCCTTAGGTTGAAACCTAAGTGCCAAAACCCTAGATACCAAAACCCTAAGTGTCTAAAACCCTAGGTCAACTTGACCCACGTTTTCAAGGCTTCTCCAATTTGTATTTCCTTCTTTCTCGCACGATGCTCTCGAAACATCCATTGGCGGTTTTTTCCGCTTGTTGAGTTGTCCACGATCTGTCTTCCTGGTTGATATCCTCGTCCAACGAATTGATTTATCCTACTTCCCCTCGTCTTTTCTTCTCTTTTGCTCACTTTGACCTAGTATCAGTCACTGTGTCTTCCGTGCAGTTCTTATTCGATATTTTCTACCTTAATATTCGTTTACTTCTATAACCAAGGTCCAACAGGCCCCCAACACTCACCTGTGACTCATCTCAGGGCACTTCATCTCTGATCCTTCTATTTTGCTTCGACTTCGGTTGTGCGGAGTAGCCAGTGATTTCCACTCTCTCCTCCCCCCACTATGTGCAGAATGTGTTTTCTGTGTCTGGTACCTAGTTTCAACTGCACCTGGTACCTGGACCCTTCTCCTTCAACTTTTAATGAGAGTTGTGAGGCAGTTGGTTAGCATAGTACAATTTCAACTGGCTCACATTCACCAAACCTTCCTTCCATTCTCCATTCAACATATTCAGCTGCGCAACTCCTCCTTCCATAACATAGAAAACCTCATATGGCCCTAGCCAATGTGTTATGAACTTCCTTGGATGCTTCATAAATTTGCTATCATAGACCAATACCAGATCTCCTTGATTAAATGCTTTCTTCTTGATGTGCCTGTCATGGTAGGCTTTTTCTCATTCCTTCTCAACTTGCTGATGGAATTCGACAATAAATCTATCTTCTTCTAGTTTGACCAACTACGTGATCCTCTCTTAAATAGCGCCAGTGTCATCCATATCTGTAAAGGCTGGGATTCTTAGACTAGGAACCAAATATTCCATCGGGACAACTACTTCTAGGCCATAAACCAACTTAAAGGGGGTTTTCATTGTTAGATTCTTGCAAGTGGTTCTGTAGGCCCATAGTACTACTGGTACTCTTAAATCCTAGTCATCCTTGTGCACACTGCATATCTTCGTCAGCGTTGTCTCCAAGATCTTATTGAATCTTCAACTATCCCATTTGCTTGTGGATGGTAGGGTGTGCTCTTCTGATGATGGACTGCAAATTCCTCTGTCAAGAATTCAATGGTATTATTAATAAAATGTGTTCCTTGATCACTCATAAGGATCTTCGGGCATCCAAACCTGGTTATGATATCATCAAATATGAAGCATGCAGCTGTAGTTGCACTACAATCCTTAATTGTTCTTGCTTCGGCCCATCTAGTCAAGTACTATGTCGCAGTGATTATGTACCTTTCTCTAGTGTGCTTTCCTGGTGGTTTTATAGGTCCCACAAAATCAATGGACCATTTCTCAAATGCTTGTAAGGTCAGTTGCAATGCTAAAGGAATTTCATATCTTCTAGATGGATTCCCAACACTTTGGCATACATCACAGGCTCTATAGCAGTCCTTAGCATCTCTGTGTAAAGTAGGCCACCAGAAGCCAGCTCTAAGGACCTTTTGCACAATTTTGTTTCCTGCGTAGTGTCCTCCTACGATGCCTTCATGAGATTCTTCCAAAATCAGTGGTATTTCTACTTCCATAACACATATCCTCAGGATCTCATCAGGTCCCATCTTATATAGTTGTCCATCTATAAGTGAAAATTCTGCAGCGCGAACCACCAGTTGTTTCTTCTAAATAATTGTGTATTCACTAGGTGCCATTCTTGTTGACAGGAATTGGACTATCTCGACGAAGTGATCATCAATCTTTCTAATGGCCAGCAAATGTGCATCTAGCAGTGTATCCTCCAAACTACTAGGTTCTTCTCCATATTCCAACCTTGACAAGTGGTAAGGTCCTTTGTTCATTCTCCCTGGCTTAACCACAATATCAATCATATTCCTGAAATAGTAGAAGCCACCTACATATTCTCCCTCCCAACACTGGCTTGTTGACTAGGCACGGAGTGATCAGTAAACATTTTAAAGTGTCCTCCCAACAAGTAGTGGAGAAAATTCTACAATGCATACACCATGGCTAACCCTTCTCTCTCAATGGTGGTGTAATTAATCTCAGTTGTTGATAGCTTCCTGGTAGCAAAGGCTAATGGGTGGTCAATGTCTCCAGCTCCAATTTGTGCTAACACGGATTCTAATGAAATAGAAGATGCATCGACATGCACATGAAATTCCTTGCTCCAATATGGAAAACCCAAAATAGGCGCAGTAACCATTTTCTATTTCAGTGTGTCGAAGCTTTGCTGGCATTCTTCTGTCCATTGAAACTGACAGTCTTTCTTAAAAATCTTCTCCATCGATGCTGTAATCTGTGCATAGCCTTTAATGAACTTCCTGTAGTATCTAGTATGTCCCAACACAATGCGCAACTATTTGACTGAAGTAGGAGGGGAAAAATCAACTATACTAGCAATCTTAGATGGATATACCAACAGTCCCTGCTTACATGCAATATGGCCTAGAAACACTCCAAAGGGTGAGAGGAAGATGCACTTCTTCAGGTTCAAGGAAATATGACACTGTCTGCACTTATTCAACATTAGTCTTAAACATTCAATATGATT
>JZKD02S0864811.1:0-14207 GCA_000966675.3 Picea glauca
GATGAAAGGAACTCCCCTGATGTCACCATCCAAGGTACCTGACCTAACTATGATCCATGCAGACATTATTACATTATTTACCCTCGCAGGGGTGCGGAGATCCCGTTTACAAAAAAATCAAGTGCTGGTGTTTAAAAACACCCAGTAGAACCCTGCTGTCTTCGACATAGATAATCTTCATGAAATGAGTTGACCTCCGTGCTAAACGAGCGGTCAACACCCCCCTTGGGCTTCCCTAGGAGTAAGCCTAGACAGAAGAGGTTCAAGTCAAAGTGACAACGTGGACTTTGAACCTAGACATTGTGCCTCCAAGGACACACTAAGTGAGCAGGACTTGGCTCACATTTGCAAGTGTGTATAAGGACGACAACATCTTTGCCGCCATTGCCGGGGATAAGCCATTTATCCTTCGTCAAAACGACTTAACTTATTTTTTAAGAACTAAGCAATAAAAAACTTTAGTCCCTAAAATTCTTTGAACTTGCATTGGTTGATTTCGTATGCTTCCTTTCCAAGTGGCGACTCCATTGAACAAATCTGTTAGGTATATTACTAGGAGCGTTGCACAGGGATTGATTTTTTCTTTTCTTGAACCCGAAAAGGTTTGTAGGAGGAGGCTACATCGCCTTGTTCCTAGGAGGCTACTTGAAATTTTTGGAGAAGAGAACTCATTGATATCCAATTCTTGTTCCAAACTAATAATCAACAAACTGTTAATAATCCCACTAATACTCCTAATGCAACCATGAGTGTGTTTTTGAGGCCTTTGAATTTCGTAGCATTCCAAGATGCTCCTTACCAAGTCCCTGAAAAGGACATTGATAAGTTACCTACATTTCGGGGAAACAATGCCATTAGTGCCAAGTCCCACATCTTGAATTTTAAAATGTGTGTTGAGAGATATTGTTGGGGTCATGACGAAGAAGATGTGAAAATGACCCTATTTGTGTATTTGCTAGAAGGAGATGTTGTTGAATGGTTTACTGATTTCGATCCAACAAAGTTTAGCACCCTTGATTCAATATTGGATGAATTTAGGAAGAGATGGGGTGATCAAAAGGAACATAGATTTCATTTGGTTGCTCTCACTTCTAGTCATAAGAATGAAAATGAAACTGTGGAAGAATTCAACACTAAGTTTAATATTTTGGTGAAGAGTCTTCATGATGATATAAAACCCTTAGATGCTGCATTCTTGATATATTATATGGAGGCCTTTGAGGGGGAAATGAGGTATGCCTTAAGGGATAAGGATCCTCAGAATTTCAAAGCAACACAAGCCATGACTATAAAAATTGGTAAAAATACGCAAGATGCTAGGAAATCCAACATCCCTGGTTTTATTAGAGGAACTCCTTCCCGACCTAATGAAGATAAGAAAAATAATGTGGAGAATCAAGGGTCTTCTAGTGATGACATTAAGGAACTCACTCAATTGATTAAACAAATGGAAATTAATCGTGCTAATCAATTGAAGGAACATGTTAGTCAGATGAATGCCATGCAAAATAGGTTGATGTTGAAATATTGTAACTGCAAAGAGTATTCTAATTATTATGGATGTATTATTCATTAGATCAATCCCCTTTTGTGGATTGATCATGTCGGGTATTGTAAAAGACCAAATCCCCTTTTGCGGATTGGTCAAACCCTAATTTGCATGGGCTAAATGAAAAGTCGGCCCAGAATATATTAAAATGGTTATAACCACCCAGAATGAGAAGTCGTCCCTGCCAGTGAAAAGACACCCCAGTTCAACGCCTGCTAGATTGTATAAATAAGAGAGGCTAGCGCCTCATTTGTTCACTCACTCACTTGATAATTAGAGTGCAAGTTTGGAGCTGCAGTTGGAGAAGAAGGAAGAGAGAGAGAGGCGCATTCTTGGGAGAGGACTTTCTGTAGTGTTTGGTTTATTCTCTTGGCATTCTCTTGGCTATCTATATTAAGGAAGTTTTTGTTGGGTTTTCTCCCCCATGAGGGTTTCCTAAGATAAATGATGTGTCTCTTGTGATTGTGTATTTATCAGTGATCCTATTTATGCTATGGTTATCTAATGAAATAAAAGGAAACCTAATAATAGCTTAAACCTTAACAATTGATAGCCATGGAAAGGGGTCAAGCTAGTAGGCCCCAACATAGGCCAAATGACAAATGGCTTAAGAAACCTCCTCCCCAAGATCAAATACCACCAAATCCATTTGAATCCACTAACTGGGTTGACCACTAGGCTATTCATTATTGTAGACCTTGTAAGCAATTTCATGACGAATCAACTTGCCAAGTCTTCCTTCACCTTAGTAATGAGATGGGACCTTATGGATCAGAAAATGAACAAGTTAATATGTTTGGTCATGAGTATAATGTTGGCATGTATGATTGGATGGGTTTGGATGAACATAATGAGGGGGTAAGTAACATAAATTGCATGAGTGATGTTGTGGTGGATAAGGCAACAAAAAAGTTTGGTCCTAAGCCTACTCCACAACAAGTAGCTGAAATGGCTAAGTTTAGAGGCATTACCTACCAAAGGAATGGAAATAAAAGTCAAGATAAAAACTAAGCAAACATTCCCAAGGTAGCTCCCACCCCTCCTAAGTCAAATGTGTATGCAAACTCAGATTTGAATATTGACTTAGGAGGATGGTTAAGTAATGCAAAGATGTTGGTGCCTGTGTCAGAGATAATGAAGATTCCTTCTCAGAGGGAGAAGCTACTCAGAGCCATAGAATGTCCTTCTCAGAAAAGTGTTGACATTCCACCAACAAAAACTTATCAGGATGCACCGGTTATTTTGCAAAATATGGATAGGGGAAATGAAAAGAAGAGACCCTTTTTCCTGTCCTTGCTCATGAATGATTTTATTCTTTATAATTGTATTCTTGATTCATGAGCTACCTCAAATGTTATGACTAAGAGAGTAATGGAACAATTAAACTTAAGGATATCTAGACCTTATCATAACATTTGTGCTATGGGTAGCAAAACAATAGAGGTGCATGGTTTGATTAAGGGATTACAAGTACACTTGGTCGCATTCCCAAATATCATGATTGAGATGGACATTGTTGTGATTGATGTGCCAGATACTTGGGGTATGTTGCTAAATAGAAAGACAACTGCAGATTTAGGTGGCAATTTACAATTGGATTTAACTTATGCCACCATTCCAACTCCAAATGGTTTAACATTTAGATTAAATAGAGAGTTGGAAAGAAAATATCATGTGGAAGATCCTAGGAAAAAGGATAACGAGATTGTGTATCGGGAAGTAGAAATGGGATGTTATGAGATAGAGTTTACTCCTGTAACATCTGCCAAGATGGAACTTAATAGTAGACCCCCAAGCATTTGTAATGTTTGGGACACCATGGATTCTTTTGATGGGCTTTTTCGTGAAGAAGATTTGGATGAAACAGATAATGGTTTGCCTCCTTTAGAATTAAAGTTAGAGTTGGATTTGTCAGTTGAAAATGTGTTATTAGCTCAACCTCCATCAAAGGAATCGGTTAGATGTCAGAATAAGTCAAATGGAATTCTTGGGCCACACCCTCCTTATTTTTCAGAAATTGGGAGAATCAAGGATAGAATGAGTGATCTGATGGAAAATAGTGAGGATGATAAAGTTAATATTGATAAAGTAAAGTATATCATCCCTAGTAAAAGATATGCCAAACCTTTTAAGGAAAAAATAAGTTCACAGACTTTGCACTTGGCACCTATGGAAAACCATCAGAATTTTTTTAAGGAGGATTGTCCCAAGTGGCCTAAGGTTAGAAACTAGGATTCACATGGAAAAATTAGAAGTTAGCATAAAGTGTATCAGTCTTCTAGCAACTCCTCTCAGCCAATAGGACGACTTAAAGTCATGCAGGCTAGTGAGAGGATCCGTCCTTGAAGTGTTTCTTCATATGGCAACTTGGTGTCCAAAGGGACACCCTTTGTAATGTATCTCTAACCCTTCTCCTTGTATTTCAGTTTTGTATTATTTTTGTATCATAGTTTCATTTTGTAATTATATAAGTTGTGCAATGATTATTTCTTTATGTAGTTATTGTTTATAGCATTTCATTTGTCATATATGTATATTTATGTTGGGTATTGGTGAGCACTCTGTTTGGAGATGCTGGATTCTCGTATGCTCTCCATCCCAAGTGTGAAGATCAAACACACGTCCCCATGTGGAGCCAGATGTTGACCACCTATTCAACTAGGGGGTCAACTCCATGTACCATGAAGTTATGCATCATCAGATGCTAACAAGTCAGAGACTATTTGGTTCTACAGGGCAAGTTTTGCCTCCAACACACATTTTTGCAAATGGAATTTTTGCACCCCTGCGTGGGTTAATAATGTAATAGGTCTGCATGGATCATAGTTAGGTCGATTACCTTAGGATTTATTTATTAGGAGAGTTCCTTTCACTGAGTGTTTTTTGTCCTCAAGTTATTAATTTGGCCTAACCAACCTTATTAATTTCCCTTGAGTTTTTCACTCCCACTATTAATAAATCCTCCAAAGTGGTGAAAGGTGTTCTAATGAAGTCACCCTCTGGTAGCTAGTTTATAAGAATGATGTAAATGACCATTTAAGACAACTCAAAAAGTTTCGTGGAATTTCATCGAGTCTAGATAGGTTTTTTTTAATTGATTAAAATTTCCCAAGGTTGGAAATTTAATTAATTAATTAATTTTTGATAAATAATGTAAAAACTAGGTCCCTGGGCTTTTGATAGGGGTATTTGTGCTCAAAAGAAATGAAATGAGACCCCCTACACCCTTGGACCAAGCTTCAGCTCAGTCAGACAAGTTTTGCTAGGTGTTTGTCCACATAGGAGTCATAGTCAGATAAAAACAATTTTATTTGCTAACCCGAGACATGAGAAAAATGTCAATTTTGTAATAATTGAGCAATTGGAGTAAAGTAAAGGTGAATAATGATGAGAGAGACACATCCTAACCTACCCAACCCCTTTCCTAACCTTTACATATCCCTTAACTCATCTCTCAATTAAAACCCCCACGCCCCCATGGGGTATTGTGCCCCCCTTCCAAGCAAAAGTTAGAAACTCACTTTAAAGTGAGTCGTGGGCCCCTCCTTGATGAGGTGCGCCCCTCCTAACCTCTCCACGTCCCACTTAGAGTGTGCCACACACACTCCAACACACATCACCCTTGAAGCTTGCGCCCCTCTTGGGATTTGCGCCTCCATTCTTTGGAAAAGTGGAAACATCATGCCAAAAACTGGAAGTTTGCTTTAAAACTAGGCGTGGGTCCTTCTCTTGATCAATGCGCCTTCCTTAACCTCTCTCCACCTCACTCCACTTTCCATATCCATCTTAACCCTGAAAGCCATGTGCCCTCCTTGATTGGAGTTCCTCTTGGCTTGGATTTTTGACACTTGTCAAAGATCCAAAAGGGGTCTCTTTGCCTTCTTAAGCTATAAATGAGACCTTTCCCTCACTCACTCCTCACCATTCTTTAGAGTATTGTTATGCTACCATTTTCTTACCATCTCTCTCTCTCATTATTGTTCATCTTGCTTCCATTTCACTTGTTCTTGAAAAGCTTGGAGCAACTTTGTTGCTACAACCTCTCCCCTTGGTAATAAAAGAAGAGCTTTGGAGGAATCGTGGAGTACGAGACTTTGTTTGGATGTTCCATTTATTTGTGAGGTGATATTGCTCTTTTCTTTAAATATTATTGTGATCATTGGGTAGTTTGCTTGAGTAAAACTTTGTTTGCTTAGCTAGGTTTAACAAACTTATAGTTGCTTGCCTATATGCCTTGTATTTACTAATGATGCTAACTTTGTTGTGTTATTAGTCAATGAAATCCATTATCTACTTTGTCTCACATTTTATTTGAAGTTTGCAGGTCATCTCTAAGAGTGTTGTTGGGATAGATTCGAGCAAGGATCTACCCTCACTCTCTAAAACTTCTTAAGCTTTTCTGTTTGTCTTTCTGTTCTTACCATATTCAGATTTTGGTTGCTAACTCTCTTAGATAGGTCATTTAAACATATTATATTTCTGGTTTTTATATGTGGGAAATTTCTGTTGCAAGACATAAATTTTCTAAACTTTTGGTGTTGCAGCATTTTCAGCAAGCAATAGCTTGCTGATTTTTGCAGGTTCTCGCCAGGTCAAGGGTGCATGCTGCCCGTTTTCAGGCACAACACATCTCCAAAGACCCCCTTCTAAAGTGGTAACAAATTTCTTTCTTTCTCTTTCTATCTAAAGCATTGTAAGCAAGCCCAAATGAGGGCCCCCAACATGCTTGCCTTCTCTTTCATTTCAGTTTTAACTTAGTTTCTTTTTTGTTTTTCCTTGATAGCTTAGCTAGTTTAGTTGTGGATATCTTACATGCATGCTAATGGTTAAAATTATCTAGAGTAGATCTCACACAACCAATGCTAGTTTAGGCTCGTGGAGGCATCAGATCTAATCTCTTGCTTTAATCTTTCTATACTCTCATGCTCTCATTTATTTAAGCTTTTATCTTTTACATGCAAGCAAACATGGGTATCGTAATGGTGTAAAATAACCCTTTCTTTTCCGCAAGTTACTTCTAGTTCTTTACGCTTTACATGCAATAACTCAATAATCTAAGAACTTAATTTTCAATTTCGGTTTTGAGCCCATTTGACACTTTTTGGGCAAGCATGACTTACTGTAACTCACTTAAATACCCAAAATACTTAGTCCATAGGTTTAACAACTCATTAGACTTAATAGGGCACCTTTACCAACCATTTTCGCCATTTAAAACGGGATTAGAGGAAGCAACGAAAATGTGATAGGCTGGGGACGGTCTCATGGCGCTCAACGTCCTTTTCCGGTAGTACTCTTTTCTTTGGGCTGACCTGTGGAGCTAGGGTAGGCCTCGTTGCCATACTTCTTGAGGACCCAACAATTACTTGGTAATAGGGGGAGGAAAGTATTGGGTTGACACTTAGTTAGGATCGAATCTCACTTAACAACTTTAATCAATCCTTAATCTACAACTTTGGGCAATCTACATTTACACTTGCAAGCACTTTTATTTCATATTTATATTTCACATGCAAGTTATCTTTATGAGTTGTGGATTAGTTATCTAAGTGGCTATATCGGTGATTGAGAACACTTTACTTTTTCAAGCATCTTTCAGTTATATTGTTGTTCCTATTTGTGGTGTGATCCCTCGAGAAGTTGCGCATCCTCCTGGAGGCACTCTCTTGACTGGGTCTTGAGTGATTTTTATATGCCATTGATAAGAAGTCCAATAGAGTAGTGTATCTGAAATATCCCTGATCCCGCTAATCAAGATATTTGCTACTCATTTAATGTTCTGTCTTGCAGATCTGATACAGTGGGGGTTTCTAGATGCGTTTTATCTTAAGATCTGATACTCCGGGGGTTTTTGGCTGCGTTTCAGTTGTGTGTTTGAGATGTTTATGGTTATTGCATGTGCATGTTGTATATTTGCGGTTTAAACAGTATATAGAGGATGCATGCGGAAATAAAGAACATCAACTGCCCAACAATATGTATTATGCGACACAAGCATGGAAATAAAATAACATACTGGAAATATAGAGTATAGTCGTCAGTTAGATCTCATGGATCGTCACTGGAATACAAGCAAATAGCATAAAAATACCCGTGATCAGAAGATGAAGGCAAATCTGATGCATGCATAGATAGATCGACAAAATAGGCGATTCCGGAGAAGTACAGTAACCGTTACAAGCTGAAAAACTCGTCCGGAATGAGCTGGAAACTGTCCCAATAGAAGCGCCCTGGCCTCTAGACTAAAATGGATGAGTGTCGGATGTCAGATCTGGTCTTTGAGGCACTAGATCTCGACCCCTGGGGGGTTTGCGCACCTCCTGGGAGATTGGATGCGCCCCAAATGATTCCACCAACGAAATCAGCTGCTATAGGACTCAAAACGATCGTCTCGCCAAATGCGGAACTGGGTCAGGAGGGTTTCCCCAGATTTGCTCTGATGCTCCGTTTGCAACCTCAAATGTCCTGCCGGAATAACTGCACCCTAAATGGATGGATGATGCGCCCTGCAAGATTCCACTGTCAGAATCTGATGGGAAGTGTCTCAATCTATGCGCCCTGGCTGGATCTCAATTGGGTCGGAAGGAAAATGCGATTTGAGCTTGGACCTCGTGCAGCTCCACAAACCCTCAACTTGACTTGCGCTCTCACTGGCTGAGCTCCGCACACTGAAACTGGATACTCCTGAATAGCACAGTGAAATACCGAGATGGTATCTCCGATGGGCTAGGGTGTGTCTCTCAACACCGAAACCGATCAATGGTGGTGGTTTTCTCCAGAAATCCACAAAACAGTAAAGTCAACTCTCTTCCTCCTCTGGGAACTCTCAACATCAAATCATAACAATGCATAATGAGGAATTAGGTCAAATTCCTCCCTTTATACCATTCCCAATCTAATTCACCATTGACCTCATTTAAGCTAGGCTCTTTTCCTCCTAAGGTGAATAATTAATTAATTAAGTCCCCCTTTAGCACCTTTTCATTCTAATTCTTCGCTGACTTAGGCTTAAGTGACTTTCCCTAAGTTTTTTGGCTTAATTCATCGTTTAGCCATCAATACACCCTTATTTCTCTATCTTGTTCCCTGTTTGTGCCTGACTATAGTCTACGGGAACACATAGACTACTAAGTCACTCTCTGCTGGCCTACTCTTGGGAACGGGACATCACAGTCCTCCCTTCCCGAGATTGCTTGTCCTCAAGCAACATCAATCCTGGGTGCTGCAAAATATGCTCTCCCTCCCATGTGGCATCCTCCACTGGAAGACCCCTCCATCTAACCAAGCACTCCCTGATGACCCTGCTCCTCAACTTGCGCTCTCTCTGCTCTAATACCTCCTCCGACACTAGCTCCAACTGGCCCTCCTCATCCAAGGGTGGCAACTCCTCTGAAATACTAATCTGTTGTCCCACGGACTTTTTAAGGCAAGAGACGTGAAAGACGTTATGAATCTTGCTACCATCCAGTAGCTCTAGCTCATATGCCACCTCGCCTAACCTCCTGATGACTTTGTATGGCCCATAAAACTTCGGCTTCAGCTTCTCTGCTCCGCTCCTCTTCAAGGAGGACTGTTTGTATGGCTGTAATCACATAAAAACCAAATCCCCTACCTCAAAACTATGCTCGACTCTGTGCCGGTCTGTATATATCTTCTGCTGGTTCTGAGCCGTCTGCAAGTTCTCCCTCACTGACTACAGAATCCTCTGACTCTCCTCAGCCCAGTCTTTGGCCCCCGGGACCCTGCTGTCCCCAAACACAGTCTCCATAAAGGAGGGTGCATCGTATCCGTACAATGCCCTGAACGGTGACATCCTGATGGACATATGGTAAGTTGTGTTGTAACAATACTCACCCATGTGTCACCATCTCACCCATGTGCACTGCTGCCCCCCCACATAGTTCCTCAGATACCCCTCCACCCATTTGTTGACGATCTCTATCTGTCCATCTGTCTGTGGGTGGTAGTTGGTACTCATAGCTAGCTCTATGCTTGTCAACTTGAACAACTCTTGCCAAAACGCGTTGATGAAGCGCCCATCTCTATCACTGACTATCTGCCTGGGTAAACCATGCAACCAAAATACCTCCTTGAAAAACAACTTTGCTACCTGTATGGCCTTGTAGTCTCTGGGTATGGCAAAGAAATGTGCAAATTTGGTCAGTCTGTCGACCACCACAAATATACAGTCCTTGCCCTGCACTCGAGGAAGGCCTGTAATGAAATCCATAGAAATGCTCTCCCATTTCTGCTCTGGAATGGGTAGAGGCTGTAGCAGCCCTGCAGGGTGTGTCTGCTCGGACTTGTTCTGCTAACAAGTCGTGCACTCCTGGATATGCTTCAACACATCATCCTTGAGACCCTTCCATGAGAATCTTTCCCTGATCTGCCTATATGTTTTGAATTACCGTTGATGCCCTGTAGTAGGCGAATCATGACACACCTTTAGAATTTTCCCCTTCAAGGTAGATTCTAGAACCAAGTCAATATGGTCCTTGTAGAATATGATGTCATCAAGAACCCGATATCTCTCATCGACCCCTTGTCCATCCATCACCTCACAAGCAAATTTGTTTTTGGACTACTCCACCAGCAATTGAGCTTTCCAATCTGTACAAATGTCCATCATCGAACATCCTGCTGGCCTCCTGGACAAGGCATCTTCTACGATATTCCTTTTTCCCTTGACATACTCAATGTCAAAGTCAAAGGCTTGGATCTTTGAGACCCACTTTTGCTGTCTCTCGCTGAGATCTTTCTGGTCTAGGAAATACTTGAGACTGTTATGATCAGTCTTTACTACAAATCTGCTACCTACCAGATACTACCTGAATTTTGTTAAAAGGTGCATGATCACTAGCATTTCCTTGTCGTAAATCGGATAGAGTCTCTTCGACTTGTTGAGCTTCCTGCTCTCAAACACAATGGGGAGGCCCCCCTGCATCAAAACTGCTCCAATCCCCACCCCTGATGCGTCGCACTCTAAGACAAACGGCTGCAAGAAGTCTGGAAGGGCTAGAACAGGGCATGTGCTCATAACCTCCTTCATTTTGTCGAATGTCTTTTGTGACTCCTTTGTCCAATGAAAAGCACCCTTCTTCGTCAAGTCTGTGAGTGGTGCTCCCAACTATGAAAAACCCTTGACGAACCGCTTGTAGTAACTGCATAACCCAAAGAATCCTCTCAGCTCTGTGAGGTTCTTGGGCATTGGCCAATCCAAAATGGCCCTGATCTTTTCCTGATGAACTTGTACTCCATACCCACTGATGATATGCCCCAAGTACAATAGTTCTCTCATGCCAAATTCACATTTGGATTCCTTGGCATATAATGGCTGTGCTTGCATAATATCCAAGACCTCCCCCAAATGTGCTAGATGCTCATCCCATGTCTTGCTGCAGATCAATATATTGTCGAGGAATACCAGGAGGTACTTCCTCAACTGTCCTCTAAAGATGTGATTCATGCAAGACTGGAAAGTGGCTGGTGCATTGGTCAATCCAAACGGCATGACCAAGAACTCAAAATGTCCGAAATGGCACTAGAACGCTGTCTTCTCATTGTCCTGCTCCCTGATGCTAATCTGATGGTATCCTAAGCGTAGATCAATCTTAGTGAAGAAGACTGCCCCATGTAACTCATCTATGCGTGGAATGGGATACCGATTCTTGATTGTTTTCTTGTTGAGTGCTTTGTAATCGATGCACATCCATAATGTGCCATCCTTCTTCAGTACTAGAACGATTGAAGATGCAAAAGGACTCATGCTGGGCCTGATGTGCCCCATAGCAAGCAATTCTTTGATTGCTTTCTCAATCTCGTCCTTGAATTTCTTAGGGTGCCTATAGGGTGCTGTAATCACCGGTGTAGCCCCTGCCTGTAACTCAATCATGTGCTCAAAACCCCTGTCGGGCGATCTCCCTGGTGGTATCGGCCCAAATACTGGCTCATGCTAACCCAGAAGCTCTCTAATCTGTGGATGGTAATGCTCCCTACCCTCAGAATCCTTTCGTGTGGTGATCAAACACTCTACTGCGTAAGCCACATCACCGTGACGAAAGATCCGCTCCACCCTCTTTGCTGGTACTGCTTGAGGTGCTTCTGTAGTCATGCCTCTTAGCACAACTCTCGATCCACTGACATCTCTGAAGCTCATGGTCAATGTCTGGTAGTTGAACCCAATCTCCCCCAATGAATATAACCACTACACCCCTAGCACGACATCAGTATCTGATAGGTCAACTACATAGAAGGTGTCTGTCAAGGTCTAGTTACCTAGTTTGATCTCTAGGTCAGGGATCATGTCCAAACATGTCATCGTGTATCCATTAGCCACTGCCACATGGAATCCCTCAAACTCCTCCGTGCGTAACCCCCTCTTGGCTACTAAGGATGCATCTATGAAGTTGTGGGTGGCCCCACCATCAATTAAAGCTGTCATGTGTTGCCCTTGTACAAGGCCCTTGAGACTGAGAGTGTTGTACCTGGGTACTCCTGAAAGGGTGGCTATGGTTCCCCCTTTCACCTCTCTACGAGGTTTTGCCTCCTCCTTGGGCTGTGCCCTTGCCGGTATTTGAGGTTTCTTCAGCTGCTGCTCTGGCTCATGAGTGGTCTCAGTCTTTGAATCACTGTCTGTCGGTGCCTCAATATCCTCATCCTGTTCCTCACAGCCTGATTCCACTTCAATGTAGTGGATCTGCCCCTTTTTCATGCATCTATGCCCTGGGACCCAAGGATCTCTGCAAGAGAAGCAAAGCTTCTTCCTCATCAACTCCTGTCTCGTATCATCATCCAACTTGGGCTTGCCCTTCCATTCCCTTTGTGGATTCTTCTGATCCTTGTCTCGCTGTGGTACAAAGGGTTTGGTAAAGGGTTTAGATTTTGGCACAGAGTTTGCCAAATCTCTAGTGCGTCGGATGGCATCCTGCAAGGTGTGAGGCCGGTATGCCTTCACCCATCCTCTCAAGGGTTCTGTGAGCCCTTCTGTAAATAACATGATCAGTCGAGGCTCAGATATATCTGTCACTGCCACTAATACCCTCTGAAACTCTGAGATGAATGTCTCTACTGTGCCAGTTTGCCTCAACTGGGCTAGATCTATGAAATGGATCTCTGGATCCCTCCTGTCAAATCTATCCATGAGTCTCTCTGTGAACTCTTTGTAGGAGGTGATGCAACTGTGGCCCAGTGTCACCAATCCATGATACCACCACTCGTGTGCCTCACCCTCCAAGTGTAAGGTAGCGAAACTGATGGCTTCTGATTCGATCATCTGGTTGAGCTTGTAGCAGGTGTCTAGCTTCTCTACCCAAGCTCTAGCGGTGCATTTGGACGAACCGTCAAAAGAAGGTATGGTAAGTTTACCAACTTTTCGGATGAAATCAATGTTATGCCCCTGCTGCTGTTGCGGTTGCTGCCCTCCCCTCTGTGGCTCTCTGGGGCGGTTCCTAAGTCTGAGTCCACAATACTTAACTAAGGTCATATCTTGATGGAAGTCATGACCCAATGCTGCATACTCCATCCGATACTCTGCAATGTCCTCTGCATGAGTGGGTGGTCTCTGTGCTATCGACATCTGTGCTGTTGCCGGGGGTGCCCTCTGGAAACTGGGAAACAACGGTCGGGGAATCCTACTCGCAGAAGTATATGTGCGAGTGGGTGACTGGGGTCTACTGCCTGCCCCTAAGTTCCCCTCTACTGCATGTGGGGCTTGGGTGCCTGGAATATCCACCATAGCCAATCTATCAGCCACCTGAGCCAAGGACTGTGACATGGTCCGTTGATTAGCTAGCATATCACTGATAACCTACATGAAGGTTGCCTCTGGTTCCATGGGGGCCTTACCACTGCCCTCTGGTCGCTCATATCTGTCACCTAGTATCCTCTCAGCTTCGCGCTCGGCCTCGCGCTCTGCTCTTCTGTCTGCTTCTCTGTGTGCCTCTTCCTCTTCCTTTGAACTGGGAGGGAAAGGAGGAAAGTTAGGCCTAGGCCTTCTTTCCTTGCGCCTGTTGTAAGTGACATATTCATCACCTACGTGTTCACGACCATCTGGTTCTTTTGCTGTACTCATTGTCTTTAGTCACAGGTTGGCAGGACTAAAGCTCTGATACCACTGAAATATCCCTGATCTCGCTGATCAAGATATTTGCTACTGATCTAATGTTCTGTCTCGCAGATCTGATACACTGGGGGTTTCTGGATGCGTTTTATCTTCAGATCTGATACTTTGGGGGTTTTGTAATGTCCCCACTTTGGGACATCATCACAGGGCAGAGATTTATGATGACCAGAGTAACCAGATGGGTGCTAGAGAGAGTACAAGGGTATTTGAGAGGCATTGTGGGGTCCATCTTGCATTGATGATCATATTCCATCATTATGAGCCATTTCGCACAGATTGGAGTTGGTTTCGTTGCATTCCGACGATTTCCATGATTTTGACTATTTTGAGCTATAAGTCAATGGAATTCACTGAAGAGGTCATTTTGGGCACATTACTTGGAGGAACCTCTCAGTGTAATAGCTCATTGGAATCGGGAGGATCAACACTACAGGATGGAATGGCTAGAAGTGACTTTCAGTGGCCAGGGAAGCCACAAGGAGAGATAAGGAGCTTTTCAAAGGTAAAAAGGTTAATTAATTAATTAAAGTGATTTAA
>JZKD02S0864855.1:85095-98494 GCA_000966675.3 Picea glauca
ATTTCATTTACTTCTGCCAGTGTGCTAGCCAGAGGTTTGGTTAAAGGTTCCTGCTCAGACAGGAAGGAATCAAAACACCTTGTCTTCTGTAGATTTCATTTACTTCTGCAAGTGTTCTAGCTAGAGATTGGGTTAAGGGTTCCTACTCAGACAGGAAGGAATCAAAACACCTTGTCTTCTGTAGATTTCATTTACTTCTGCAAGTGTGCTAGCCAGAGATTTGGTTAAAGGTTCCTGCTCAGACAAGAAGGAATCAAAACACCTTGTATTCTGTAGATTCCAATTACCTCTGCAAGTGTGCTAGCCAATGATTTGGTTAAAGGTTCCTGCTCAGAAAGGAAGGAACCAAAACATCCTGTTCTCTATAGACTTCCATTATTTCTGCAAGTGTGCTAGCCAGAAACTGGGTTAAGGATCCCTGCTCAGAAAGGAAGGGATCAGACTACCCTGTTCTCTGTAAACCTCAACTTCACAAGTGTGCTCAAACAGAAATAAGGCTTAAGGCTCCTGCTTATAAAGGAAGGAACTAGGTGGCTTTATTCTCTTTTAGATAGAGTTAATTGTCTTCTGCTTACGGTTTTCATGAAAGAGTGTTAGTACTGAAGTCTCTGTTGAGAGTAAGGGTCCTATTCTTTTATTGCAGAATAGTTGTTCTTTCCCATTGCAAGTGTTATTTTAATGTAATCCAGGATTCTCAAATTAATATTTAAAAGATCTGCAATAGGGAAGATACTTTCCTGTGATTTAATTCAGAACTTCAGTTTATTCAAGCAAGTGTGATTAGTATAAGTCTCTTTACTACAACACTAAGTTGCTTTTGGAATTGAGAATATATAGTGCGTGGTTATATTTGAAATGAAAGACTTCCCTGGGTTGATAATTTATGTATCACTTGATTGTTTGAATCAATTAAGCAATTATAGTGACCAACACCTCCCTTTCCCTTACTACTGCAGAAGCCTAGTTTTTGCAGTCCCGATTGATACCTCAGGTGAGACTTCATATACACAAGAAGGTGATGTCGAAAGGGATAATGTCTTGTGGGTTTTTTGTTCATAGTTAAACCAAACCTTGGGTCTTACAACCCATGTGTAAACAAGTTAAGCCAACAAATAGTTCCATTGTCGGGACTAAGACATTGCAATTAAGGGAATTTTTTGGAGGCTGACTAAGAAGGAGATCACAGAATGGATAGAATGAAAAGAATGGGAATTTTCATTACAAGAGAACAAGAACCCTTAGATGAGTGAAAAACATTGGATGCAAATGTATGTGTTCATATATCTACATGAAATTTTATTTGGCGAATTTCCAAAAATTCAAACCGAGTGGCTAGAAAGGTCCACGTGAGAGGTTCTTGAAATCGTTTAATACATGGATAAAAAAATATTTATGTGAAAAAAACATGATGATAATGAATTTCAACAACTAAAATGGATTTTCTCACATAGGGGGAGTCAGAGGATGACAAGTGGATCATCGAAGAGAAGGAAGCAATGAACATGGAAGGAAGGGACTGAAGATGCAAGAAGGCAACATACTAGAGGAAGAGTACAACTTTGGAGAATTGTGTGGAGGAAGGAGTTACAAGAGGAAAATAATTGGGGTTGGGATAGAAGAGAAACAAAGTGAGACAAAAGAAAGAGAACCTTGCACACTAGTCTGAACTGTAGAGATACCATATATAGGTGGAGAAGAACAGGGGTTTCAATCCAGTCCAATAATAGAATAGTCAATAAGTCTTACTCAGATAGGATCCTGTGTTGAATCCACAAGCCCATGTGCATCACCAAAATTAGGGATAACATTTTAAGACTTGTCAAAATCCATCATAGTTAGTCAAGGAGTACAGAGTAGTAGCAGTCATAATAGTGGGAGTAGTGCACAGAGTGAAAATCAGAATCAGATTCCATCAGCATCACGGTCAAGAGGAGGGACTACACAAGCCAACATGGTGGGAGTAGATAATATTACTAGACTTCCTAAATTCAAGGGAGTGGGATCAAAGGATATGGAACAACACTTTTTTGTGTGCGAAATTGTTTGGGCCTCTAAAAACATACAGGATGATGCCATGAAAATTGAACATTTAGCGACAATATTTAGAGGCCATGCATTGGTATGGTATATGAAGTTACAAATTATTACGCCTATAGGATAGGCCAGGACTTTGGTAGAGATAAAGAAAGAACTATTAAAGGAGTTCAAAAATACAAATTCAAAGTCGCGGTACATCGCCGAGCTAAAAGAGATTGAGCAAGTACAAAGAGAGTCCATATGGGATTTCGATCAATGCTTTAAGGATGTGATGGGAGATTGACTTTCCAAATTCCATATCAAAAACATCAAGAGTGGTCTATTGCAAGACTTCTACCACACATTCATAGTACATTGATTCATCAAAAGGTTATGTTGTAGCTTGAGGCCCTGGAAATTACAATGAAATTAGAGTCATCTCTGGTAGGAGATAGTGGGGGAATAACACAAGTTCAAACGTAGTTGGTTGCGTTGACGATTCAAATGGACAAGATTACAAAAGGGAAGGAGAAACAAGAATGATTTTGGTGTACCAAGTGTAGGACTGAAGGCCATCACAAGGACAATGACCATTATTCACATTGTATTTGGTAGCTAGAGTGTTGAATCCATTACCAGGGGGGATATTGTCCATTACTACAAAAGTATCAAAGTATGCCAAAGAACTTGTTTTAAAATTTTTTCAAGTTTGTAGGAAAGAGAAGGATTTCTGCGCATTTTACTTATTAAGGAAGCACACATCAGATATGTATAGGATCCAAGAAGAGAATGTTGCAGCAGAAGTGGGTGGTCCACAATATAAAAATCAAAGAGGTTTCAATCAAGGGAATAAAGGAAACTTTGGTAGAGGTCGAGGTAGAGGGAATTTTGGTAGAGGAGTAAGAGGACCGATTATATGTTATAATTGTAAAAAACCTGGACACTTAGCCTGTGATTTACAGAATCCATGTAGAACGTGCACATATTGCATAGAACTAGATCAATCAACAGAGGATTGTCCCCAACTAGTTGTGAAATGGCAGGCCAGAGGAAACCCAAATCCGAATGTGTAGATGATATCATCCAAAATATGCAATGAAGTACCAAAATTAGTAGTCATTACATGTGTAGGAGCTAGAATATGCATTGATATGGTAACTCGAGGAAACTAGATATAGTAGTGGGTAAGGAAGTCAGCAATGCCTATACCAACATTCAATCCATAGTAGGAGAAAGAGACATATCACAGCGCAAGAAAGGAAATACTTGGACTGAATGGGGGAGTATCAACATCATCGTTGCCTCATATAGAAGATGGAGTTGTACTGGATAATTCAATTGTGTAGGTAAGTACACTAACAAAGTTATTAAGGAGTTGTGTAGAAATAATGAAATATAGAATTGTGCTAAGTATGTTATATAACATGATTGATCACTTCACAAAAATAAGGGACACCCTTGTCGCACAAATAATGGTAAACTAGGTACTGCTCAGGAAGAGAACCAACAGATAATTTAGGTTCAATACATAGATTGGAGAGTACGATGTGGATAATGTTATTTTAGAATTAGGATATGATGTGAATGTGCTACCTAAGAAGACATGGGACATGATGGGTGAACCTGAGCTAGTATGGTCCCCTGTTCAGTTAAGTCTTGTGAATAAACATAATATAGTCCTTATTGGGAAACTGATAGCAGTATGTGTGAACATAGATGGGGTGCGCAACATGGAAAAAATTGAAGTTATTGAGATAGTAGATGATAGTCAATTGTATCCAAAACTGATGGGATTTGAATGGGAGTTCGATAACCAGGAAATTATTAACTTGAAAAGGAGGTAGATGATATTTGAGGTTCGGGATATGAAAGTTACTACACCTTTGGACCCATCAGAAGGAAATCGATACACAAAGACAACAAGAGGGAAGGGAATTAACAACTTATACAATATGATTGCATGTATGGGGGATTATGTCGATCTGAAATGGATGATACGCTCAGTTGTAGAAGTATCAGTTCATGCGCATCAGATTCATAAGTTGGTATAGAGAATTGGAATCAAAGGATGCATGAAGTGTTAACTAGACGATGTGCACAGATAAACTGATATTTGCACTAGATTGGAATAGATCAATGTGATCCACCTAGGTATGATGGAATAAATGAGATTGGCATATTTATAAAATCATTTGAGTTACAGGTAGTCGAACAACGGAGGTTGTTGGCACTGGATTTCATATTAAAATCAACTCCAACTAGATGGTGGGATGCACACTGAATTAGTGAATACTGGGCATAGCGCAGTAGACTAATGTAGATACGCTTTGGTCCCGAGGAAGAAGAAATTGTGCAGAAATACACTGGTGAGAGTGATCCGATGGGTCACGTGGAAAGTTGTAGGGCCTTATGGCACTCAATACCATAAATAGAGTGGACGCACATATTTATACACACGTTGAACACCATCCTGAAGAATTGGTATTTATAATTGGAGATGTGCAGGGAGACAACAAGATGGGAAGAATTGGTCCAAAGATTCAAAATCANCCATGTGATTATAGGCCTTCTTCCTATGCATTCAAAATAATTGAACATTCATATTTACCCATTATACATGGAATTATATAATAAAACATCAATTCATTTCTCATAAACTTATAAACTTTATTTCCTTTCATAGGCAAATCAACATATGATCAGTCACTATTATATAGGAAATACAAGGAACACATTTAGTCCCTTCTTTGTCACAGATTTCTACACAAAATAATATAGTCCCGTGATTTTTTCAAGCATACATGACATATTACATACTTTTAAGAGATTAAAAGAGAGTACAAGAGAGAGACTTATCTATTACAATAGTCAACCATCCAATTGCTTGAGGGTGAGCACTTTTCCACCCAAACATAGGCTCAAATGCACTAGTCCTTTCTTTAATTCATCCACCCTTGTGCGAAGACATGATACCAACAAGGGATTTCTCAAATTCACAGAGAAATTGAACATGTGAAGGCCACTCTCATTCACAACAACTATGGGTTAAAAACCCTTTATACCTACCTTATCCAGGTCGTCCACAAGTTTATCATAAACATTCCCAGCTAGATTTCCTCTACACAAGAGATTCCCTTCACTACTAATACAGTCCCTTAGCGCCCTCCCCTTCTAGTGCTAATTTTTGTCCAACAAGCATCAAACTCGTGACCCTCTCAACTCATATCGGGTTAGGTTTTTAGACCAACCATACAAGACACTCTTGCTCTAATTATTTTCTTCTCTCATCATCTCATGCTTTCCAATCCAACAAAATCTCTTTATCTCTTTGTCTATATTCTATGCTCAAGGGTTCCTCCTCCTACTCAAAGTAGTTGTCTCTCCTGCACACATGCTCTCCATGCTTTGCATATCCTTCTGCACATATATGTGAGTTCTCTTCTTCTCCAAGAAATCCCTTGAGTTACTTCCATACAGTTGGGGTTGTCTGCATATCCCCATGGATGTACCAGTCCTCACTCCATGAATTTACATTGGAAGTACTTCCTCATATACCCAACCATACATTTCATTTAATGGTTGGTTTTGGAATTAGGAGAAAGGGTACATATGGTTATTTTCCAAAATAATTCAATAAGGTGGATTTAGGATCCTCATCACAATGAATCCCATATAGTCCTCATTCACTAATCCCTCTCATGGTATCCACATCAAATCTGAGTAGAAAGGACCAATCTTCCATATAGCATCCAGAAGTCCCATGTATTATGAATCTAATAGTATGCAAACAAATATCCATGAAAACCCAAAATGTGGTTCTTAGAATTGAAGTGGATATCATTCCTCTTAATACATATATTTGTTTTCATTTATTCAATTTCGTGACTTTTTTGCTTGTTGGACAGGAAGTTTTGGATGCAATTTAGGAGAAAAACCTAAGTATAAACAAAATGCATAGAAGGAAGAAAGTATGTAGAAGAACATAAGTGCGGAGGAGGAAGACAATGCAAAAACATAAGAATAAAGCAAGCGAGCAAGAGAATAAAGCACGAAGGATGGCAGTGCGACATTATAGAAATAAAAGAACAACATAAAATATGCATAAAGAGAGAAAAGTAGAAGAAATCAAACAACCAATTAACTGAAGTTGGCCATGCCATGCATTGTAATAAGTTATTTTTTAGGATAGATAGAATAGGGATTTAATTTCTAGATTTTGGGTATAAATATGTAACGGGTTGGGAGATAGAGATAAACTAAGAGGTGAGGTTGAATATTATGCAAGATTCATGAATGTAATATTTAGTTGGTAAGATGAAAAATAGAGAGTTTAGAGATAATATGGTGTCTTGTGTTCTTTACTTGTTTATGTGTGTTTATGATTGATGTTGCTATGCTTCGTATAATAGAATTAGTTTATGGATTAATTATGGTGCAATATTCATGAATGACTATGATAATATCTGTAATAATCGAGAAAATACATCATATAGAAGAAGGAACAATGACTCGAGTATTTGCCTCCCTTTCCCTTACTACTGCAAAAGCCTAGTTTTTGCAATCTCGATTGATACCTCAGGTGAGACTTTATATACACAAGAAGGTGATGTCAAAAGGGATAATTTCTTGTGGGTTTTTTGTTCATAGTTAAACCAAACCTTGGGTCTTACAACCCATGTGTAAACAAGTTAAGACAACAAATAGTTCCATTGTCGGGACTAAGACATTGCAATTAAGGGAATTTTTTGGAGGCCGACTAAGAAGGAGATCACAGACTGGATAGAATGAAAAGAATGGGAATTTTCATTACAAGAGAACAAGAACCCTTAGATGAGTGAAAAACATTGGATGCAAACGTATGTGTTCATATATCTACATGAAATTTTATTTGGCGAATTTCCAAAAATTCAGATCGAGTGGCTAGAAAGGTCCACGTGAGAGGTTCTTGAAATCGTTTAATACATGGATAAAAAAAAATTATGTGAAAAACACATGATGATAATGAATTTCGACAACTAAAATGGATTTTCTCACATAAGGGGAGTCAAAGGATGACAAGGGGATCATCTAAGAGAAGGAAGCAATGAACATGGAAGGAAGGGACGGAAGATGCAAGAAGGCAACATACTAGAGGAAGAGTACAACTTTGGAGAATTGTGTGGAGGAAGGAGTTACAAGAGGAAAATAACTGGGGTTGGGATAGAAGAGAAACAAAGTGAGCCAAAAGAAAGAGAACCTTTCACACTAGTCTGAACTATAGAGATACCATATATAGGTGGAGAAGAACAGGGGTTTCAATCCAGTCCAATAATAGAATAGTCAATAAGTCCTACTCAGATAGGATCCTGTGTTGAATCCACAAGCCCATGTGCATCACCAAAATCAGGGATAACATTTTAAGACTTTTCAAAATCCATCATAGTTAGTCAAGGAGTACAGAGTAGTAGCAGTCATAATAGTGGTAGCAGTGCACAAAGTGAAAATCAGAATCAGATTCCATCAACATCACGGTCAAGAGGAGGGACTATACAAGCCAACATGGTGGGAGTAGATAATATTACTAGACTTCCTAAATTCAAGGGAGTGGGATCAAAGGATATGGAACAACACTTTTTTGTGTGCGAAATTGTTTGGGCCTCTAAAAACATACAGGATGATGCCATGAAAATTGAACATTTAGCGACAATATTTAGAGGCCATGCATTGGTATGGTATATGAAGTTACAAATTATTACGCCTATAGGATAGGCCAGGACTTTGGTAGAGATAAAGAAAGAACTATTAAAGGAGTTCAAAAATACAAATTCAAAGTCGCGGTACATCGCCGAGCTAAAAGAGATTGAGCAAGTACAAAGAGAGTCCATATGGGATTTCGATCAATGCTTTAAGGATGTGATGGGAGATTGACTTTCCAAATTCCATATCAAAAACATCAAGAGTGGTCTATTGCAAGACTTCTACCACACATTCATAGTACATTGATTCATCAAAAGGTTATGTTGTAGCTTGAGGCCCTGGAAATTACAATGAAATTAGAGTCATCTCTGGTAGGAGATAGTGGGGGAATAACACAAGTTCAAACGTAGTTGGTTGCGTTGACGATTCAAATGGACAAGATTACAAAAGGGAAGGAGAAACAAGAATGATTTTGGTGTACCAAGTGTAGGACTGAAGGCCATCACAAGGACAATGACCATTATTCACATTGTATTTGGTAGCTAGAGTGTTGAATCCATTACCAGGGGGGATATTGTCCATTACTACAAAAGTATCAAAGTATGCCAAAGAACTTGTTTTAAAATTTTTTCAAGTTTGTAGGAAAGAGAAGGATTTCTGCGCATTTTACTTATTAAGGAAGCACACATCAGATATGTATAGGATCCAAGAAGAGAATGTTGCAGCAGAAGTGGGTGGTCCACAATATAAAAATCAAAGAGGTTTCAATCAAGGGAATAAAGGAAACTTTGGTAGAGGTCGAGGTAGAGGGAATTTTGGTAGAGGAGTAAGAGGACCGATTATATGTTATAATTGTAAAAAACCTGGACACTTAGCCTGTGATTTACAGAATCCATGTAGAACGTGCACATATTGCATAGAACTAGATCAATCAACAGAGGATTGTCCCCAACTAGTTGTGAAATGGCAGGCCAGAGGAAACCCAAATCCGAATGTGTAGATGATATCATCCAAAATATGCAATGAAGTACCAAAATTAGTAGTCATTACATGTGTAGGAGCTAGAATATGCATTGATATGGTAACTCGAGGAAACTAGATATAGTAGTGGGTAAGGAAGTCAGCAATGCCTATACCAACATTCAATCCATAGTAGGAGAAAGAGACATATCACAGCGCAAGAAAGGAAATACTTGGACTGAATGGGGGAGTATCAACATCATCGTTGCCTCATATAGAAGATGGAGTTGTACTGGATAATTCAATTGTGTAGGTAAGTACACTAACAAAGTTATTAAGGAGTTGTGTAGAAATAATGAAATATAGAATTGTGCTAAGTATGTTATATAACATGATTGATCACTTCACAAAAATAAGGGACACCCTTGTCGCACAAATAATGGTAAACTAGGTACTGCTCAGGAAGAGAACCAACAGATAATTTAGGTTCAATACATAGATTGGAGAGTACGATGTGGATAATGTTATTTTAGAATTAGGATATGATGTGAATGTGCTACCTAAGAAGACATGGGACATGATGGGTGAACCTGAGCTAGTATGGTCCCCTGTTCAGTTAAGTCTTGTGAATAAACATAATATAGTCCTTATTGGGAAACTGATAGCAGTATGTGTGAACATAGATGGGGTGCGCAACATGGAAAAAATTGAAGTTATTGAGATAGTAGATGATAGTCAATTGTATCCAAAACTGATGGGATTTGAATGGGAGTTCGATAACCAGGAAATTATTAACTTGAAAAGGAGGTAGATGATATTTGAGGTTCGGGATATGAAAGTTACTACACCTTTGGACCCATCAGAAGGAAATCGATACACAAAGACAACAAGAGGGAAGGGAATTAACAACTTATACAATATGATTGCATGTATGGGGGATTATGTCGATCTGAAATGGATGATACGCTCAGTTGTAGAAGTATCAGTTCATGCGCATCAGATTCATAAGTTGGTATAGAGAATTGGAATCAAAGGATGCATGAAGTGTTAACTAGACGATGTGCACAGATAAACTGATATTTGCACTAGATTGGAATAGATCAATGTGATCCACCTAGGTATGATGGAATAAATGAGATTGGCATATTTATAAAATCATTTGAGTTACAGGTAGTCGAACAACGGAGGTTGTTGGCACTGGATTTCATATTAAAATCAACTCCAACTAGATGGTGGGATGCACACTGAATTAGTGAATACTGGGCATAGCGCAGTAGACTAATGTAGATACGCTTTGGTCCCGAGGAAGAAGAAATTGTGCAGAAATACACTGGTGAGAGTGATCCGATGGGTCACGTGGAAAGTTGTAGGGCCTTATGGCACTCAATACCATAAATAGAGTGGACGCACATATTTATACACACGTTGAACACCATCCTGAAGAATTGGTATTTATAATTGGAGATGTGCAGGGAGACAACAAGATGGGAAGAATTGGTCCAAAGATTCAAAATCACGTTCACATTTGAACACGATTCTCCTTCTATACATGAAACACTACAGTAAATTTGTACAAATATATTATCGGAGGTGGAGACGATAGAAGTAGTACCCATATGCAGTGCACATAAAGCCAAGATAACGATCCAAAATATATTGGAATGCTATAATGTAACGAAGGATGAATACAAGGAAAAGGATCCCAGGAATATACAAATACCTGCGATAGAAAGAAAATGCGAAGTAGAAGGGATAGATCTTGCATCCGCCATGTACACACAACCTATCAAGACGAAGAAGGTCAACATTGGGAAAATGAAGAATCCTAAGTTTGTGCAAATAGGAGATTATTTGAATGATGAGACAATTGAGAAGGTTGCAGACTTATTGCGGGAATATCAAGATTTATTTCCAACCACATTCTCAGATATTAAGGGGATAGCAGACGACTTAGGCAAGATGAATATCCCTATAAAACCTGGAGCTAAACCAATATGATAGAGACCCTACACATTAAACTTGAGGTACAAGGAGAAGGTCAAGGGTGAATTAGATAGAATGCTCCACGCAGGAATTATTGAACCAGACGAAGATCTGAATGGATTATCCCTATGGTGGTGCAGGACAAGAAGACAGGAGGAATTAGTATCTGTGTGGATCTAAGGAAATTGAATGACTCATGCTTACATGATCCATTCCCAACACCATTCACAGATGAAGTACTGGAGAATGTAGGAGGTCAAGAAACTTATTCATTTACAGATGGATTATCTAGGTACCATCAGATAAGAATTGTGTAGGAAGATAGACACAAAACCACTTTTCCAACAGAGTGGGGAAGTTATCAATATATTGTTATGCCATTTGGATTGAAGAATGCCCTTACGGTGTTTTCTAGAGTAGTAGTGGCAGCATTCAAGGATTTCATCCATAAATTCTTGGAAGTTTACTTGGATGATTAGACAGTGTTTAATTTACTATAGGATAATATATAAGTTCTTCGGCTCATTTTAGATTAATGCAGATAGAGTCAAATTTCCCTGAACTTAAAGAAGTGTAATTTTTGCGCACTATTTGGAATTCTACTAAAACATGTAGTATGCAAATAAGGACTATTGGTTGATCCAACCAAAATCGCAGTAAATCTGGTCTTGGAACCTCTGACATTAGTCGAACAACTAAGGGAAACTTTGGGTCATACAAGTTATTACAGGAAATTTATCAAATGATATGAACAGATTACAACAGCCATGGAAAAGATACTGAAGATGGAAGGAAAGTTTCAATGGAATGAGGGATGCGAGAAGGGGTTGGACACTTTGAAATAGAAACTGGTAACCACACCCATTTTGATATTTCTGGTGTGGAACAAGGAGTTCCATGTACATGTAGATGCATCATCCATAGCGTTTGGCCCAATACTATCACAACCTAGAGAAGGGGATGTCGATCATCCAATTGCGTTTGCAAGTAGGAAGCTATCGACATCTGAAAAGAATTATACCACTACAGAATGGGAAGGATTGGCAATGGTCTATGTGCTACAAAAGTTCAGGAACTACTTATTGGGGTCCCATTTCAATACGTATAAAGACTATTCTGCATTAAAGTACTTATTCAACAAGGCTATATTAGAAGGAAGAATATGAAAATGGTTTTTATTATTTCAGGAATGTGACTTTGAGGTCATAGTAAAACTAGGAAAGTTGAATGCGGGACTAGATCATCTCTCGAGCATATTGACAAGAGAGGATGCAATTAATTTAGATGATAATTTCCTAGATGCACAGTTATTTGTAGTAAATATGGTGGATGATTACTTCACGGACATTGTGGAGTTTCTAAGTATAGCTATGGCCCCCTCTGAAATGATAGTTGCGCAGAAGAAACGATTGGTAGTGAAAGCAACAAATTATCAATTGATTGTAGGGAACTTGTATAAGTTAGGGGCAGATGGAATATTGAGACGTTGCGTATTGGAACAAGAAAGGTTGATTATATTGGAGGAAGCACATGATGGAATTATTGGAGGACATTACATAGTCAAAGCAATGGCACTAAAAATTTTATGCTCAGGGATTTCATGGCCTACACTGCACAAAGATGTGAAGGAGTATTGTCAATCCTGCAACTTATGTCAAAGAGTGGGAAAACCATTTAGGAGAGATGAAATTTCGTTAAATCCACATGTTATGCTCCAAGAATTTGATAAGTGGGCCATTGAATTTGTACGACTGATCAATCCACAAGTAAGGAGATCAGGGGCATGATACATCATCACTGCGATAGAATACTTGACAAGGTGGGTGGAAATAACACCAGTTACCAATTGTACTGCAGAGACTGCTACACAGTTTCTATTTGATAATGTAGTCACGAGGTTTGGATGTTCGTGCATATTACTTAGTTATCAAGGTACGCACTTTCTAAACATAATAATTTCCACACTAACTGAGGAGTTTCAGATTCATCATAAAAAGAGTACACCATATCACCCTCAGGCCAATGGCATAGTGGAATATTTTAATAAGATATTGGAGAATGCCTTGAAAAAAATCTTCAATGTCAGGTGAGATGATTGGGAATTATGAATCCCTTCAGTGCTATGGGATTATAGAACTACAAGTAAGAATATTATAGGATATACATTTTTTCATTTGGTCTACATATAGGAAGAAGTGATGCCAATAGAGTTCATTCTGCCTAGCCTGCGCATTGCAGCAATCATTGAGCTCTCTAATACTGACGCGAAGGAGGAGTTATTGGCATAGTTAGTTCAGCTTAAAGAGGATCGGTTTATTGTAGGGTTCCATTAGCAGGTGCAGAAAGAGAGAGAGAGAGAAGGCCCATAATGATCACCACATTAAACCAAAGAAATTTTAAGTCATCCATTTGGTACTACTCTATGACAACAAGTATATGCAGTGTCCAGGAAAATTTCACATGCACTAGTTAGGACCTTACATAATCCAACAATTAATCGGGATGGGTGTTGCGGGATTGGAAACCTTGAATGGAAAATTCCTAGAGGGAATGGTGAATGGGAGTTGTATGAAACTCTTTATAAATAGTCGACAATTCACGCAGTAATCTGGGTTGCGCTGGAACCCTTGTATTATAGTAAGTATAACATGTTGATTAAGGTTGGTTGTCATTGATGTCAACCCTTGAAGAAAGACCCGTAGCACAAAGTTTTGGGCAATGGACCCAATAGTGTTTGATGTAAATATGACTCATTATTGTTTTT
>JZKD02S0864855.1:111413-134695 GCA_000966675.3 Picea glauca
GAGTTTTGAATTGCAAATGGAAAGAATGATACTTAAACTTGTAGGGCACTTTTCAATCCCTTCCCAAGCTCCAAATGAATATATGAAAACACCATTGGATAGATTAGATTCTCTAGATGTCGATCGACTATTTAAACATGCAAAACAGACTTTTTATGACCGAGAAATTTGATTTTGAAAATCTGCCCGCTTTCAACAGCGCAGAAGGCAGAATTTTGACTAGTTAGCTGTGGAAAGTGGCTACTTTCAACAGCGCAAGAGAAGATTTTTTAGGCAAGTGCGCTGTTGAAAGATGTCATGGCCAGAATAGCCAAATTTTTGCCCAGATCAAGAATTTTTGGGTTTGAATGGTTTGAATCCTTCTTCAATAAGCTGGTTATGAATTATCAAATCAAAATCTGAAGGCCATTCTTCAAGATGAAAGTCAAAAGGGCATTTTTTGAATAGATTTAGTGATTTTTAAGGCAAAAATGATAGGGATTTTTGGCACACATCATCAAATTCGAATTTCACTTTCAAAGGGACAGATCAAAGAGACTTGGAAGGCTAGGCTGCACTTCATCAACTTTCAACCAATGTTTGAAGACCAAAAGATAGAGGTTGACCTCATCTTGAGGATCTCTTCTTATCTTTTGTGAGTTAGTTTTGACTTTCTATTTTTAGAATATCAGATCCATTGTTTTAGGATCTGAAAACTGATTTTAATAGGCTATAAAGCCAAAGACATTTGGAGCTCTAAGGGGTTCAATTATTGGGTTCGATTTTGAGTGATACCATACTGCTACTGTAATCACAGACTTATTCTTATTATACAGAAAATTACAAGCTTCTTTCAGTGGTGTTTGTCATATTTTCTCTTCTTATCTTTGATATCTTATGAGTGAGGTTCTTTGTTGATGCTCATTCAGTCTGCATGTGACTTTCATCTCATTTGTTGATTGATTTAGCTGATGATCATAAGTTATTTCTTTGGTTGTTAAATCCATTGTACTTGTTGGTATGAAGTATAATCTGATTCAATAGCCTTTTTTCCCTTACATTCAATCAAACTTTGTCTGACTGCATTACTAGAAAGCCTTGTGAGATTTTATATTACTAGACAGTCTTGAATACACAGTTCAGTACGTAGATATTCATCTTGATCCACAAACCATTTCAATTATTTAGAAAATTGCTTCAAAAAGAGTTAGTTACCAGGCATCTCCGACTTACAGCCTAGGAGAGTTTCCTGGAGTGATAACAAATGTTACCCAAGGTGACCTTTCTACGAGTAATTCTTCTTGAGGTAGAGCCCATTTCTAGGATCCACCAAAGCATTTCCCTCAAATCCAACCAGACGATAAGTGCCCTTTTTTAGGACCTCTTTTATGATGAAAGGTTTGAACCACATGGGTTTGAATTTGCCTACCCCCATGGGGTCCTTATCTTGGTCATAGACTAGGACAAGGTCACCTTCAGAGAAAATCCGAGGACGAACGAACCGATCATACTGACACTTGACTTTTTGTTTGTGAGCCTCATTGGCCAGGGCCGCATCACAACGCTGCTCATTGAGCCACTCAAGTTATAATATCCATTTTTCAAGTGGAGAAGTGCCTGGCAGTAACTGTACTGCCAATTTTAGGGACGGGATCTAACATTCTATAGGCAAGACTGCTTCCAACCTGTAAACGAGTTGAAAAGGTGAGAAACCAGTTGCAGTCTTAACAGATGTTCGATAAGCCCATAATGTCGAGTATAACATCAAATGCTAATTTGACTTGGCCGAGTTGATCGTTCGATGTAGGATGGTCTTAAGAGATTTATTTACAGCTTCCACCTGACCATTTTCTTGGGAGTAGTAGGGTGATGAATTTTCTTGCTGCAATCCAAGATTTGATGTTAATTTGGTCATCATTTGGTTCTGAAAGTGACAACCATGGTCAGTGACAATCTCTCTCAGGACGTTGAACCTTGCGATTATCTGGTTGAACAAAAAGAGAGTTGTAGTCTCTCCATCATCTTTAAATGTTGGCATAGCTTCGACCTACTTCGTAAAGTAGTCTACGGGTACAATGATATAACGGTGCCCCCTTGCTAAAGGAGGGTTGCATGTAGTGTAATCAATTCCCCACTTGGTGAAGGGACCAAATTTGATGATAGGAAACATGGGAGCGAGATGTGCCCTCATATTCCAAGAGAATATCTAACACGGATGACACTTCTTGACCGATTCGATACAATCTTTGATTAGTTTCAGCCAGAAGTAACTGGCTCATAAAATATTTTGGGTTGTTTCCAACCCAAACAAATGACCGCCACATGCTCTAGTATGGAAATCGTTAAGCACGAGTTATGCTTCTTCATGAGTGAGGCATCGGCAAAGAATGCAATCTACCCCTCAACGATAGAGAGTGTCCTCGAGGATGATATAATTCTTGGGATAATGACGTATACGGTGACGTTCATCACGAGAAGCAGAGGCAGGGCACTTCAAAGTTTGGAGATAGACTAGAATATCTCCATACCAGGGGTCCAAAGATGCTATCAAAAACATATCTCCTTGAACAGGTGATTCTTTGGGCACAACATCACCTGACTCGACCGGAAGTTCCGAAATAAGTTCTGCAAAGACTAGTGACTTTTTGGATTTCACCGAAATGAAATCTAAGTCAAATTCCTGGAGGAAGACTATCCATCTATTGATCTTTCCGCCTATTACCCATTGTGTCAACATGTATTGAAATGGATTCACAATGGAAATGATGGTGGTCTTGTGAAACAGAACATAATGATGGAATCGTTGAACAGCATGGACTGTTGCCAATGCAATTTTTTCAATATGAGAATAATTGAGTTCCAATCTGACGAGGCCTCAGCTCAAGTAATAGATCACATATAATGAGAGAAAATCATCTTCTTGAACCAAGACCATGCCAATGGTTGACTATGTTGCAGCCAAGTATAATAAGAAATATTTGTTATAGTTGGGTGGCCGAAGCAGAGGGGTAGTTGTGAGGGCATGTTTCAATGCTTCGAAGGAGCGTTGAGCGCCATCGTCCCAATGAAAAGGAACGTCTTTCTTTAGTAAGCGCATAAATCCCTTCGTGATCTCGGCGTAGTTGGTGATGAAATGCCTCAAAATGTTTTCCTTGCCCTGTAGACTCTAAAGTTGAAGGACTATGTGTGGGGGAGGCAACTAAACTATTGACTCAACCTTCAGAGGATCGACCATGATCCCAGTTGTTGACACTATGAAACCTAACAAACATCCTGAACTTACGCAAAAGTTGGATTTGTTTGGATTCAAGCGAATTTGGAAGTAGCGACATCACTCAAAGATAAGTTGGAGGTGTGTGGGATGATTTGTTCTATTGCGAGATAGAGATGCTAAATCATCTAAATAGGCCTCGACTATATGCTTGAGATCATGGAAATCAAAAGACATGGCCCGCTGGAAGGTAGCTCCAATATGTTTTAGACCAAAAGGCATCTTATGATAGGCAAATGTACCCCATGGACAAATGAATGCAGTTTTGTGTTGGTCTTTGGGCTTGATTTGTATCTTATTATATCCCAAAAAACCATCCATGAAAGAAAATTCCTCGCAACCTACACATTCATCAATTATCTGGTCAATGAATGGTGTGGGAAAATTATCTTTTGGACAGGCCTTGTTCAAATCATGAAAGTTCGTACATACACGAATCGTGCCTTGTTTCTTGTTGACCGACACAATATTTGACACCCATTGGGTCAAATGGATAGGATAGATAAAAATAGCTTTGAGCAGTTTCTCGACTTCAACCTTAATGGTTGCTGCTTTCTTGGGATTAATTAGACGAAGCTTCTGCCGAACTGTCTTGGCATATGGATAAGTTGTGATTTCTTGTTCGACTATTTTTGGATCAATGCCTAGCATTTCCTCATAGGACCAAGAAAAAATGTCGTGGAATTGTTTAAATAAGTCTATGTAGATTTGAATCTCTTCGGGGGAATAGTCAACTCCAAAGAAAACATTCTCCACAACATCATGGGTTCTGGAGATATTAATCGGTATAGTTTCAGCGATAGTTTCCATATTACCCTCAGCATAAACCTCATGTGTAGCCAAGGGATTGATAGGACAAGATCTATCTCCAGTCATAGTCAAGGTGAATTCCCCTGCTTCGATTCTTCTTAACTCCAGGAGGAAGTATGATCTGTGATGGAGATCATCCCAGGGTTTGTCTGGACTAGTCATTGCTTTAATGATTGCTTCGTATGAGGGCAAGACTAAGTCTAACAAATCGATACCAGTGAGGGAACCTTGATCCCAAATAGGCTCTGGGATCAGATCTAACTCTTGTGCAGGAGTCGGATCTGTGTAGGCTAAATCTTGTTGGACTAAAAAGTACACTGCCTCTGCCGCGGACAAGGGCATGCACATATCATTGTGCCCTGTCCCTTCCATCGTGGTCAGTGGGGAAGGAAGAATCCACTAATCGTTGAAGTAAGTCATGTGAAACGACAAAAATTGGAAAATCTCAACCTTATGGTGGTCTGATATGAACTTGGCATCACCTTGAGGGGGTGGGTAATCGAAGGTACCCATCAAACATGTGCACAGACCAACCCCCCGATGAAAATGCTTGGTTGGGGATTATCAATCATCGGGACAACAGATGCCCCCAACAAAGGGTCAGGCCTGGAGAAGGACAATTGATTAATGGTCGCAATCTGGCCCTCATGTGGAAACAACAATACCCAGAAAACTATAGCAACCACTACTTGCATGGCATAATTCCAACTCCTACCTAACAAGAGATTGTAGTCGAGGGATTCTTCGACTACTTCTACCTCGATGCACATAGTCTTCCCTCCTCACTGCATGGGGAAAGAGGGGATAATGCCATGTGGTCGAAACAAACGATCGTTAAAAGTGGTAAGAAGAGTAGGTGACGGAGACAAAATGGGTTGGCCAATGGCATTCCAACATGCCAATGACATGGTGCATGTCGAGGCACCCTCATCAACCACTCTACGGAAAATGTTCCACGTAAACGTTTTTGTGGGGTAAGCCACTACTATTTAAAATGCTACGTGGTAAGGGAGATGAGGTTTTAAGTCGGTTGTATCTAACATGACTGTATCTGGATTACAAGTCTCGGTGGATCCTAAAGATGCTAACAAATCTTTCCTCTGGGAAGGGTAGCTCTGGAGGGCCTCCAAAGCAGACATCGCACAAGGGGTTTGAGATAAATCCTCCACCACAGAATAGTTCTGGGCGGCCCTTGCATTTGGGTTGTGAGAATATTTCTTGAACGTGCCTTTTGGGATGCATGTCATTGTTTTTCCCACAGACTTCTTGATCTGGAGAGGAAGAGATGGGATTTCAACTTCTTTTCCTTTCTCAAAGATGCTTGGCTTACTATAGTCATGTTCTCTAGTCGATATAAAAGCATCACCTTTCATCATATACACATTCACGGATGCAGGGTTGTTCAAGGATGGAGAGGGTCCTTGACTACCCCCTTCCGCACTTGTAGAGGATTGGGTTAGGTTTTTCCCATGTTGGAACAAATTCATTGTTTTTTCATTCCATCAGGCTGCTAGGTGGCCTTTGGATTTGTCGATTGCACTATGTGTACATCCGACATTTGGGTAGGGGGAGCAGCCGAAACAGTAGTTTGGTTGGTCGTTGTGTGTTGTATAGACAATTGTTGCATTTGTTTTGTCAGTTTTTCAGCGGGCTTGGTTTGTGTTGAACCTACAATACCATCGGCATGTGGTCCAACTCTCTATCTGGTTTTATCCAGTATGGATCATGGTGCATTGGGAAAAACCTCGTACAGTAAACCAGACTGAGAATAAATTAGATCAAGTTGTTGATCTCTCATGATGGCATCTTCTTTGGAAAACAGTCTCGACGTTGTGACGTCTTTGGATAGTTATGGGACCAAAGACTTAAGGAACCACTCAAGCAAGAATGTTGGTGGGACTGGTACCTTAATTAAACTCTTCTGACGTCTCCACTCTCGGATGTGGTCAGAGATATAGTCCACTTTTTTCTGTTCAAAATTGGCCAGCAATTCTGTGTCAACATCATATCTCACAGGTAATTAGAAATGGTTTAGGAATGCCATTGCCAATTCATCGAAGGAAGAATATCTCGAGCAGTTGAGCTCGATGTACCATTTCGTGGCACTCCCGATGAGAGTGCGTTGAAACAATTGCAATTGTATGGAGTTGTCTTTCAATGAATTAGACAAGAACCAAAGATGGAAGGTGGTCACATGATCCCCTGGATCTTCGTTAGGCTTGGCCTCTAACTTTGGTATGTCTAAAGGCAATTTTGTCGGCATACGAGGCCAATGTGGATCGTGACAGATGGGGTCATTCATCAATCTTGTCAAGTCTGGAAAATGTAAAGTTGCCAAGAAAGGTAGTTTTAGTTGTTTTTGATGATAACCATGGAAAATGGGGCCTGGAGTTTGACTGGCACCAGGTTTATAGGAAACATTGGGTTGTTGGCCGAGGTTCTGGTAAAAACCATGGCCATGACTAGCGTACGGATTCTGCATGTGAGGAGACATCATCAGCTGATTCCCAAAATAGGACGTAGATGGTTGGGTGTGCATCACATTCTGAGGACTTTTGGAAGGGTTGTCCCATGCCAATCCCATGGGCATAGGCATAGCACTTTGTCCGAGGTTCCACTGGTTGTGAAAAGAATTGCCCCAGATTGGAATTCCTGATGAGAGAACTGATCCTTGCCAAGAATTCCAAGTTCCTGATGCAGAAGAAGTTCCTAGGTTTGCTCCCTGTGCAGGAATAGTACCCTGCATAGGATTAGGTTGGCCATAATCAGGGTTTCCCCGGGTCGGGAAAGCAGCTGACGAGAAAGTGTTGTTACCAAACGCACCGAACAAATAAAATAGTGTCGACCCTACCAGCATATTATGAGAAGGTAGTCCTTGACTCCCTACTCCAATTGAACTATGTGTGTGTTTGGCTCGACGGATTGTTGGTGGGTACCACCGAGTGAAGGGGACAAAGGAGGTATATGACATCCCCCATAAGGGAAATCATTAAAAGGAGTTGAAGTGCCCCCCATGGGTCTTTGCAGGGGAGCGTTAGAGCTCCCTGCCCCAAGACCTAAAGTCTGCAAAGTGGAGTAGGATAGTATAGGACTTGTACTTGAGCTAGGCATCTCGTATGAGAATGGAGGGCCTATTGCACTCTGTGTGAAAGGAGCAGTGGCCGTCGCCAAAGACAGGATCGGACCACTGCTCGAGGTAGAGGCAATCAAGACCGTGGTGGCTCGGACTGGCGACGGTGGGGTAGGAGGTGGAACACTCCCTATGACGACAACCGTGGTGGGAATATCAAGATTCCCAGGAGAAAAGATGGGATTTTCCTCCATTACCGTCCACTTTAAAGGTGTCGAAAAGTCCTTTAATAGAGGTTGGTCAGGTGTGATTTCTGGTGACCCGGTCACTTCAAAAGACCCTTGTTAGTCTAGCTTTCACCTTAGCAGTGACGGGGGTGGCTCCAGTGTAATCGGTGGCAGGACAAGAAGCCTTCATCACTGGCGGAGCTCATGATCCTCCATTGTGTGAAAATATCAAAGACACACTAGGGATTTCTATTCATTCAAAAACAACACACACTAGAAAAGTCCCTATAAGATAAAACAAGAAAACACTAAACTAGTTGGAAGAACAGTTACAACAACCAACACTAGAGAAACTTACTGGTGCAAGTGCAACTCAAACACAGAAGAACATTCTAGGTATACTCTACAAAGCATGGCCTGATGTATTTCCTAGGTACCACGGTATACCCCCGCAGACACCTGTGTATGTCCCTAAAAAAGATAGTCAACTAGGTTGCTAGCACGTGAACAGTCACCAGGCGGGTACAGTCGGCAATCGGGTAGACCACAATGAGCAGGATATCAAGCCTGAAACCTATCAAGGGTATCAAAAGCAAGTGGTCTGGAAGACAACTGAGGACCTCGAACAGATTTGAGACCCACGAAGCTCCGTGGAAAATTAAATTGGCGGAATTCCAAGACAAGCCCTCTATATGTGTTCTCCACTACGATTGGTTCGGCTTTGGAGAGTTTATCTCCACTACCTTTCCGCACACAACCTCATATTTAGCCCCTATGTTAGAGGGGGGTCCTAGATAACTTTCACGATACTGGACTTTTAACACTCCCTAGCTCAAACTCCAATGTTTGATTTAATGGCCTTGAAGAGTTTCCTCTCCAACCTAATTAAGGGCCCTAACCCTAAACTAGTTGGTTGACCCTACAAACATAAAAAGTCTAATTAATTTTAAATTTAGTGTTAATTTTTATGGCTTGTCTTAAGTCAAAGGTTATGAAAGTGAAACTAGTGATGTTTGAAAGGCAAAAGAAAAATAAACAAAAAGCTGGAAACAAAATATCTTCTTTTTGACTCAAATCGTAATCAACTTTTCAAACTAAAATTTTCTAAGATCTTTGAACAACAAACTGAAAGAAGGATTTCACTTGACTATGAGCTACTTATCATCTAAGTAAACTGTCAAGAACTTATGAAAGCAAAGACTTTTCTTGGTTACTAATGCAAACCAACACTATTTAACCAAACCAAGAAATAAAAGATTTTTTTTTTTTATTTGAATGCTCACAAATCTAAAAGGAAAAATATCAACAAGTAAAGACCAAGAAAACTTCTGGCCTAAGCGCAGATCGAAAAGAGTAAAAAAATAGTACACAAGAAAATTAAAACTAGACTCTCACACTTGTCTAAAAACCCTATAAAAAGAAAATTTTGAGGAAAACTTCTTAATGAAAAAGAAATCTATTGTTGTGATCAAACCTAATTTACTGACCGCTATGACAGAGACCCAAAAACCCGAGAGGTATAACTCTTGACAAAGGAAAGGATGATTGCCTCACCTTAAACAAAAAATTTCTCCATAGGCACGTTGTTCACAATTCAACAGCAAGTGTGTGCACGCGAGCTGTGTAAAGTCAGGGAGCATGTACACATGTGAAAACCTTATACAGGCCACGTGTACTTATGAAACTCTAAAAAATGAAAGGACAAGAAATCAAGCCCAGGCAGAGACTACTGGTACTGAGAACTAGAATCTCTTGAAGACTCAGACACCTACTTTGACAGACAAAAGAAAACAATTCAAGGAAAACTTCATAGAACAAACCAATATGAAGTGAAACCTAAGCTATAGAATGCAAACAACAAAGACTAGAATGAGTTCTAGAAAACCCCTGAGAAGGATTATTTCTGACAGGTGAGAAGATGACTGACTCCCTAGAAGAAATTTTCTGGAATCATACATGCGACTGACACTTCCTCAGCTAGCGTATACACGTAGGATGTGGGAAGGTAGGGTGTGGGTACACGCATGTAGACCTTATACAGGCCGCGTGTACCTCTGTGGGTCTCAAAAAAAAATGTGGTCAAGCAAAAAAATAGAGATAACTGGTATGGAAGACCAGAATCTCTGTTATCTCATAATTTTGCAGAAACTTAAAAATACCCAAGAAAAAATATTCCCAGAAACCCTAGAGTTCCCCAGTATGGTTGCCATTTGTGTTATGGGTGGGAAATCCCTCCTACAGACTAGCACTAAGGGTTTTTATCATGCATGCAAAAATGACCTAAAGATTCTTACTTCTTACCATCATCCCATGCCTAAACCCCCACCACTCATATGTAAATACAAGGCTCAAGAGATTAAGTCGGCGTACCTTATTTTCCGTGTTTGATGTCGATCCCTTTTCACACTTGGTCATTCTTTGACTACAGCTCTCCTCCCAATGCCGACCTGCATTCACAAAAGATAAGAAAAGAACTCCACATTCATTTGATCTATGAACTAATGGGTTAGATATTTAATCAATCATACAATCAGTATTCAAATAATGACAATCTCATATAGCAGGACAGGAAAAGAAATTCTTTTTTTAACTTCACAATGATTCCTTACAATGATAAATTCGGCTACTGCTACTCGATCCTAGTCCTGGGCTCTTCTTCCACTGTCTTCCAACTTCTTTTCTCTATACTTCTCTTTGCACAAGGATGGCTAAAGGTTGGGACAAAGGGAATGCTCAATCGGGTATAGTTTCTCTATTATGATTTTCCTCCTTTCAAATGGGACCCCTACCCCTTCTTTTATAGGTTAGAAGGAGCTAGGAATTTGGTCGAATGACTGACCATGCATGGCCGAAAGGTTTAGTTAACTTACCCAAAGCTATGTTTTCCATCATCAACTTTCCTATTTTCATGCTTTTGTAGGTACACGTGGGTTATCTTGGGTCAGCTAGCATGTACATGTGTCCAGTAATGGAGCAGGGCACATGGGCCTTTATAAAAAGGGTTTTTTTTAAAGAAGATTTGTTCAGTAGTGTTTTGGCAAAGAAGGAATCTGAGATGGCCTGATGCCAGGTAAGCATGTCTGGTGTAAATTAGGGTTATAACACAGCTGGAAGAACAAAGTGTTGAAATATTGTAACTACAAAGACTATTCTATTTATTATTGATGTATTATTCATTAGATCAATCCCCTTTTGCGGATTGGTCATGTTGGGTATTGTAAATGACCAAATCCCCTTTTGTGGATTGGTCAAACCCTAATTGTAATGGGCTAAATGAGAAGTCAGCTCAACCAGAATATATTAAAGTGGTTATAACCACCCAGAATGAGAAGTCACCTCAGCCAAAATATATTAAAGTGGTTATAACCACCTAGAAGGAGAAGTTGTCCCAGCCAGTGAAAAGACACCCCATTTCACACGTGCCAGATTGTATAAATAAAGAGGCTAGCGCCTCATTTGTACACACACTCACTTGTTCATCAGAGCACAATTTCAGAGCTGTAGTTGGATAAGAAAGAAGAGAGAGAGGCGCATTCTTGGGAGAGGAATTTCTGTATTTGTTTGAGTTATTTCTTGGCATTGTATCGGTTATCTATATTAAGGAAGTTTTTGCTAGGTTTTCTCCCACATGAGGGTTCCCCAGGATAAATGATGTGTCTCTTGTGATTTTGTATTTCTCAGTGATCCTATCTATGCTATTGTTATCTAGTGAAATGCAAAGAACTCTAATAATAGCTTAAACCTTAACATGGTATCAAAGCTAAGCTGAAGAGAGCATCTTTCACAAGAAAAAGAGAAAAACGTCACTATTGTCGTACATGCAAATTAGGGATTTGTATTGAAGAAGAGTTTCAACCTCAAAACCATCTAGAAAAGTGTGCCCTAACCCAATGACTTATTTGGCACCTTCAGCACACATTTTCAGTGGGTAGATCTCCCAGAAAGTGAAACCCTAGTTTTCACCGGTACCAGAAAACCAGAAAACCAGAAATACCAGAAAACTAGAAGTACCAGAAAACCAGAAGCACCAGTCCAGAAATCCATTGGTCAAGTTTGAGGGGGTAAAATTTGGATTTTTAGAAATCCAACTGCACCATCTTACTCACCTCAACTCAGTGCATCTATCCCCTAGATAAAAATTTCAAAATTTGAAGTTTGAAAAATTAGGGGTTCCTCATAAAACCCTAAGTTGCAGTTGCAGTTGCAGTCTCAGAGCCAGTTGCAGTATCAATTGCAGTTGCAGTACTAGTTGAAGTATCATTTGTAGTACTAGTTGCAGTCACCCTTGAAGTTTTTAAGAGTTGGTAATGATTACCACTACTGCCAAATGGTGCCACTACCTACAAATGACGTCAGAGGTATGTACTCACATATGTTTAAATGGTTAAACTTTAAAAGGGTAATTGTAGGAGAAGGGATATATTACCATATATCTAGAAGGATCTCAAGATCCAACACATTCAGAGGAATAATGCAACCCAGGTGTGATTATTCTGATGGCCATCTATTTGTTATGACATTATTTTGATCAGTGTTGCATGTTGTAGCTATGACCATCATTCTAACCTTTGATCAAAATCTGAGTCAAGGTATTAGATGGATTAAAAGTTGAGATCATAGAGTTTATCCTCTAACCCAACCTTCTGTCAAGATAGCATATTGTCTTAGTACAGAAGACAGGTTGAAGAAAGAACTAGTCATCTTGAGTGAAGGAGACTTGGAAGAAAAGAAAGCACATTCATTCTTGAGGACAAGGCTCCAGGTTCCAGGTTTGATTAATCAAGTTGATAAGATTCAAAGTTACACATGACAAGTTGATGACTACCCCTTTAGAACTAATCACTATAGTTGAGATAGCAGTCTTTGAAAAGTATTATGCTTGGTGTCATGTAAGGATATTGAGATAAATGATTAATGTAATCATTTTCTTGATACAACTAACATCTCCTCTATGAGAAACCTCATGTGTTAGTTTCAAGTTGCCATGGAGGAATGTTCGATCACAACACTATAAGAGTGTTGACATCATTTCTTATTGTATCTCTTACTTTTGATATTTTCTTCAGACAAGCCATGAGTGATAGCTCTAAAGGAGCTATTGTGATGATTATTCATGTTATTGTTTTATCTACTATTATCTAAAAAATATTATTCTTGCTTGTTGTTTTGTTGACCTTGTTTCAGGTCACAGGTGATAACCCTGAGAAATCTATAGTGAAGGTTGCAAAAGGAAACATATTAGATGAGACATGAAGCAGACTATGTACATGACCATATACACTCATGTACCAAAGAAGATGAAGAAGAAGCTATCTCTTGAGATTCAGAATATATCATATGAAGATTGATTGAAAGGAACAGAAGGCTCCAAAGATGACTGAACATTAGAACGGGAAGCAAATCTAGTTTGAATCTTGACTATGTCTTCCATATTTAGACTTGGTATGCAACACCAAGTATGTCATGTAAGAGTTGATGAAGTCCTTGTAGACTCAGAAGAAATCGAGAGTAAGCCTGATCTCAGAAAGGATCAAATGAAAAGACAACTTCCAGGACTGGAAGACAGATGTCGTGAGAAGACTAGATCAGAGTTATGAAATCTCTAGAATGATTCACTTGTTTCAATGACAAAGAAGGAAGCCAGTCAGAAAGACTAGTATATTGATTCTTCCGTGAGACTAGAAGAGAAGTCAGTATTGAATTCCAAGATTGATCTATACAAATCAAACGTGTTGCAGATGTACAAAGCTTGATATGTGTCCAAAGGATTCTCCTAGAAAGAGTGAGAAGACTATGATGAGATACTTATCGAAGAAATAAATCCATTACTTATGAAGACAACCATAACAACCATGATTCATATATAGTATGAGATGCAAGGGGAGAAATCCCCATGTTTAAAATTGCGTGGTAGTTGGTGCAATAGATCGTTTGGGTCATGGAGACATGACTATGATAGCATTACCCCCATGAAAGAAGAAGAGCTATCCTCAGTATGAGTTATTGAGCCACTCTCAGTTTCAGATGAAACTGTTGCTGTGATAAAATAAGAGGAATTACTCTCTGATTTTAGCATCCACAGTGAGAATGAAGTAGTCATTCTCAGCCTCATAGATGTTGCAGGTGCAGAGTCCCAGATTCCAGAAGGAACAGTTGCAGAGAGAATAGAGGACATACTCCCAGACAATGAGACAAATAGTGCCTTGTAGAAAGCACATAGAGCTAGCACATGATTGTGCAAATTGAATTGTAGTTGAGAAAGTGTGCCATATTAGTTCAATGTAATGAGAAAAATTGATTTGAAGATTGAATATATAAAGACTCATGCCTGCCAGTTGAAGAAGGATCTATACATATTGAACCAAGCTCCAAGATCTTGATATGGTAGAATTGACAATTTCCTGACGAGCTTGGGCTTTACCAAGAGTAAATTTGATTCTAACCTCTACTTCAAGGTTATGAATGATAAGTCGGTGATATTGTTGTTGTATGTGGATGACTTATTCTTAAATAGAGAAGAAAATCTCATCGTCGAATGTAAGAAGAAGCTCATTGCAGAATTTGAGATGAAAGACCTTGGCCTAATGCATTATTTCTTAGGTCTTGAGGTATGGCAAAGCCCAGAGATAATCTTCCTTAACCAAGGGAAGTATGAAGCTGAAATCCTAAAGAGATTTGACATGTTAGATTGCAAGTCCATGAATACACCCATGGAAATGAAGTTGAAGCTTCTGATCGACACTTCATCAGAATTGATTAATGTCATGTTGTATAGATAGATCATTGGATCGTTGATGTATCTGAAGAACACCAGACCAGATATTTGTTTTTTCGTGAACACCTTAAGTCAGTTTCTGGTAGAACCCAACCATGTTCACCTAGTTGCTGCAAAACATGTGATGAGGTAACTTAAGGGTACATTAGATTATGGTCTCAGTTATGATGGAGATCATAATTTCACATTGAGTGGGTACACTAATTTAGATTGGGCTGGAAGTGTCTCTGACAAGAAGAGCACTTCAAGATGTTGTTTTAGTTTGAGATCAGCCATGATCTCATGGCAGATTAGGAAGCAATCAAGAATTTCTCTCAGTACAGTGAAAGAATAATACATTGTTGCGTGTTCTGTCAGGTGTGAAGCCATATGGATTTGCAAGTTGCTGAAAGGTCTCTTCGATCTAGAGATGGATGCAACCATGATCCTATGTGATAACCAAATATGCATAAAGATGACAGAGAATCCTGTATTTCATGACAAGTCGAAACACATAGAGATATGATACCATTACATCAATGGCATGGTGAAGAGAGGAGCCATAAAGCTCCAATATGTTAGCATGGATGAACAGGTTGTCGATGTATTGACCAAGCCTCTATCTCATGTAAAGTGTGAGCACTTTCGAGATAATATTGGTATAGTACAAAAGGAACTCCCTCGAAAGGGGGAGTAGTGTTGTGTTGATATACCAGTCTAATGTTGTGCTTCCAGCTTAATTGTTGTGCTGAGATGCCAGCCTAGTGTTGTGCTTCCAGCTTAATTGTTGTGTCAAGATGTTAGCCTAGTGTTGTGCTTCCATCTTAATTGTTGTTTCGAGATGCCAGCCTAGTGTTGTGCTTCCAGCTTAATTTTTGTGTTGATATGCCAGCTGAGTGTTGTGTTGCCAACTTAATTTCTATGTTGAGATGCCATCCGAGTGTTGAGATGCCAGATTAATTATTGTGTTGAGATTTCAACTTAATTGTTGATGCCAACTTAATAGTTGTGTTGAGATTCCAGCTTAATTGTTGATGCCAGCTTAATTTTTGTGTTGATATTCCAGCTTAATTTTTGATGCCATCTTAATTGTTGTGTTGATATTCCATCTTAATTATTGATGCCAACTTAACTATTGTGTTGTGATTCCAGCTTAATTGTTGTGTGGTGTGCCATCTTAATTGTTGTGATGATGTACCAGCTTAATTGTTGTGATGATGTTATAGCTTAAGTGTTTTGATGCCAACCTCATGCTGATAACATGCCAGCCTCGTGTTGTGATGATGTGTCAACCTTGTGTTGTGATGATGTGTCAGCCTCGTGTTGTGATGATGTGTTTTCAGCCTCATGTTGTGTTGCCAGCCTCTTGTTGTGATATTGTTGTTGTTGATGTTGTATCATCCTTTTGTTCTTATTGATGATGATGATGTATTAGTGTTATACTAATCCATGTTGATACAGATGATGATGATGATGATGCCACTTCATCTTCTTGTTGAAAATGATGATGCCACTTCGGCTTCTTGTTGAAAATGATGATGCCACTTTGGCTTCTTGCTGAAGATGATGTTGTTGATGCCACTTCAGCTGCTTGCTAAAGACGATGAAGCCACTTCACCTCCTTGCTGAATATGATGATGATGATATTATTTCATATTTAATGTTGAATATGATGATGATGATGTTACCTTAACCTCATTTCGATGAGGATGATGATGCTACTCCAACTCCATGCTATTTTGATGATGCTCCAGCCTCTATTTTGTGTTGATGATGAGAAAAACTTCAGATGATTTATATATATTCCCATCAATGTTCCAATATGTTGTTGATGATACTGCACTCTCTCTCACCTCATGTTGTTGTAGAATACGCTTCTTGTTTAGGGGGAGTTTTGAAATATTGTAACTGCAAAGAGTATTCTATTTATTATTGATGTATTATTCATTAGATCAATCCCATTTTGTGGATTGATCATGTCGGGTATTGTAAATTACCAAATCCCCTTTTGTGGAATGGTTAAACCCTAATTGTAATGGGCTAAATGAGAAGTCGACTCAGCCATAATATATTAAAGTGGTTATAACCACCCATAATGAGAAGTCTGCTCAGCGATAATATATTAAAGTGGTTATAACCACTCAGAAGGATAAGTCGGCCCATCTAGTGAAAATACACCCCATTTCACACATGCTAGATTGTATAAATAAAGAGGCTAGCACCTCATTTGTACACACACTCACTTGTTCATCAGATCACAAGTTCAGATTTGCAATTGGAGAAGAAAGAAGAGAGAGAGAGAGAGAGAGAGAGAGAGAGAGAGAGAGGCGCATTTTTGGGAGAGGACTTTTTGTATTTGTTTGAGTTATCTCTTAGCATTGTATTGGCTATCTATATTAAGGAAGTTTTTGCTGGGTTTTCACCCCCATGAGAGTTTCCCAAGATAAATGATGTGTCTCTATTACACATCAAAATTACTCACTTCAATAGTGTCGCAAGTGTCATCATTACAAGTTTTGTAAGTGTCGCATCTTGTCTGCAAGTGTCGCATCTTGAACACAAGTGTCGCAAGTGTCACACACATCATACTACCATATTACCTATGTTGTGCCTCTAACGAAATCACATGGACACTTAAGACACCTCAAAGACTAGTTTTGAAGAAGAGAAATCAGTTGACAAGGAGTACAAACCTTTTGTCACTGAAAAAACGACTCAAATATCAAATTTGGAAGGCATCGCTCCCCTATACATTGTCAGGGAGTGTTAACACTCTCTAGGCCTCTTTGGGGGAGTGTTACAATGCTTTGTGCCCCCGTTTGGGGGAGCACTACCCTTTCTAAGTGAATTTTGGTTTATGGAGACAAATCATGGAAGAATCCCCTCAATTTCTAAAGGTGGTTGGATTCGAATAGAAGGTCAAGGCATGATATTAGGGAAGATCCTTAACTGAAGAAGAATAATCCTCAACTTATCCCAAAGATATCTCAAGTGGTTGGGCCTCTCCAAGGTTATATAAGGAGGCCTTCTCATGGTGAAAGGAACAGAAAACGATTGGAGGTATGAAACCTATGATCTCATAAGTAATATACAAGAGATGGAGATTGAGAATTACACCAAACTTATGATCCCATAAGTGAGATTACAGTGAAGCATAATCAATGTAGATTACTTGAGCAAAGGGTTTGGACAAGGAGATATGGAAGAAGTCGGTGCACCTTCATCAAAGGATTGTAAGTACTCTTCATTTGTTCACATTAATACATATACATGCTTGGCCTGTTTCTTTCAAGTTTATGTTTATTTCACATGAACTTGTCTCCAGTAGATAGATCTATATTTGAGATAATCTCAATAGAATAGGAAGCTCGTTCTACCTTTGTTTGTTCTACAGGACCTATCGAGGAGCTCAATATTGGAGCTCAGCTTGGACTTTGCAAGGAAAAACGTCGTTAACAAGGTACACATCTTTATTCTTCCTCTTCATATATTAGCTTAATTAGATCTAAAAAGGATGTCAATGTCCACATTAATCACTTTTCTATCTTGTCCTTAGGATTCTAGAGAACAAGAGGGAATCTGCATGTCTCCAGCCTTTGATGAGTTAAGCCACTAGCTTTCAAGCTAGGGGCATACCAAGCTTAGTATTTGTTCTTTCTCATTCTCGTAAATACATGAGAATGAAATCGAGTAAAATTTTATATATTTTTTGGACTCGCATGGTTACACGAAAAATGAAGCCCCTGGAGTCTCCTTTAAGCTATTTTCACACTCTCTAAACATGAAAAGATTGTCGAGTGATCTTGCTTCCTTTCCCACTCTTTAAAAGGTTTGAAAGGGCGTCTTTCGAGTGATAATTTATCTCTTTTTCGACCTCACAAGACTAACATTACGAAAAAGGACAACATTGGAGTCGTCTTTAAGTTGTTTTCAGACTCTCTAAATATGAAAAACCATCGATTTTACCTTCTTTGGACTCATTAAACAATTACACACCGAAACACCCATATGGGACCGAACCCTTACTTCTTCTAGTTCGTTAAACAAAGGAAGAGGAAATTACCAAAGGTGAGTTATATCAAGCATGTGTTACCCTCCTCGAGCTCGTTAAATTAAAAAGAGGTACTCATCTATCTGGATGGGGGAAAAATTGAAGGAAGCAAGCCAAGTAGTTTTTTAGAACACTACCAGTAACTCTTACGGTCGCCCTTGAAAATGACACTTTGTATTTACATACATTTTAATCCGCTGAACCTTTGCACTGAGCCAATCCTCTGTGTTTTCTTACTACTTTGGGTCACCTGACAAAAGTCACTATATCCACTGCATTATCTTGTTTTGGTCCATGTCACATTTCTTCTATTGTGCCTCAGTGTTCAAGGGAAGTATCTTCCTCGAGAGTCAGCCATCATAAATATCCTATTTCAACATCCATGACAGTCCATGTTTATTTGATCTACCAATTTACATATTTGTGTTAGTTTCGTGTCATTGATGGGGGATACATCAAGGCCCTCCTGCAATGAGTCTATTCTTGTCGACTTCAACACATTATCCAGGAACTAGACTTTGAAACTAGTTAGTACCTTGGGACATGCATGCCTCAATGGCAGGCCTCCTCGCTTTCGACAGTGGGTTTACATCATTGACCCCTGATCGGATGATTCCATGGATGTTCGACTTCAGCACATATATTCACTTTCATTGGAATTTACTAGGGTACCTTGGGAATCATTGACATCAATGGCGATTTCCCTTGCACTTGTTAATGGTTTACATTATTGACCGGTAATCAAGTGGTTTTTGCCATGTCTGGCATCAGGACATCTATTCACATGGTTAGATTTGTACTACATCAGGATCAGTAAGAAGACCATTTGATTCATCACTCTTATATTTACTTTTCCCAGGTTGCGACGGAGTTTCTTTTGAACAATGACACAAATATTGTCACATAGATCCACTTTGTATTGGTTATGGCTATGTCTTGTCATTTCGTAGATCCACCATGTATTTTTCATGGCTACGATTAGTTCATGTCATGGGAGTATAGATCCACATTATATCTTCAGTGGCTATACCTTTCATCAATGTAATTATGGATCCGCAGTGTATTTTATGGTGGCCATACCTAAAAAAAAATTATCACTCAAGCATAGGTATGCCTACCTTGGGTTTGAAACATGTCATTAATGATTGATTGGATGGTTGTGTGTAGCTTCTACCAGGTTCTCCACGTCCATACCCTTGATTGAAGAAGTCTACAAAGTACTTCATTCATCAATTCCCTTCTTCTGACATCTCAATTTGGGGGGCAATCTGTTACACATCAAAATTACTCACTTCAATAGTGTTGCAAGTGTCATCATTACAAGTGTTGTAAGTGTCGCATCTTGCCCGCAAGTGTCACATCTTGACCACAAGTGTTGCAAGTGTCACAAACATCATACTGTCATATTGCCTATGTCGTGCCTCTAACAACATCATAGGGACACTTAAGACACCTCAAATACTAGTTTTGAAGAAGAGAAATCAGTTGACAAGGAGTACAACCTTTTTCCACTGAAAAAAACACTCAAATATCAAATTTGGAAGGTAGTGCTCCCCTATACACTATCAAGGAGTGTTAACTCTCCCTAGGCCTCTTTGGGGGAGTGCTACAATGCTTTGTGCCCCCTTTTGGAGGATCACTACCCTTTCTGAGCGAATTTTGGTTTGTTGAGACAAATCATGGAAGAATACCCTCAATTTCTGAAGGTAGTTGGATTCGAATAGAAGGTCAAGGCATGATCTTAGGGAAGATCCTCAACTGAAGGAGAATAATCCTCAACTTATCCCAAATATCTCTCAAGTGTTTGGGCCTCTCCAAGTTTATATAAGGAGGTCTTCTCATGGTGAAAGGAACAGAAAAATATTGGTGGTATGAAACCTATGATCTCATAGGTAATATACAAGATATGGAGATTAAGAATTACACCAAACTTATGATCCCATAAGTGAGATGTCATTGAAGCATAATCAATGTAGATTACTTGAGAAAAGGGGTTGGACAAGGAGAGTTGGAAGAATTTTTTGCACCTTCATCAAAGGATTGTAAGTACTCTTCATTTGTTCTCATTAATACATATACATGCTTGGCCTGTTTCTTTCAAGTTTATGTTTATTTCACATGAACTTGTCTTCAGTAGATAGATCTGTATTTGAGCTAATCTTAGTATAATAGGAATATCGTTGTACCTTTGTTTTTTCTGTAGGATGTCAGTGTCCACGTTAAGCATTTTTATGTCTTGGCCTTAGGAGTCTAGAGAACAAGAGGGAATCCGCTTGTCCACGGGAGGATTCATCTGTAATAGAAATTGGTGACTCCACTCGGGAGGAGCTCTGATTTTTGTTTCCTTTCCTAAGTCTTATATTGGATTTTGATCATCATTTGACCTTCTCCATACTTTCTTTTTTATTCTTAGATCTGTTTGATTGGCTCTTGATCTCATCATATGCAATTTGGTTGACTGAGTTTGCTTGATTTTTTGAGTTTCTGGGCATTTTTCTAAACTTTTGAAGCCTAGTGCTCCCCTACCCTTGCTATCAGAGTGTTAACACTCCCTGTTGGTCTCTCACATAGCGTTGGAATGATCTGTTTCCATTTACACCAAAGCGTTGCCCCTTTTTTGTGAGAAATCTTCCTGGGTTTTCATTTTCTGAGTTCCTTTTTTGCTTTTGGCACTTGCTCATGAGTCTTGTAACCTCAGTACATCTTTTTCATTGGCCTTCAACACCTTCTTTCTGAGAATTCATCCTCTTTTTTTTGGATTTTTTGACATTTTTCCTTACTTTGTAATAACTCTTTGTCCTTGACAATTTGGAGTCAATTTTGTCATTTTCTTCTCATTTATCTGATTGAGTGAAAACTTTGTAAGGATATTCAAAGGTCTTTTGTACTTTTCCTTCTGATCTTTGAGGTCATCTTGTCGAAGCTATTTTTCCTTCCCTTTGAGTTTTTGGTTTTCTTTTTCCTGTTTGATCACAACAGGGGTGTGTTTTGTTTATGTGAAGTTTGCTTCCAGTTGCTTAAATCTCACAGATCTTGGAGTTTGACTAACATAGGAAGCTTTAGATCAATTGATTATCAGTCACATATAAACATTTTATCATTGTATGGGATTCCTTATTGAGGACTATTGCATGAGGTCATTGCATCTTAGTGTTTGAAAGTGAAAGGAAAATCCTTCTCCTTCCCTTAAATAGACATTCATTGAACGAAAAGACTACTTATCATTTCTTGTGCATGTTTTGGGAACTGAGTCATAATATCATCAATTTTCACTCTCATACACCTCTGAGTAAACAACAGCCACTAAAATCAACGCTTAACTAAAATTTATCATACTTTTTACATCCTTGTTAGCAAACCTACATTAGCTTAAGGTGTAGGGCTTTGGAAGAGGTTGAAAGGATAACTTTCCAAAGCTATCAAACAAACTTAGCATCTTGCGATAGGGAGATAAAATCCAATTGTTGTATAGGCTTTCTCGGATCCCCCTCTCACATAGGGGTTACGCATGAGGTTGCGTTTGGGAGAGCTATGGATATTATCCCTCCATGGTTTGACTGTTTGTAGTAGTCAGATCGTATATTGGGGGTCACTTGAGGGTATACCCACGATTATGTGTGGGAGCCTCCTGAGTTGATTTTGAACTTGTTATCATTCAGACTAGACTGTTGACTATACCCGCCTAGGGGTTGACTACGAGTTGGTGACCTTAGTAGCCATAATATTTAGGGTCTTACACAAGGTGACAATGAAGGGAAGTCTCACTGTACCATGAACAGATGGTTGTCAAACTCACTCGGGCTCCTTGGAGGGTAAATCCACAATTACTGCGTGGAAGCTTGCACCAAGGCGTAAGTCTGTTAAGCAGGTCACCAACATAACTGATCCACCCGCTCTATCCCCACCCCTTCCTATTTTGATCTCGTGACGTTGGATTTCATCACCAATAAGTGGTTTCATTGTGGGAAGGTTTTTTTTATTGTTTTCTTCTTAGATTCATAGTGTGTGTTGTTTGTGTTACTTAGTGGACCTTACGTCAAGTCAGTGTTAACGGAATCAAATCTTGAGAGTACCAATGGAGGAACCCCTTGTCCCAGGGAACCTTACACCTTTCCTTGTTTTGGAAACTTTAGTCCTCCATACATTGCCACACTGAGTCTTCCAGGACTCACCATCGGATTACCGGTTTGGTTTTTCCTCACTCCGGTGATCTTGAATCCTCCTAGTGTTTCAACTGTTAGAATATAGAAGATTGTGCTTGTTTTACCATTGACGATACCCTCGTCACCCAACCATAGGCTGAAGCCACCCTCCAAGCACCTTGACCTTGACAGAGAAGAGAATCCTAGTAGCAATCCAATAGCCAAGAGAGGCTAATGCACCAAGCAAGAATAGAACACAAGATGATCAGATAATCCCACCCAGAGGCTAGCGCACACCTTCCCAGAAACTTGTGCACAAGCTGCAACTACACCTGCGCAGATCTAGTTCTCTCTGAAACTGCTGAGATGAGAATAATGAGAACTGGCACCCTGTATTTATAGTAGTCTGGGCAGTTTAATTGGGGCCGACTTCTCCTTTTGGGTATTAATAAATTCATATTAAATATATTTCTACAGTCGACAACTTGTTTAGGGTTTCCTTCACTTCTTTGCTTCCTTCTGGAGTATTCTAATCTCATCATAGGTCACAATGGAGGTTCATACCTCCCAAAGCTACCATAATATTAACACTCCCTCCTAGCTAGGGAGGTATGGTCGTGATCACAACAAACCATTCAACTGGTAGCAACACGAGCACTGTCATTATTATCCAACTGGATAATCTCCTATGACAACTGGTACAATATTAATTGATAGAACACACATGTGTCTATTCAAGGTAATACACAACTACTCAAACCGTGACACATAGTCACAAATAGTGGAACAAATCCACCACAATAGTATATCTCTACTGTCTGAAGACAGACAGTCTCCATAATAATCATCTGGGTCAATCTTTTACTCACATCTGTGAGTTCTGAAAGAATATCTGCCTCACGAATAGTGGAACATATCCACCACAGTAGTTTTACATCTACTGTCATATAATCTTCATAACAAACATCTGATAGCAAC
>JZKD02S0864855.1:137188-162103 GCA_000966675.3 Picea glauca
CTTCTTCTTCAATAGCTCCATTGAGGAAAGTTGTTTTTACATCCATCTGGTGTAGATTCCATCCCATGGAAGAGGCAAGGGATATGATAGCTTTGATGGAGGTATACCTTGCCAATGGAGTAAAGGTTTCATCATAATATTCTCCCTCCTTCTGGGAGAACCCTCTGGCCACGAATCTTTCCTTGTATTTGTCCACGCTTCCATCTACTGCATGTTTGATCTTGTATACCCATTTTTAGGTTACCACTAATTTTTCTTTAGGTCTGGGTACAATTTCCCATACTTCATTTTTCATAATGTATTGATGTTCTTCCTCCATAGCTTCTTTCCATTGTCCCTTTTGGACTTCTTCTTCAAATGTGATAGGTTCTTCATCTAGGAGCTTCGTCATGTATGCTACATAACTTGAGAATCTTTTCGGTCTTTTACTCTTCCTGGATGATCCTTCTAGAACCTTCATTCTTTCTGTGTCTTGTAATGTAGCTTCAAGACAAGCTAGTCATTTCTTGGTCTTTGGTATGATATCTGAATCAATGTTATCACATGGATTCATGGGATGATCAGGTTGATCCTTTTCATTATTTTCGTTTTCTGTGTTTTCTTCATTAGGTTCTTCAAGTTCTTCTTCTTCTATAATTTCTTCGATGGATTTCCTGAAGGCCATCCTTTCACTGAACGTTACGTCTATGCTTACTTCTATCTTGTGTTGTTCTGGAATATATATTCTATAGGATTTGGATGAATCACTATATCCCACGAATATCCCCTTCTTTCCCAAGGGTTCTAGTTTATTCCTTTTATCTTTGGGAATATGAGAATAAACTGGACATCCAAATATTCTTAGGTTTTCTACGTTAGGTTTCTTACCTGAGAATGCTTCTTCTAGCGTCAAGTCCTTCAATATATGATGAGGGCTTCTGTTCTATACATATATTTCTGCCATTGCTGCTTCTCCCCATAGGAACATGGATAGACCTTGATCGTTTAATAAGGCTTTTACCATTTCTTTGATAGATCTGTTCTTTCTTTCCGCTACACCTTTTTGTTGAGGATTATGAGGAACAGTCAGCTCCCTCCTAATCCCTGTCGATTTGTAGAATGGAATGAACTCCTTCGAGGTGTATCCTCCTCCATTATCTATTCTTAACGTCTTGATCTTCTTGTTCATAAGGTTTTCTATTTCTGCCTTAAATTCTTGGAACTTGTTGAATACTTCGTCTTTTGATTTTAGTAGGTACAACCACGTCTTTCTTGAATAGTCATCTATGAAGATTACATAGTAAAGAGATCCTCCTAGAGATATGACTGGCATTGGAACACAAACATCTGAGTGTATTAGATCTAGGATTTCCTTTGATCTGTTGTTGATGCTTGGGAATGGTTTCTTGATATTCTTCCCAAGGGCACATTCTTTGCAAATTCCTTCATGTGTAGATTTCAATTCTGGTATTCCTTCAACCATTTTTTTGAGGAAAGGTAATGCTTGATAATTGATATGAGTGTACCTTCTATGCCAAAGTTCATTAGGGTTGACTTCGTCATGTACTAGAGCTTCTTCATTTTGTTCTAGTAGTCTATACATATTTCCTTCCCGACTTCCAATAACCCTAGCATCCTCTATGCTAGAATTATTATGCCATGATAACACCTTTCCATCCATGAAAGCTATTATGTTTCCTTTGTCTTCTAAACATGATATTGATACAATATTCTTTTCTAAAACAGGTACATATAAAACATTGCTTAAGTGAACATGATTACCTAATTCCAACTTGACGGAGGCTTGTCCAAATCCTTCGACGGGGTAAGTGATTTTGTCTCCAAGCTCCACTTTGTACGATGTCTTTCTCTCATTTAGATTTGAGAGTCTAGATTGATAATCAATAGTGGAAGATCCACTATTGATTATCCACATGTCATCCTCAATCATCCCGGTGAGTGTTGAGTAGTGTAAAAGATTGATTATTTCACACATGTCTTCGGTTGACTGGTAACTGGTCATGCCTTGATCCAAAACTCCAACTTTGTTATTTATGTCTTCTAAGAGAGCCAAGAGGTGCGTTGAGTTAGGTTACATTTGAATATCTACTTCTTGGGCGAGATGCTCAATCACAAGGTGTCAGATCGAAGATTTAGGGTTTCTACAACTGCTTCTGTTAGTAACCCTAATTGCAGTGTTTTTAGAAGTTGCTCCTACTAGTAACCCTAGCGGCAGTTCCTCAATGAGCTCAATATATAGAGGTTATGCTTCCTTCCATCATTTTGGGCTGACTGAAGGGGGTGTGGCCCCATAACATGTTATAATATAGAAGTTTGTACTTGTTTTACCATTGACGATACCCTCGTCACCCAACCACACGCCGAAGCCACCCTCCGAGCACCTTGACCTTGACAGAGAAGAGAGTATTGGTAACAATCCAATAGCCAATAGAGGCTAATGCACCAAGAAAGAATAGAACCCAAGATAATCGGATAATCCCACCCAGAGGCTAACGCACACCTTCCCAGAAACTTGTGCACAAGTTGCAACTGAACCTGCGCAGATCCAATTCTCTTTACAACTACTGAGATGAGAATAATGAGAACTGGTGCCCTGTATTTATAGTAGTTTGGGCAGTTTAACTGGGGCTGACTTCTCCTTCTGGGTATTGATAAATTCATATTAAATATATTTATGTATCCGACAACTTGTCTAGGGTTTCCTTCAGTTCTTTGCTTCGTTCCGAAGTATTCTAATCTCGTGATAGGTCACAATGGAGATACATACCTCCAGAAGCTACCATAATATTAACATCAACTGCACCTAATACTTATATGTCAATACACCACCCACACATCAACCTCGTGTCGACTTTTCTCCTTATTCACGCATCAAGTCTCCTTCCCTTTCTCCTTCTTCGCCTAGTGAAAGCTCTCAAACATGTAGCCAGATTGATAAGAAGAATAAGAAATGGAAAGAGAAGAAGAAGAAGAACTCGAAAAGGACCACGGCTCCAACAAAATCAAATGTTGGATCCAAGCAACCAGCTATTGTTAATAGTATTGGGGGTGTTGATGAGGTCAACAAGATTAAAATGAAGAATCTGAAACCCAAATTCCCTTTCAATCTTTGTAAAGGTGAGCACTTTGTGAGGGATTTCCCTGGTATTCCCAAGGTCTTAGAAATGTGGTCCTCCATGTCATCGACCCCTATTGGTCATGCCGGTGATACCCCATCAACTAGTGATGTTAAGGTTGGTAAGAAGAAGCAAACTGTCAAATTCCCTTGTATATTATGCAAAGGTGATCATTATTCTCACCTTTGTCCTCACATGGACAAGGCTTCTTCTCTTTTGGTGAAGCTTCAACTTCCACCTGGTTATCATAATATTTCCACCAACTCTTCCTTAGTTTATGGACTAGTCAATCTGGTTCCATCCCCGGTCAGTCTGGTTGATCAGGTGGTCAATATAGTTTCCTCCTTGATTGAACCACAAACCCAGGTAGTTGATCCATTTCCATCATCGATCATCCCCACTCTTCATCTACAAAGTGAACCTGAAGTGACTGATCCAGTTCCTTCCTTGGTCAGTCCCACCCTTCATCCGAAGAGTGTCAAAGTGGTTGTTTTGATTCCACCATCGATCAATCCCACTCCTCCTCTGACGAGTTCCTAAGTGGTCAATCTGGCTCTTCCATCGGTCGATCCCATTCCTCCCTTGAGGAGTGTAAAAGTGGTCGATCCAGTTCCACCATCGATCGATCCCACTCCTCCAGTGAGAAGTGTCGAAGTGACTGATCCATCCCCTTCCTCGGTCAGTCCCACCCTTCATCTAAAGAGTGCCAAAGTGGTTTCTCTGGTTACATCATCATTCAATACCACTCTTCCTCTAAAGAGTGCCAGCATGGTCAATCTGATCCCATCATCGATCAATCCTACTCTCCCTCTAGAGAGTAAACCCGATACTGCCCATGTTTTTCTCGTTGATACAGGATCTATCGTGATGGGGTGAATTCCTCCTTCTCTCGCGAAACCCCCTCCAAGTAATGAGGCCATCATTTTTTATTGGGGTGCGCTAGCTGGACCTCGTCTTCCCTCTCACATCCCTTTCCAGATTATAGTACAGGTTTGTGGTCGGGATGTTCCTAAAATGCCGATAGATGAAGGTGTTTTCATTATTATTTTTTCCTCTGTTGCTTGGCACACTTTGGGTTATCCTCAACTTGCGTCGGTTACACAGAATCTGTTAGATTTTAACAGAAGAACCAGTCAACCTTTAGGGACCCTTCCTCAATTTCTCATAACTTTGGAAGGGAAAATTGTCTATATTGATGTCATGGTAGTCCGAGACCCCTTGGATTTCGCTTTACTCCTTGGGTGGGATTATGTCTATGCCATGAAAGCTATTGTGTCCACTCTTTTTCATGTGATATATTTCCCACACAATGGAAGAATGGTGACTATTGATCAACTTTTTTTCGTTGTTCCTGACTAGATTACCTCCCTAAATGGTTCTTATATGAAGAAAATATCACCCCTACCACATGTCAATTATGTGGCGTTGTCTCCCATGACTTCAACTTTCGATGATTTGGATCCAGTAGTTGACATGGTGATATCTTCAGTAGGGATATTGGAGCCTGATCTCCTTACCCCTGTCATAGCCCTCGACATCTATTCCTTCGAGAGTGATTTTCTTTCATCGAGTGAAGATCTTTTGGAATCCATGACCAATTTTTGTCCCTTGACATGGTGTTCTTCCAAGGCATTATTCTCTTGGAATTCATGATCAAGAAGTCACGATCATAGTTTCACTTCTCTATAGAAAGATCGTTAAAAAATGAAACAGAAGCTATGAGCACAATTTCTCTTCTCTGTGGCAAGCTCGTTAAAAAATGAAATAGAGGCCTTGATCATAGTTTTCCTCTCTATAGGAAGCTTGTTAAAAAATGAAACAGTCACCTCTCCTGCCAGGTCGAGTCTATCGCCAAATCTCATAGATGTTGAGTCGTGTCTTTCATTAGGTATCATATTTGAACCTTCATTTCATCCACCCTTATCCTTTTTCTTCATCCAGTAGAGAAATTGGTGACAACCTCTAAGTCGGTGAATGAATTGAAGCTTATGGGGGCATGTCTCTAGCCTTTGATGATCATTCTGGAGTTAAGACACTAGCTTTCAAGCTGGGGGAATACCTAGCTTAGTCTTTGTTCTTTCTCTTTCTTGTAAATACATGAGAAGGCAACTGGGTAAACTTTATCTCTTTTTAGGACTCGCATGGTTACACGAAAAAGGAAGCCTGTGGAGTCTCCTTTAAGTTATTTTCAGACTCTCTAAACATGAAAATATTGTTGAGTGATATTGGTTCCTTTCCCACTCATTAAAAGGTTTGAAAGGGCATCTTTTGAGTGATAATTTATCTCTTTTTCAGCCTCGCAAGACTAAAATTACAAAAAAGGACAACATTGGAGTCGTCTTTAAGTTGTTTTCAGACTCTCTAAATATGAAAAACCACCGAGTTTACCTTCTTTGGACTCGTTAAACAATTACACATTGAAGGGCCCATATGGGACCAAACCCTTACTTCTTCCAGTTTGTTAAACAAAGGAAGAGGGACTTACCAAATATGATTTATATCGAGCATCTATTACCCTCCTCGAGCTCATTAAATTAAAAAGAGGTACTCGTCTATCTGGATGGGGGGAAAATTGAAGGAAGGAAGCCAAGCAGTTTTTGAGAACACTACCAGTAACTCTTACGGTCACCCTTGAACACAGCACTTTGTATTTGCATACATTTTAATCCACTAAACCTCTGCACTGAGACAATCCTCAGAGTTGTCTTACTCCTTTGGGTCACCCGACAAAAGTCACTGTATCCACTACATTATCATGTTTTGGTCCATGTCACGTTTCTGCTATTGTGCCTCAGTGTTCAAGGGAAGTATCTGCCTCGAGAGTCATCCATCACAAATATCTTGTTTCAACACTCATGTCAGTCCATGTTCATTTGATATACCAATTTACATCTCTATATCAGTTTCATTTCGTTGATGGGGGATACATCAAGGCCCTCCTGCGACGAGTCTATTCCTATCAACTTCAACACATTATCCGAGAACTAGACTTAGAAACAAGTTAGTACCTTGGGACTTACATGCCTCAATGACAAGCCTCCTCGCTTTCGACAGTGGGTTTACATCATTGACCCCTGATCGGATGATTCCAAGGATGTTCGACTTCAGCACATCTATTCACATTCGTTGGAATGTACTAGGGTACCTTGGGAATCATTGACATCAATGATTATTTCCCTCGCACTTGTTAACGGTTTACATCATTGACCGGTAATCAAGTGGTTTCTACCATGTACGACATCGGGACATCTATTCACATGGTTATATTTGTACTACATTGGGATCAGTAAGAAGACCTTGGGTTGAGTCATCACTCTTATATGTACTTTTCCCAGGTTGTGACGGAGTTTCTTTTGAACAATGACACATATTCTGTCACATAGATCCACTTTGTATTGGTCATGGCTATGTCTTGTCGTTTCCTAGATCCATCTATATTTTTCATGGCTACGATTAGTTCATGTCATGGGAGTATAGATCCACATTATATCTTCAGTGGCTATACCTTTTATCAATGTAATTATGGATCCGCAGTGTATTTTATGGCGGCCATACCTAAAAAATCTTTATCACTCAAGCATAGGTATCCCTACCTTGGGTTTGAAAATTTCATTAATGTTTGATTGGATGGTTGTGTGTAGCTTCTACCAGGTTCTTCACATCCATACCCTTGATTGAAGAAGTCTACAAAGTACTTCAGTCATCAATTCTCATCTTCTAACTTCGCACTTTGGGGGGAAATATGTTACACATCAAAATTACTCACTTCAATAGTGTCGCAAGTGTCATCATTACAAGTGTTGTAAGTGTCGCATATTGTCTGCAAGTGTCGCATCTTGACCACAAGTTTTGCAAGTGTCACAAACATCATACTGCCATTTTTCCTATGTTGTTCCTCTAACGACATCATGGGGACACTTAAGACACCTCAAGGACTAGTTTTGAAGAAGAGAAATCAGTTGACAAGGAGTACAAACCTTTTGCCACTGAAAAAATGACTCAAATATCAAATTTGGAAGGCAACGCTACCCTATACACTATCAGGGAGTGTTAACTCTCCCTGGGACTCTTTGGGGGAGTGATACAACACTCTGTGCCCCCTTTTGGGGGAGCGCTACCCTTTTTGATCAAATTTTGGTTTGTTGAGACAAATCAGGGAAGAATCCCTCAATTTTTGAAGGTGGTTGGATTCGAATAGAAGGTCAAGGCATGATCTTAGGGAATATACTCAATTGAAGGACAAGAATCCTCAACTAATCCCAAATATCTCTCAAGTGGTTGGGCCTCTCCAAGGTTATATAAAGAGGCCTTCTCATGGTGAAAGGAATAGAAAAAGATTGGAGGTATGAAACCTATGATCTCATAGGTAATATACAAGATATGGAGATTGAGAATTACACCAAACTTATGATCCCATAAGTGAGATGCCATTGAAGCATAATCATTGTAGATTACTTTAGCAAAGGGGTTGGACAAGGAGAGTTGGAAGAAGTTGTTGCACCTTCATCAAAGGATTTTAAGTACTCTTCATTTATTCTCATTAATACATATACATGTTTGGCATGTTTCTTTCAAGTTTACGTTTATTTCACATGAACTTGTCTTTAGTAGATAGATCTTTATTTGAGCTAATTTCAGTAGAATAGGAAGCTTGTTGTACCTTTGTTTGTTCTACAAGACCTATCGAGGCACTCAATATTGGATCTCATCTTGGACTTTGCAAGGACAAACACCATTAACAAGGTACACATCTTTCTTCTTCCTCTTCGTATATTATCTTAATTAGATCTAAAAAGGATGTTAGTTTCCACGTTAATCACTTTTTTGTCTTGGCCTTAGGAGTTTAGAGACCAAGAGGGAATCCACTTGTCCGCAGGAGGATTCACCTGTAACAGTCTCTTTTGATTGTGTATTTCTCAGTGATCCTATATATGTTATTGTTATCTAGTGAAATGCAAAGAACTCTAATAATAGCTTAAACCTTAACACAAAGAACCATTGCACAGGTTGGATATGACAATACCATTAAAAGCAGTCAGGAACAGAAAATATAGTTAGATGATCGATGTGAAAGGTCATAAAAGCATTGTATAAGCATTAATAGGAAAGGCTTCATGAACATATCAGAAGTATGAAAGGAAAATCATAAAGTGGATTTGGTCATAAAAGAGCATTTAGTCACCAAGTCACCAACTACAACGCCATATTGGAAAAGGTAGTTAAGGAGGGATGAGACAAGTATACTTGGAATGAATGCACAAAACACCAAGAGGGAAGGAAACTCTAAGTCATTGTTACATGCAAGCAGGAACGAACAGAGCTTAATTAATCGAGCCAAGGTAGAGTGACCTACATAGACACACAAAGTTCGTCCATAAGTCCATCATATAGAGAGAATGACACCACTGAGAATGGGAGGACCGTCCGGTGTAGCGAAGAAGAAACCAAAGTGACCAGTAGCAGAAGTGGACGTCGAGGAGGTATTCGAAACTTCAGCCTCAATGCCACCAACGATTTTCCACAGGGATTATTTACATCCAAGGAAGGATGAACCACCACCAATAAGCATACTAGTAAATGAAAAGTACCTGCTACCAATAGCAACAGTTCCTAAAAAAGTCAGTAGCGAGGAAGACATGCTTAGGAAGGTGGCTAATCTGAAATTTATGGACCACGATATCATCAATTCTCATAAATTCCTTGAGTTGGCCAAGGATCAATGTTTATGCACAAAGACCACCCCAGGAAAAAGAACAATTCTAGTAGAACCACAGAAATGGGAATCGGGCTTAGAGAAATAAGGAATACTGTGTTTGAAATTCCACATTTTGGATGAAATACAGAAACCAATTCCTATGCCAAGGTATTACTCATATGCATTCATGTGGGGGCACTCTGGCTAGATCCCCCAGTCTCCATCAATATTGTGCTAATTGTGTGCATCATAGGGTTGAGAAAAGCAATCAAAGACCCCTCATTGTTGTTCCACAAAATGGGAGAGTGATCCCTCTCCAAATCCATGAAAGATAAATTTTACACATTTAGAGGAAAACATGGTTTGGATGTGAAGAGAATCAGTGACAAGGAGGTTAGGTTTACGACGCAAGTTTTGTCCTGCAAGTTGTTGCGCAAATGGATGAAAAATGCAAGGGGTTCACATGAACTGGGCGACATTTCTAGTTAACCAATTTCTACAAGTTTGCACGAAGTCCCAAGAGAAGGGTGTTGAGTTTCACTATGCATGGTTACTTATTCTCATTGCATTGTTCAGGTGGTAAGAGCCTCCATTTTACCAATGCATGTATACTTTAGGTCGCATCCCTTCGGCTGCTAGGTATTACAACTTGTGGCACTCAAGAATCAAGAGACAACAGATTGAAAATAATGCCACCTTTTATTCCTATTTGTGTCTCATTACTAAGGTAGTGGAGACTACATTGTGCATACCAAAGGAATCAGTCATTGCATTCAAGGATATCATGTGCTTTAGATACGGCATGCACCATATGTATGTGCAAGCCAAAAAGGATCTTATGCGGCAATGGTTGTTTACCAATTAACGATTGACACTATAATATGTGCACTTAATAATCAATGATTGGGAGGAAAACTAGAAGAATGCAGCAGAAAATACAAGGCCCTCGAAAGAGGATGAAGACTGTGACAACATTGAGGAAGATTGAGATTAGATGAATGGCGCGGGAAATCATCCTGGCCAATCTAAATTCCCTGATGTGGCACTCAAAAGAAACCTATAGGAGGAGCATGGAACAGACAAGAGGAGCATGGAAGAAACCTAAGGCACAATGACATACCCCATTTTATATTTTAACCGATCATGATATGGATCATATTGGATACCAAATAAGGGATTCTACATAGGAACTCTAGGAGGAAGTTTCAAAGAAGCACGGGAACCAAGAGAAGAAGGTTCAGGACCAACTGGGAATCCTTCAACAACTCCTAGAAACAACAGGCATTGTGAAAGACCATAGGTCAGGGGATAGACCATCCACTGGACCAAGGACATAAGAGAAAAACATGTAGACATCCATGACACAACTCTCAGGGGAACAAAGAACCATGCAGATTGAGGCAACCGCGCTAGCGTTTCCAGCGAGCGAATTGCAGGAAAAAATAAAGGAGTTGGGCCATCTAAATATAGTCATATCCAGACTACCCATCCAAAGAGTACAGGACTTACAAGAAGAATTGGTGCAAGAAATAAAGCATAGAGGAGACACAACACACTGAGGCTTGGATAGAATGAGGGATGAAAGTGCCCAAGTTCAGGAACAATACAAGATAACCCTTCAACAAAATAAGGACATTGAAGGCCGCATAAATGAATTTATCATGAATAGCGAGAGGGCAGAGGTAAGGGCCATGAAAGAAGTACAGGAATAGGAGGAATATGAAGTTATGGTGTGTAAAACGCAATTCGTTGTGCAGAAGTTATACAAGCAAGTATTATAATTTCTCTTGGTCATAGAGGCCAATATGGAGGAACAATTGTTGAAGATTGACGAATTCATGAAGTGATTCAAGGAGAAAATCCAAAATATACAACTAAAGAGTGTGCCCGGAATGCCACATGAGGTCCGCAAAGGTAGAATGGGGACAAAAATGATAGTAGTTGCCAATATTAAGAAATTTGAAGAAGAATGGGAAAAACTTTGCGAAGAGAGTGTGAAAGTGTGGGAAGATATCATGGGTGATCCAGAGATGAAGGTCATACAGGCCAAACTATGAGAAGCGCAAGAATAGGAAAAAGAGATAGCAACAAAAGTGACTACATTGCCACCAGTCGAACGTATGGCATCTATTTTGGCTCAGCACCAGGAATATGTCGAAGTGGAGAAACTGAAGGAACAACAGAAGGTCCTTTAGTAGAGACTCAGACCCAGGAAGGAAGAAGTGGTAAGGATTATTGGATAATTGGCCATTGTACAAGGTAAGGTCAAACAAGGTGTGGTGGAAACATAGAACAAACTCACAGACTTAACCACATAGGTCATAGAGGAGAAAACAATAAAAGAAGCTATAGTTTTCACAGAGGTAGAGGCCACTAAGACTTCCACTCAACAAATAATTGCAATGTGGAATAACATGCAACATGCATGAGTGGCTCGGTACGAGCCACAGGTGAGTGTTGGGGGCTCGTTGGACATGCATTTTTGGATGCAATTTAGGAGAAAAGACTAATTATAAAGAAAATGAGCAAAAGGCAGAAAGTGTGCAGAAGAATGAAATCACACAGGAGGAAGAAAGTGCACAAACAGAAGAATAAATCAAGTGACTAAGAGAATAAAGAAAAAAGGATGGCTGTGTGACATTCCATAAATAGAAGAAAAAAAGAAAAGATGCATAAAGAGAGAAAAGCAGAAGAAATAAAACAACCAATTAACTGAAGTTGTCCATGCCAAGCATTGTAATGGGCTATTTTTAGGATAGATAGAATAGGGATTTAAGGCCTAGATTTTGGGTATAAATGTGTAATGGGTTGGGGGATAGAGAGACACTGAGTGGTGAGGTTGAATATTAAGAAAGAGTCATGAATGTAATATTCAGTTGGTAAGATGAAATATGAATAAACAAAGGGTTTAGAGATAATATGGTGTCTTGTGTTCTTTACTTCTCTATGTGAATTTATGAATGATGTTTCTATGCTTCGTAGACTAGACTTAGTTTATGGATTAATTATGGTGCAATATTCATGAATGACTATGATAATGTCTGTAATAATCGAGCACATACATAAGCTATAAGAAGGAACAATGACTCGAGTATCCACCTCCCTTTCCCTTACTATTGTAGAAGCCTAGTGCTTCCAATCCCAATAGATACATTGAGTGAGACTTCATATATGCAAGCAGGTGATGCCGAAAGGGCTCAAGTCTTGTGGGTTTGTTGGTCATATTTAAATTGAACTTGTGTCTTACAACCCATGCATATTCCAATTAAGCCAACAAATGGTTATGTTGTCTAGACCGAGACATTTTGATTAAGGGAATGTTTTGGAGGCCGACTAAGAAGGAGATCATAGATTGGATAAAATGAAAAGGACATGAATTTGTGTGATAAGAGAAAAGGAACCCTCAAATGAGTGAGAAGAAATGGATGCAAAGGTATGTTTTCATAGATTTGCATGAAATTTTATTTGGCAAATTTTGAAAACTTTTGACCGAGTGGATAGAGAGGTTGGTAGAGAAAAAAGGAAGCTTTGGTGCTGCAACACTGAATAATTGGACTCCTAAATTGGTAAGATAACTGAATTCGTTAAGTAACCCAACTACTAGAGCAATTTATTTTTGGTTAGATCATGTACTAGGGGGTTATGTTATAGAATTTGCAGTAGATTGCATTCAAAAAAACATTATTGTAGAAATAGATTTTTTCAAAGGTCCGCATGGGAGGTTCTTGAAATCGTTGAATACGTGGATAAAAATGTTGTTATGTGAAAAACACATGATGATAATGAATCCCGACAGCTAAAAGGGATTTTCACACACAGGAGGAGCCGGAGGATGACAGGGGGATTGTCTGAAAGAAGGAAGCAATGAATAGGGAAGGAAGGGACTGAGGATGAAAGAAGGTAGCATACCAGAGGAAGAGTACAAATTTGGAGAGTTGCACAGAGGAAGGAGGTACAAGAGGAAAAATACTAGGGATGGGAGAGAAGGAAATAACAATGAGCCAAAAGAGGAAGAACCTTATGCACTAGTCTGAATCGTAGAGAAACCATATATAGGTAGAGAAGAAGAGGGGTTTCAATCCAATCCAGTAATAGAAGAGCCAGTAATTCCTACTCAGACAGGATCCTATGTTGAATCCACGACCCCATGTGCATCACCAAAATCAAGGATAACATTTGAATTCTTGTCAAAATCCATCATAGTTAGTCGAATATTACAGAGTAGTAGCAGTCAGAATAGTGGGAGTAGATTGCAGAGTCAAAATTAGAATCAGAGTCCACCAACATCACCAAGAGGAGGGACTACATAATCCAATGTGGAGGGAGTAGATAATACTCTTAGAATTCTTGAATTCAAGGGAGTGGGGTCAGAGGATCCAAAACAACACTTGTTTGTGTGCGAAACAGTTTGGGCCGCTAAAAACATACAGGATGATGTCGTGAAAATTGTGCAGTTAGAGACAACATTTAGAGACTATGCGCTGGTATGGTATATGAAGTTACAGAGTATTACGCCTATAGGACAGGCTAGGACTTTGGTAGAGATAAAGAAAGTGCTATTAAATGAGTTCAAAAATACAAATTCAGAGTCGCAGTACATCACTGAGCTAAAAGAGATAATAAAAAAATGTACAAAGAGAGTCTGTATGGGATTTCAATAAATGTTTTAAGGATGTGATGGGGAGATTGAATTTCCAAATTCTAGATCAAAAACATCAAGAGTGGTTTATTTCAAGTCTTCTATCACACATTCTAGGGCCCCTAATTCAACAGAAGGTTATCTCATAGCCCAAGGTGCTGGAGAATGCAATGAAACTAGAGGCATCTCCAACAGGAGATATTGGAGGAATGGAATAGTTTCAGACGTAGTTTCCTTCATTGAAAATTCAGCTCGCCGAGCTTACCAAAGGAAGGTATATTTGAGAACAATTTTGGTGTACCAAATGAAAAATAGAGATCCATCAAAAGGATGAATTCCCAACATTCACGCAATATTTAGCAGTTGGAGCGTTGAATCCACTACTAGAGGGGATAGTGCGATATATGTAAGAAATGGGGACATCACCCCACTAAGTTTCCATTGCTACAGAAGTATCATAGTACACTTAAGAACTTGTTTTTCAAGTTTTTCAAGTTGGTAGGACATGAAGAGAAGGAGTGTTGCATGTTTAACCTACTAAGAGAGGGCACATCAGATATGTATTGAAGCCAAGAAGAGAACACCTCTGTAGAGGGGTGGGTGTGCAGTATAACAATTAGAGAGGTTTCAATTAGGGGAATAGAGGAAACTTTGGTAGAGGTCATGGTAGAGGGAATTTTGGTAGAGGAGGGTGCAGACCGATTATATGTTATAACTATAATCAACCTGGACACTTGGCTTGCAATTTCCAGAATCCATGTATGACATGCACATATTATAGAGAACTGGATCACTCGACAAAGGACTATCCCCAACTAGTTTCGAAATGGAAAACCAGAAGAAACCTAATTAGAATCTGAATTAGAATGTGTAGATGATATCAGTCCAAACATGCAATGAACAACCAAAAGTAGCAGTCGTTACACATGGAGGAGCTAGAATAGGTAATGATGTGGTGACTCGAGGAAACTAGATAGATCAGTGGGTAAGGAAGTCAGCAGAGCCTATACCATCATTAGATCCACAAAAAGAGAAAGAGTCATATCATAGCATAAGAAAGGAAATACTTGGACTGCATGGGGGAGCATCAACATCATTTATGCCTCATATAGAAGATCAAGTTGTACCAAAGAATTCAAGTGTGCAGGTAAGTACACTAATGAAGTTCTTAAGGATTTGTGTAGAACTAATGATAGATAGAACTGCACTAAGTATGTTATATAGCATGATTGATCACTTCACAAAAGGAAGGGATACCCTTATCGCACAAAGAATGGTAAACCAAGTACTGCGCAGAAAGAGAACCACCAGAGAATTTAGGTTCAATGCGCAAATTGGAGAGTACGATGTGGATAATGTTATTTTGGAATTAAGATTTGATGTGAATTTGCTAGCTAAGAAGACATGGGAGATGATGGGTGAACCTGAGCTAGTATGGTCCCATGTTTAGTTAAGGCTTGTGAATCAACATAAGATAGTCTTGATTGGATGACTAACATGAGTACCTATGAACATAGATGGGGTGTGCAACATGGAAGACTTTTAAGTTATTGATATAGTAGATGATAGTCAACTGTATCAAGCACTGATGGGATTGGATTGGGTGTTCGATAACCAGGTAATTATTAACTTGAAAAAGAGGGAGATGATATTAGAGGTTGGGGATCTAAAATTTATTGCACCTTTGGACCCTTTAGAAGGAAAGTGATACACAGAGGAAACAAGAGGGAAGGACATTGACAACTTATGCAATACGATTGTGCGTATGGGGGATTATGTTGATCCAACAATGGATGGTGCACTGATTTGGAGAAGTATCAGTTCATGCGCATCAGATTTAGAAGTTGGTCTAGATAATTGGAAGAAGAGGATGCATGAAGTGTTAACTAGACGATGTGCATGGATAAACCGATCTTTGCACTGGATTGGAACAGAGCTATGTGATCCACCCATGTACAATGGAATAACTGAGATTGGCATATTTATAAAAAAAACTGAGTTACAGGGACCTGAATAGAAGAGGTTTCTAACACTGGATGTTGTATTAAAAGAAACTCTTGCTAGATGGTGGGTTGCACATAGAAAGGAAATGAAAGACTAGGCACAATGCAATAGACTAATGCAGATAAGTTGTGTCCCTGACGAATAATAAATTGCATATAAATACATAGGAGAGAGTGACTCAGTGGGTCACGTGGAAATTTGTACGGCCTTATGGCACTCAGTACCAGAAATATATTGGATGCACAGATTCATACACACGTTGGACACCATCCTGAAGAATTGGTATTTAGAATTGGAGACGCGTAGGGAGACAAGCTGGGAAGAATTGGTCTGAAGATTTGAAATCACTTTCACATTTGAACATGAATCTCATTCCATACATGCAACACTACATGAAATTCGCAAAAATATCTTTTCGAAGGTGGAGATGATGGAATTAGTACCCATATGCAGCGTGCATAAACCCAAGATAACATTCTAGAAGCTATTGGAATGTTATAATGTAACAAATTAAGAATACGAGAGGATGAGGATCCCATGAATATAAAAATACCTGAGACAGAAGGAACACATGCAGTAAAAGGGCTTGAGCTTGCATCTGTCACATACACACATCTTATCAAGACGAAGAATCCTAATTTTGTGCAGATAGGAGATTATTGATATGATGAAACAATTGATAAGGTTACAGACTTATTGTGGGAATATAAGGATTTATTTCCAACCACATTCTCATATATGAAGGGGATAACATACGACTTAGGCGAGATGAAGATCCCACTAAAACCTGGAGCTAACCCAATAAAACAAAGACCTTACATATTAAACCCTAGGTATAAGGAGAAGGTCAAGGATGAAATAGACAGGATGCTCATTGCAGGAATCATTGAACGAGTCGGAGAATATGAATGGATTAGCCCTATGGTGGTGCAGGAAAAGAAGACAAGAGGAAATAGGATCTGCGTGGATCTAAGGAAACTGAATGACACATTATTTCATGAACCATTCCCAACACCATTCACGAATGAAGTACTAGAGAACATAGGAGGTCAAGAAACTTATTCGCTTACAGATGGATTCTCTAGGTACCATCATATAATAATTGCATAGGAAGATACACAAAAAACCACTTTTGCAATGAAGTGGGGTAGGTATCAGTATACGGTTATGCCATTTAGATTGAAGAATGCCCATGCGGTGTTTTCTACAGTAGTAGTGGAATCATTCAAGGAGTTCATCCATAAAATCCTAGAAGTTTACTTGGATGATTGGAAGGTGTTCAGTTTACTATAGGATCATATAGAATCTCTTCAGCTCATGTTAGATCGATGTAGACAATGTCAGATTTTGCTGAACTTAAAGAATTGTATTTTTTGTGCACCGTTTGGAATTCTAATAGGACATGTAGTATTCAACCAAGGACTATTAGTTGATCCAGCCAAGATCAAAGTAACTCTGGGCTTGGAACCTCTGACATCAGTCAGACAACTAAGGGAAACTTTGGGTCATACAGGTTATTATAGGAAATTTACCAAAGGATATGCACAGATTACAAAAGCCATGGAAACACTACTGAAGAAGGAAGTTGAGTTTCAATGGAATGAAGACTGCTAGAAGGGGCTGGACACTTTGAAACATAAACTGGAAATCGTACCCACTTTGATATTTCTGGTATGGAGCAAGGAGTTCCATGTACATGTAGATGCATTATCCATAGCATTGGGTGTAGTACTGTCACAACCTGGGGAATGGGGGCATCGATCATCCAATTGTGTTTGCAAGTAGGAAGTTTTCTACATATGAAAATAATTATACCACTACAGAATGAGAAGGATTGGAAATATTCTATGCACTACAGAAGTTCAGGAACTACTTATTGGGGTCCCATTTCAATATGTATGCAAACCATTCTGCATTAACTTACTTATTCAACAAGCTCGTATTAGGAGGATGGATATGTAGATGGTTGTTATTATTTCAGGAATATGACTTTGAGGTCATAGCAAAACCAAGAAAGATGAATGCAGTACTAGATCATTTGTCGTGCATATTGACAGGAGAAGATGCAGGTAATTTAGATGATAATTTCCCATATTCATATTTATTTGCAGTAAAGATGGTAGATGATTACTTTGTGGACATTGTGTGGTTTATAAGTACATGTATGGCCATCTCCGAAAAGACAATTGTGTAGAAGAAACAATTGGTAGTGAAAGAAACATATTATCGATTGATTGTAGGGAAAGTTAGGGGAAGATGGAATATTGAGGCATTATGTACTATAACATGAAAGGTCAATTATACTAGAAGAAGCGCATGATAGAATTGTTGGAGGACATTACGCAGGAAAAGCAACGAAAAAAATTATTTTATGCGTAGGTCTTTGGTGGCCTACACTGCACAAAGATGAAAAGGAGTATTGTCAGTCATGCGGTGTATGTTAAAGAGTGGGAAAACCATCTAGGAGATATGAAATGTCATTAAATCCATAGGTTATGATGAAAGCATTTGATGAGTGGGACATTGACTTTGTAGGATCGATTAATCCACAAGAAAGAAGATCAGTGGCACCATACATCACCATTGCGACATAAAACTCTAAAAGGTGAGTGAAAGAAACACCAGTTACTGATTGTACTGCAAAGACTGATACACGATTCCTATTCATGAATGTAGTCACGAGGTTTGGATTTCCTCGCATATTACTTACTAATCATTGTATGCACTTTATGAACAAAACAATTAGGGCATTGACTGAGGAGTTTCATATTCATCATGAAAATAATACACCATATCACCCTCAAGCTAATGGCAAAGTGGAAGCTTTTGATAAGATCTTGGAGAATGCTTTGATAAATATCTAAAATGTTGGGCGAGGTGATTTGGACTTACGATACCTTGGAGTGCTATGGTCTTCCAAAACTACAAGTAAGAAGTTGATAGGATAGACACCATTCTGGTTGGTCTATGGACAGGAAGCAATGATTCCAATGGAGTTCATTCTACCTATCCTACGCATTGCAACAATCACTGAGCTCTTCGATACTAGTGAAATAGAGGAGAGATTGGTGCATTTAGTTCAGCTTGAGGATGACCAGTTTATTGCAGGGTTCCATTAGCAGGTTTAGAAATCCAGAGAGAAGGCCTAGCACGATCACCACATTAAACCAAAGAAATTTCAAGTCGATGATTTGGTACTACTCTATGACAAAAAGTATATGAAGCATCTAGGGAAATTTAGCATGCACTAGTTAGGACCCTATATAATCCAACAATTAACCAAGATGGGTGTTGCATGGTTGGAAACCTTGAATGGGAAAGTCCTGGAGGGAATGGTGAATAGGAATCGGCTGAAACTATATAGAGACAATAAACAATTTGTGTAGTAAAATGGGCTACGCTAGAACCCTTGTATTATAGTAAGTGTAACATAGTAGCAAGAAAAATAGTAGAAAACCAAATAAAAAAGAAGAAATAAAGGAAATAAAAAAAATAAAAAAAGTATTTATAGGATAGAATAAAAAGAGTGTTTGAATACTAAGATATCAGAACTTGCACAATTGCATTAATCATCACACATCAAGACAACACTGTGCCAAGTTCAAAGACAAGATACGGATGGGCCCGACTACGAAGTATACAGCTAGAAGAGCAAAGAACCACTGCACAGGTTGGCTATGACAATATCATTAAAAGAAGTTAGGCACATAAACGATAATTAGACGGTTGGCGTGACAGATCATAAAAGCGTCGTATAAGCCTTAATAGGAAAGGTCGTCGAAAATCATGAACATATCAACAATATGAAAGGAAATTCATAAATCATATTTTTTCATAAAAGAGAATTTAGTTACCAAGTCACAAGCTATGATGCCAGATTGGACAAGGCAATTAAGATGGGATTAGACAAGTATACTTGGCACGAACACACAAAACACCAAGAGGGAAGGAATCTCTAAGTCATTGTTGCATGCAAGAAGGAGCGAACAGAGTTGAATTACCTGAGATAAGGTAGAGCGACCTACAAAAACACATATATTTCATCCACAAGTCCATCATATAGAGAGAATGGCACCATTGAGAATGGGAGGACCATATGACAGCATGAATAAGCAACCAAAGTGACCAGTAACAAATGTGGACATCAAGGAGGTAGCATGAACTTCAGCCCCATCGCCACCAGTAGTTTTCCATAGGGATTATTTACCTCCAAGGAAGGATGGCACACCACCAATAAAAATACCAGTAAATGCAAAGTACTCGCTACCAATAGCACCAATTTTGAATGGAGTTAGTAACGAGGAAGACATGCTTGGGAAGGCGGCTAATCTGAAATTTATGGACCACAATATCATTGATTCTCATAAATTCCCTGAGTTGGCCAGGGATCTATATTTATGCACAAATACCACCTCAGGCATAGGAGAAATTCTAGAAGAACCACATAAATGGGTGTCGGGCTTAGAGAAAGAAAGAATATTGAACTTATTCAAAATTCCAGATTTTGGATGATGTACGGAAATCAATGCATGTGTCAACGTATTACTCAGTTGCGTTCATGGGGGACACTCTGGATAGATCCCCCAATTTCCATTTATATTACACTAGTTACATGCATCATAGGGTTGAGAAAAGAAGGAGAAGACCCCTCACTATTGTTCCAACAAATGGGAGAGTGATCCCTCTTTGAAGCCATGAAAGAGTAATTTGACACATTCAGGGGAAAAGGGGGTCTGGATGTGAAGAGAATCAATGAAAAGGAGGTCAGGTTTACGATGTAGGTTTTGTCCTGAAAGTTGTTTCACAAATGTTGTAGATAGGAAGTGTCAGCGGCAGTAATTTTAGCAGCCGAAAAATGCAAGGAAGGGGTTTAGATGAACTAGGAAACATTTCTAGTTAACCAATTTCTACAAGATTTCACGGAGGCCTAGGAGAAGGGTGTTGAGTTTCACTATGCATAGTTTATTTATTCTCATTATTTTGGTCAGGTGGTAGGATCCCGCATATTACCAGGGAATTTGTGCTTCATGTAGCATCCCTTTGGCTTATAGGTATGCCAAATTGTGGCACTCAATAATAAAGAGATGAAAGACTGACAATAATGCCACTTTTTATTCCTATTTGCATATCATTACTAAGGTAGTGGAGACCACATTGTGCATACTAAATGAATCAATTGTCACATTCAAGGATATCTCGTACTTCACATCCAGCATGCACCATTTGCATGTGCAAGCCAAAAAGGATCATGCGCAGCAATGGTTTTTGACTAGTTACCAATTAACACTAGAAGACGTGCACTTAATAATCAGTGACTAGGAGGATGATTGGAAGAATCCAATAGACAAGCCAAGGCCCTCAGAAGAGTACAAAGACCAAGACAATAGTGAGGAATATCAGGATCATATCAATGGCGCAGGAAATCATCCTAGCCAATCTAAAGTCCCTGACGTAGGACTCAAAAGAAAAGATAAGGAGCTCGAACAGATAGGAGGGGCGTGAAAAAATATAAGGAAAAGTGGAAAACCCCATTTATATTTTAACCAATGATGATATGGATTGGATTGGATACCAATTAATGGATTCCACAGAGCAACTCTGGGAGGAGGCTATAAAGAAGCACGGGGACCAATAGAAGAAGATTTGGTATCAATTGGGAATCCTTCAACATCTCTTAGAAACAACATGTGTCATGAAAGACCACAGGTCAAGGGATGGACCATCCACTAGACCAAGGAAAGAAGTGAATAGCATGTTGATGAACCTGAAACAACTCTAATTCGTGGGATGTTTGAGTTATGTTGCATGGATTTATCAATTCAGATTGGGTAAGGAGTGTTGTTACACATCAAAATTCCTTACTTCAACAGTGTTGTAAGTGTCATACTTCTATTGTACCAAGTGTCGTAAGTGTCACATTCGCTTTTCCCAAGTGTCACATCTCAAAAAACACCATAAAAACACTTGCTACAACCCCTAAAACATGTTAGAATAAGAAGCTCCATCATTTGGTAGTCGAAACAAGTATTTTTACTAGGGATTTAATCATCTTGGTGACTTTTTGGAAGATCGGTGCTCCCCTGATCATACATAGGGAGCGCTAGCGTTGTTTGTCCATATGAGAGGAAGCGTTGCAGCACTTTGTTTTCCATATTAAGGGAGTGTTGAGTTGGTTGAGGGAATCTTGGAGGAAATCCCACTTTCGTCTGAAGACAGTTATGGATGGATCGAGTTAGTTTGGATGTAATCTAAATCAAGGTCTGCATCTAAGGAAGATATCACAAATATTGGAATCATATCCTAAACTATTTCCAAATATACCCAAGGTAGTTGAGCCTCTCAACTCCTATAAATGGAGGCATTCCCATGGTGAAAAGGAGGAGAAATCAGCAAAGCATTGTTATTTTGATTGTGGATCGTTCGAGTAGGGATTGGACAAGGAGGACTTTGTTGGCATGTTTTTCAGACAGAGGCAGAGTATGCGTGTTTGTCATTGATGGAAAAGATCAAGACCAGCAATGCAACGATGATCGCATGGAAAGATCAGAAGCGAAAACTCCAGGAGTCAAGGAAGCAACTCACGACACGAATGATGAAATTGTGAAATGCGAAACCACGACATTTCAGGGTTTCATATACCATGAATTGGAGGTGTCAAGGACACTCATGAAAAGAATGCCAAAATGGAAAAATGTGAAACAACGAAATACGTTGATCTAACTCCATTTCGGAGTTTCAGATACCGGGAGTCGGAGTTTTCAAGGACACTCACGACAAGAATGTTGAAATGATGAAATGCGAAATGTCAAAATATGTTGATATGACTCCATTTCAGAGTTTCAGATACCGGGAGTTGGAGGTGTCAAGGACACTCATGACAAGAATGCCGAAATGGTGAAATGTGAAACGCCAAAATACATTAATCTGACTCCATTTCGGAGTTTCCGATACCTGGAGTTGGAGGTGTCAAGAACACTCACGACAAGAATGTTGAAATCGTAAAATGCGAAACCATGACTTAATCTGAGTCGTCGATCAAAGGGAGATCATGGACTGTTGATCTGACTCCATTTCGGAGTTTCGTATACCGGGATATTGGAGGTGTCAAAACACTTCATAACAGAAATGTCAAAATGTCGAAATACCTTCCGATCATTTCAGGGTTTGTGACTTGGAGTGTTGAGATACTTCTCCACAGGAATGCCAAAATGTAGGAATGAAAAAATGCGAAATCACAAAAGCACTTTATGGATATATGCTTGGTCACAATTGTGGGCATGTGAAGGAAGGAGCTTGCAAGTTGCAAGGCTCCATTTCGTGATCAGGAGTTGGAAGAGTCAGAGTGACTCGCAACAAATTCGCGAAACATGAAATTACGAAATGTAGTTTTGAATAAGGTTGTGTCCATAGCCAGTGGTCACATCTGTGGAAGATGGAGGAAGGAGCTAGTGCAACCAAGCTCCATTTCGGAGATCGTGACTTGGAGAGTCAAGATGCCTCATCCCAGATTCACAAAACGTGAGTCATAAAAGCAACTTCTGAATAGGCTTGTGGTCTCCGCCTGAGGCCACATGTGAAAGGAAAGGTGAAAGGTGCCAAAGGCATAAGGATCAAGAGGTTCACAGTATAACTTCCAGAAACCACTAATTGTTTCTGCACAGAAAAATCAAAGAGGCCTCAGTGTGATATCCAGAGGAGTTGAAGAGTCTCAAGGCATCTACCAGTGGAATGAAGACTGTTCATAGAGGTGATTGACGGATGGAAGAGCATTGAAGCCTGTAACTGCAACAGAGAGGATGAGCTCGACCATGATAGAGAAGACGAAGAGTCTTGACTACTAGACAAGCTAAGGAATCTCAGCATAACACCCAATGATGATGAACGCATGGGTATAACCGCCAGAAAAGATGAGGAATTTCCATGATGATCAGGAAGAGGACTCCACACGAGGAGAACATGCAGAACAGAGAGAATGTGTTGATGCTTGAGGGAGTGAAGCGGTGGAAATGTGGAGTGGCAGTGAAAATCCCGATGTGGAGAACAATGGCGAGGTGTAGAGCAAGTAGAATCATTGTGCATATAGTATGCACAAGGTGCACAGAGACTATAAGAATGCAGAACAAAGAAGAGATGAGTGGTGTTTTTGAGAGTGATTCAGGTGTGTAGAAGGAGGCAGAGTGTAGCAGCTGAAATGCACAGAAGAGGAATGGTGAATAGAAGGGACATGGCGCACAAAGCATGAAAGGTAGAAGAACATAAAGTGTAAGGAATGGGTGTAGGAAGACACTAATGCAGGTAGAGCATAGCAGTGTAGCAGAACAATGATGAGACTGATAAGCCATTGATAAATATTGTATAACTATGATAAATTTATATATAGTAAAATTTATATTTTAGGGTGCTAGGGAGGACTATTGTCCTCAGAGGTTCAAGTGGGTGCTTGAACACAGGGAGTTGTAGCTTCCATCTGGTTGCAGCTAGAGAAACCAGGGTGGCAGGGTGGTGCAAGGGAGGGTTGTTGTTCTCTATTTTACAGGTTGGTGCATGTGTTACTGGAAGTTGGTGCTTCCATCCAGTTGGTGCTATAACACTTACAAAGTTGTTGCTTCCTTCTAGTGGGTGCTAGAGAAACTAGGGAGTTGGTGCTTCCTTCTAGTGGGTGCTAGAGAAACCAGGGAGTTGGTGCTTCCTTCTGGTGGGTGTTAGAGAAACTAGGGAGTTGGTGCTTCCTTCTAGTAGGTGCTAGAGAAAATAGAGAGTTTGTGCTCTCATAAAGTTGCATCTTGCAAAACAGAGGTTGTAGCCTCACAATGAGTTGGAGCTCATATGTATGACAATGTACAGAATGTAAAGAAGAAGATGTTTTTACCCTTTATGGGTTTCCTCAAGAAATATCTGTCTCTATATATTTCATATGTGTGATTGATGTCGAATGTTCTATTGCTTACATCCCTACATTATTGTGATTATCATCAAGTGCTCTGCAAAGAGTTTAAAATAAACATAATTGTTTAAGCACGGTAACAACTGATTCACCCCCCCATCTCAATTGTCCAACAATTGGTATCAGAGCAGGTTCCTTTTGTCTAAAGGTATATCTGTAAGATTAAACATCACAAGTCATGAAGGGACTTCAGCCACTAATCCTCCTCTGTTTGATGGAACAAATTTTTCCTTCTGGAAGGTTAGAATGAGAACATACCTAATGGCCTTAGGTGCTTATGTTTGGGATGTAGCAGAGACTGGATACATAAATCTTGTTGTGCTAGCTTCCAAGGATGATAAGTTAGAATTTAGCGTTAATGTTAAGGGAATGAATGCTATCTTGAATGGACTTGAAAAAGTCGAGTTTGTAAAGGTGATGCATCTTCAAACTGCCAAAGAAATGTGCGATAAACTTATTAGCAGCTATGAAGGAAATGAGAAAGTAAAAGATGCCAAACTTCAAACATTTAGGTTGA
>JZKD02S0864855.1:162542-176267 GCA_000966675.3 Picea glauca
AGTTTATGTGTAAACAATGATGACTCCTCAGAAGACACCGATAGTGACTCTTCCTGTGAAGATAAGGTAAATGAATTCATGCTTATGGCCAAAGAGGATTATGATAATAAAATCACAGGCAGTGATGATAATGATAAAGAAATTGTGGTTGACTTGGAAAGAGAGTTGATTAGCGCTTTGGAAGAGATTGACAGACTCAGACTTAAGAAGAGAAAGCAAAAACAATTGTTGATACAATTCAAGAAAGGCACTAAAAAACCTGATGAAGACTTTTCCCTGCTAAAAGTTGAATTAGAAGAGGCAAAGAAAATCAAGGACATTCTGAAACAACAATTATCAGAGAAGAAAGCAAGGTGTGAAGCCTTAGAAGAAGAAGTAGTGAAAACCAGAAAAGAGATGGAGAAGTTTAAGGCATTGTATCACCAAACTCTTTCAAGTATTAAAGCTTTAGAAGGATTAACCTCCATTCTAAATCAGCAAAGAAACCCAATGTTGAAAGTTGGCTTGGGGTATGAAGAAGGATCAAGTAGTCATCATACAAGTAATATAGAACCTATCAAGTTTGTCAAATCCTCAAACATTGACAACAATCACTCTACAGAAACAAAGAAAGAGAATCAGCCACCAAGAAGGAATGAAAGAAAAAGTATCAGAACCAAACCTGTAGATCAGAGAAACTATCAGCATGGAAGAAATCGACTCACTCAAAGAAGACAATCTTCTTCCAGGTACAAAGGATTTTTCTATGTATATTGTTTTTTCTCTTCTAACTTTGGTCACAAAGCTATAAATTGTTCTTTAAGATTTAGATATGAGCAATCAAGTTTTTCAAGAAGATTGAGACAGCCAAGCAACAAACAATCATAGACTATAAATCATGTGATGACTGGGAGAAGGACACAGGTGAAACACAACAACAGTTATCAGCATAATAATCATTATGATCTGTTATTCAGTGAACCAGAATGTTACAACTGCCATAATTATGGACATAAAGTTGCAGACTGTCGCTTAAGAAACTATAAGCCAGATCTGAATCCTGTTGCTGAAAATTTCAAGGTTTGGAAGAAGAAAGAAGATGACCAGTGAATATTAGTGTTAGCATCCCAAAGACAAAATAATCCCTGGTATATTGACACTGGATGTTCCAAACATATGATTGGAGACAAAAGTAAGTTTCTAACTCTAAGTGAAAGCAAATCAGGGAATGTAACTTTTGGAAATGATGCACTAGGAAAAATAAAAGGTAAAGGAATGGTAAGTTTGAGTAATGGCAAAGGAAAAGATCAAGATGTGTTGTTTGTAGATGGTCTGAAACATAATCTACTAAGTGTCAATCAAGTTTGGGACAAAGGATGTGAAGTTGTTTTTACTTCTAAAGACTGTAAAATAAAGTCTTTGAGTTCAGGACAACTGGTTGCAAAAGGGATAAGAACAAAAAATAATGTCTATGTGTTAAAAGAAGAAAAAGAAGAATGCCACTTAAGCAAATATGATGAAAGTTGGTTATGGCATAGGAGACTTGGACACCTAAATTTTGATCATATAATCAATCTCAGAAACAATGGGTCATTAAAAGATCTTCTGAAGATATCAAAGCCATACGACTCTATTTGTAAACCTTGCCAGATAGGAAAACTTACTCGCACTCAGATCAAATCTAAAAACTTTCCTTCAACAGAAAAACCTCTCCAATTAGTACATATGGATTTATGTGGACCATCAAGGAAAGAAGGTACAGGAAAAGAAAATTATTTTATGTTGATTATTGATTATTATTCTAGACTAACATGGGTTTCCTTTTTGAAGGAAAAATCTAAAGCATTTGAAAAATTCAAAGGCTTTAAGGCTCTGACTGAGAATCAAACAGGAAAAATATTAAAGGCAGTAAGGTTTGATAGAGGAGGAGAGTTTAGTTCATGGAACTTCAAAGAGTTCTGTGATAAACATGGGATCAAAAGAGAGTACACAATTCCAAGGACTCTACAGCAAAATGGAGTTGTTGAGAGGCAGAATAGATCAGTACAACAAATGGAAAGATCAATGATGAATGAAAGGAACATACCTCAGACATATTGGGTGGAAGAAATTCATACAGTTGTTCATATCCTTAACAAAGCTCACCTCAGGCCACATAGTGACAAGACTCCTTATGAACTATGGTTTGGAATACCTACTTCAATCAAGCATTTTAAAGTCTTTGGGAGTAAATGTTATATCAAGAACAATGATGAAAATATTGCCAAATATGATGGCAGGGTTGATGAAGGTATCTTCTTGGGTTATGCTACAAATAGTAAAGGATACAGATGTTACAATAAGAGGTTGCATAAACTAGTTGATTGTATAGACATAAAAGTTGATGAAGAAATTCCAGTCAGAAATGTAAGCAATGTTGAACCAAGCACAGAAGATATAGTTGAAGATAAAGATGAGCAGGTCCAAGGATCAGAAAGAGAAGAATCTAAATCATATGTAGATACAAATACTCAGGCTGACATAAATCAGCACAAATAAACAAACTCACCTCTCAGAATTGTTAGAAAGAATCATCCTGGAAATCATATAATTGGGGATATAAATAAAGGAGTTCAAACAAGAAGGAAATTGATTAAAGACTCAGAACAATCTCATGTTGCTTTTTTATCTATGACTGAACCTAAAAAATTTGATGAAGCCAGCCAACATGATGATTGTATTAGAGCTATGAATGAAGAGCTTGATCGGATTGAGAAGAACAATACTTGGGAGCTTGTCCCTAGACCTGAAGATAAGAATGTAATAGGTTCCAAATGGGTGTTCAAAAATAAAATGAATGAAAAAGGAAAAGTTGTTAGAAATAAAGCCAGATTGGTCTATAAAGGGTATGCACAAGTTAAAGGTCAGGACTTTGATGAAAATTTTGCACCAGTGGCAAGATTGGAAGCCATCAGAATGTTCCTTGTATATTCATGCCATAAGAACTTTAAACTATATGAGATGGATGTTAAGTCATATTTTCTTAATGGAGATCTAGAGGAATAGGTATATATGGAGCAACCTGAAGGATTCTCATTGACAGATAATCCTAATTATGTTTGCAAGTTAAAGAAGGCCTTATATGGACTGAAACAAGCACCACAAGATTGGTATTATAGACTAGACAAATTTTTACAATACAAAGGGTTCAAGAAAGGTATTGTTGACAGCAATCTCTACATTAAGTCTGGAGGTGATAATCTAGTAGTTGTTTTGGTTTATGTAGATGATATTATTTTTGGTTGTACTAATGAATCATTTGTCCAGTGGTTTTCTAACTCTATGCAAATAGAGTTTGAGATGTCCATGATAGGAGAACTGTCATATTTTCTTGGTTTACAAGTAAATCAGAGTTCTGCAAGAATATTTATCTCTCAAGAAAAAGATTTGAAAGAGATGTTGAAGAAATTTTAGATGGAGGATTCCTCTCCTGTTAGTAAACCTATGGTGGTTGGTTGCAAGCTCAGTAAAGATGATATGTCACCTGATGTTGATCAAAGGACATACCGATCAATGATACGCAGTCTTCTGTACATCATAACATCTCGTCCTAATATAATGCAAGTTGTTGGAATGGTAGGTCGTTATCAGTCATCTCCTAAACAAAGTCACTTGGTATTTGTCACAAGGATATTCAAATACTTGAAGGGAACAATGACTTATGGTCTGTGGTATCCCAGAAATCAGAATTTTCAGTTAACTTCTTATTCAGATGCAGATTGGGCAAACTGTGTTGATGAGAGAAAAAACACCAATGGAGGAGCATTCTTTCTGGGTGACTCATTAGTAGCATGGCTTAGTAAAAAGCAAGGATCTATTTCCTTATCAACTACAGAAGTAGAGTACATTACTGCTGCTACTTGCTGCACACAGATTTTGTGGATGATCCAAACTCTTGCAGATTTGAAGGTAAACTATACTAATCCGATTACAATTCACTGTGATAACACCAGTGCCATTAGTGTCTCCAAGAATCCTGTTCTTCATTCCAAGACTAAGCATATTCCAATAAAATTCCATTTTCTCAGAGAACAAGTTACAAACATAATTGTTCAGCTGAATTATATTTCTTCCACAAAACAGATTGTTGATATCTTTACTAAACCGTTAGTAGCGACCCCTTTTGGATATCTTCGTCAAAAGTTGGGGGTTATAACTTCTTTCGTTTAAACTGGTCATCTAGTCAGGGGGAGTACTTATTGAATATATGTTGTATTTCTAAGCTGCTCATAGTTGACAAGGGGAATATGTACTGCAACAGCTCAGGGGGGAGCATGTTTCTTATTTAACATTGATGTCAAAGGGGGAGAAAGTGTGGTAATTTCAAGGATGCTACAGTGGTATAGTTGGATGTTCTTCAAGGGGTTTCCATCAATGCCAAAGGGGGATATTGTTGGCATGTTTTTTAGACAGAGGCAGAGTGTGCATGTTTGTCATTGATGGCAAAGATCAAGACTAGCAGCGCAATGATGATTGCATGGCAATATCAGAAGCGAAAACTCTAGGAGTCAAGGAAGCAACTCAATACAAGAATGATGAAATTGTGAAATGTGAAACCACGACATTTCGGGGTTTCGGATACCGAGAATTAGAGGTGTCAAAGACACTCATGAAAAGAATTCTGAAACAATGAAATGAAAAATGCCGAAATACGTTGATCTGACTCCATTTCGGATTTTCGGATACTGGGAGTCAAAGGTGTCAAGGACACTCATGACAAGAATGTCAAAACTGTGAAAAGAGAAACGTTGAAATACGTTGATCTGACTCCATTTCATAGTTTCAGATACCAGGATTTGGAGGTGTCAAGGACACTCACGACAAGAATGTCGAAACGGAGAAACGTCGAAATACGTTAATCTGAATCCATTTCAAAGTTTCAGATACCAGGAGTTGGAGGTGTCAAGAAAACTCACGACAAGAATGTTGAAATCACGAAATGTGAAACCACGACTTAATATGAGTCATTGATCAAAGGGAGATCATGGACCATTGATCTGACTCTATTTCGGAGTTTCAGATACCAGGAGATTGGAGGTGTCAAAACACTTCATCACAGAAATGCCGAAACGCCGAAATGTGAAATGTTGAAATACCTTCCAATCATTTCGGGGTTTGTGACTTGGAGTGTCGAGATGCTTCTCCACAGGAACGTCGAAATGTAGGAATGTCGAAATGTGAAATCAGGAAAGCAATTTATGGATAAACGCTTGGTCACAACTGTGGGCATGTGAAGGAAGGATCTTGCGAGTTGCAAGGCTCCATTTCATGATCAGGAGTTGGAAGATTCAGAGTGACTCGCAACAAATTCGCGAAAAGCAAAATTGCGAAATGCAGTTTCGAATAAGGTTGTGGTCACAACCAATGGTCACATTTGCGGAAGATGGAGGAAGGAGCTAGTGCAACCAAGCTCCATTTCAGAGATCGCGACTTGGAGAGTCGATATGCCTCATCCCCATATTCACAAAACACGAGTCACAAAAGCACCTTCTGAACAGGCGTGTGGTCACCGCCTGAGGCCACATATGAAAGGAAAGGTGAAAGGTGCCAAAGGCATAAGGCTCAAGAGGTTCACAATGTAACTACCAGAAACCACTGATTGTTTCTGCACAGTAAAATCAAAGAGGCCTCAGTGTGATTGCCAGAGGAGTTGAAGAGTCTCAAGGCATCTTCCAGTGGAATGAAGACTGTTCATAGAGGCAATTGACAGATGCAAGAGAGTTGAAGCCTATAACTGCAACAGAGAGGATGAGCTCGACTATGATAGAGAAGACGAAGAGTCTTGACTGCTAGACAGGCTAAGGAATCTCATCATAACACCCAGTGATGATGAACACATGGGTATAACCGCCAGAAAAGATAAGGAATTTCCATGATGATCAGGAAGAGGACTCGACACGAGGAGAACATGCAGAATAGAGAGAGTGTGTTGATGCTTGAGGGATTGAAGCGGTGGAAATGTGGAGTGGCAGTGAATATCCCGATGTGGAGAATGATGGTGGGGTGTAGAGCATGCAGAAGCATTGCACATATAGTATGCACAAGGTGTACAAAGACTATAAGAATGCAGAACAAAGAAGAGATGAGTGGTGTTGTTGAGAGTGATTCGGGTGTGTAGAAGGAGGCAGAGTGCAACAGTTGAAATGCATAGAAGAGGAATGGTGCATAGAAGGGACATGGCACACAAAGCTTGAAAGGCAGAAGAACATAAAGCATAAGGAAAGGGGTGCAGGAAGACACTGATGTAGGTAGAGCAGAGTAGTGTAGCATAACAATGATGAGCCTAGTAAGACATTGGTAAATATTGTATCACTGTGATAAATTTATATATAGAAAACTTTATATTTCAGGGTGGTAGGGAGGTGCTAGGGAGGACTATTGTCCCCGGAGGTTCAAGTGGGTGCTTGAACACAGGGAGTTGTAGCTTCCATCTGGTTGCAGCTAGAGAAACCAAGGTGGTAGGGTGGTGCAAGGGAGGACTATTGTTCTCTGTTTTACAGGTTGGTGCTTGTGTGACTAGAATTTGGTGCTTCCATCCAGTTGGTGCTGGAACCCTTACGGAGTTGTTGCTTCCTTATAGTGGGTGCTAGAGAAACCAGGGAGTTTGTGCTTCCTTCTAGTGGGTGCTAGAGAAACCAGGGAGTTGGTTCTTCCTTCTAGTGGGTGCTAGAGAAACCAGGGAGTTGGTGCTTCCTTCTAGTAGGTGCTAGAGAAAACAGAGAGTTGGTGCTCTTAGCAAGTTGCAGCTTGCAAAACAGAGGTTGTAGCCTCACAATGAGTTGGAGCTCATATGTATGATAATGTACAGAATGTAAATATTACTTATCATACCAAGAAGAAGAGGTTTTTACCCTTTATGGGTTTCCTCGAGAAATATCTGTCTCTATATATTTCATATTTGTGACTGATGTTGAATGTTCTATTGTTTACCTCCCTGCATTATTGTGATTTCCATTAAGTGCTCTACAAAGAGTTTAAAATAAACATAATTGTTTAATCACGATAACAACTGATTCACCCCCCCCCCCTCTCAGTTGTCCAATAGACTTGGAGAGGCGGATGCAACATCATCTGAAGATTGTAAGTTTCCTTTTGAAGTTTGCATCTAATATACTTGGCATATTTCCTTCAAGTATGTGGTTCCATGTGCTTGTATATTTTTAACTTGATTTGAATAGATGAATTTTCTTTGCCTAATCAATTAGAGTAGAAGGAAGTCATTTGTTTCTTGTTGTTCATTTCTAGTATTGATTTGCGTCAGGAATGGGATCAAGCTTGCAGATAGGAGAAGCTATAACAAACGTCGTAAACATAGTACATCCTACTTTACCTTCTCCTCTCTTTTTCAATAATAAAAATGAGTTTATAGGAATGGTAGTGTCCAAATGATTGTTTATGTCTTCGTATAGGGGTCAGTAATCCAAGGGAAAGTTCACCTGTCTACAGGGGAATATTTCTGTAACAAGTGTAGATAACATAAGAAGTACTTCTTGAATATGTTTCAGTTTGAGATTTGCCACGATATCATGGTCTAGAAGGAAACATAATTATGTTTCACTCAACACTGCAAAAGCATAATGTATTGCAAATTATGATACTTGTATGAAATTAGTGTGGTCCCAAAGTCGGTTTCTAGACTATCTGATCAGGTGTTGGATTCGACCGTGATATATTGTTAGGGACCTAACCCCTCAAGTGGTAAGAATAATATATTTCCATGTAATAAAGTTCAATATTAATAAGGCCTAGCAATAAGGAGGAATAAGTCAATTGTAAGAAGACCTAATAGAAGCTTCCACTTCTAGAAGGATCTTCCTCTAGATTGTTCTTTTGGATATATAGATTTAGTATAAATAAGAGTAGAGGGTATGATAATTTTTGTCTTGGAAAATTATTTTAATAGAGATCTGCTCTCCTGGAGCTTTCCCCCTCGAAGAGGCAAGTGAACATTGTTTCCTATCAATAAAGGTATAATTATGGTGTTGTGGTTTCATATAATTTGTTGTTTTGATGTTATCTCTGCAATATTTATGTATTATGTTTCTATCTCAGTATTATTCTCTGCATTGTTTCTCTATTTTGCTAATATAATAGATCTAGTACCTTACAAGTGGTATCAGAGAACTTTCCTCGGCAGAAAATTGTCGGTTAAATTGTTTTCAGGGTAGATACATATTTCGGCGTCTTAAAGCTACAAAGATATATCTTTACATGCATAAAACCTGGTTGGGGAGTAATACACACAGTAAATACAAGAGGTAATCAAGTGCGCATCTATTTGCCACCCTTGTAACCCATGTTGGTACACCTTCAAGTGGTAGCGCATCAGACAACATCTATATATGGATCGTCCTAGATCTCCTTAAGCCCTCCGTAGATAAATTGATCAGTTTCCTGATTTTTATAGTGCCACTGAGAACAACACTTGAGAAGATTCTTTCTAGTACCTGGGTAGTTGGGTAGTATAGCTAAGGGAATGGTCTAACCTCCTTAGTTGGTGCCCTGAGATATTGGGTCAAGTACTATTGTTGGACCCCTCACGTATATCATAGATCTATAGCACAGGGCAAATCCTTGTCTGTAGAAACCCTGAATACCCTAACCCTTGGGACAGAAACAAAAAATAGAACAGACAAGATCTATTATCGCACAACTGTGCATTCTGCATTCTGGTTGTGAAAGTACTACACATTTCTTCCTGTTAAGAATTTGGGCATTTTTTCATTGCAGTATTATTCAAGTTGGCACACTTTTTTGGGACCTATCCACTTGGATTCCCCTTTTCTCTATGATCGCATTCATACCTTTCATTTAAAAAAAAAAAAAATCAGTGGACCTGAACCCTTCTGAGCCTTCTTATTTTTCCACCTATTCCATTATATTTCCCTTCTCGCCCTAGTCATCGCAGTACCTATCACTTATAAGTCCTTTTTTGTGGTACCATCCACCCATTTTTCCTTACCCTCACTTCCCCTCTCCAAATTTCCACCACTCGAAACCAAGAACTGCAAGTTTCCATCAATCATGTGACATCTGAGATTGGCTCTACCAATTCCTTCCTTGCACAATTAGAGGCCCAAGTCGAGCATAAATTTGACACCATGGAAGCCAACTTCACACACCAATTTAACACCCTCCAGTATGTTGTCAACCAGTTGTTGGACCACCCTTCAGGTCCTTCCTCCTCAAACCAACCCAATGTTTTTGATTCCTCTCATTCTTTGTATTTTCAATCTCTTAAACCACTTTGACTACTTTGACCTTTTGGGGCTTCTAGATGACATATGAGGGTCCTCCAACTTCGTAAGTCCATAAATTTCAAACCGTGAGGAGTTATGTGACATTCCACATACCACCAGAAATTTCATGACATGTACTATGAACATTTTCTGCCTTTTCATTCTTGTTCCCAATTCGGACTGTGCCTTTTCCAATGATTTTGGTCGAATCATCATTTTCGAAGGAGACTGATCCATCTATTTCCTTTCATAATGTCAGAAACTTGTCTCTATCACCTGTCATGTGTTTTGAACATCCACTGTCAACATACCAACCACATTTATTTTGTTTAGCTTGTAGAGCGACTATGCATTCTTGATTTCTATATTGATCTTGCTTTCTTATCCATGTCATTTTCTAAGGTTCTTGTTTGTGACTCTGTTGAGGTTCTTTATGAGGGACTGTCATTCTGCAATTTTTGGCCATGTGTCCAAAAATGTTACATTTGTAACATTCCACTTCAGTGCTCAAAGATTCAAACCTATTGTAACTTCTTCTCTGTGTTTCACTAGGTATTATTGAATAACCCCTTTGTGTATGGCTCTCAAAGTAGTTATTGTTCATGTTGTTAGCTCTACAATTTATAGCTTTATGTCCAAAATTATTACATGCATAACATAAACCAAAAAATATAGTTTGATACATGGTAGTTGAATATCTTCTTAAAGGAGGTGCTCTTATGAATCCTTATTCTTCTTGAGGCCTGTCTATCTATTGTTGATTCTAAGATCTAAATCTTCTCGGTGGAGGAGTGTCCCTGTAATCTTCCTTGTATATCTTTTTATCCCCTTTGATTATTTCTGCAAAGCTTTTTGGATTTGTTTCTTGCTCTATTGTTTTGGAGCTTGATCCCTTTTCTATCTGATTGTATCCAAGTCCAGACTTGTCAAGATGAGATTTTTTACTGTTGATAATGTCAAACAGAACTTTTGAGCTATTCTGCATATTTTTCTTTTGAATATCCTTTCTTAGTGTGACAATATTTGCTTCCAGGTTTCCAATGATCTTGTCCTTTCCTTCTAGCTATTCTTTGAGTGATTCTTCAATTCTTTTATCTTCTTCTATTTGAACCTTCAATTTTGTGATCATTTGTTCTAGTTCTTGATTGTCTTTTTTCTTATCTAGTTCTGCTTGTAGTTTCTTGTTTTTCTTCTTTTCTCTTCTGATAACTTCTATGGCACTCATTAATTCTTCTCAGAAGTCAACTTTCGCCTCTTCAATTTATTCTTCATATGCTTCTTCATATTCTTCTTCAAAGTCTTTTTTATCAGTGTCTTCTACTACCATGAATAGAACTCTCCCTGTTTCACTGTCACTGACTTCATCTTCATCTGATGATGAGATGTCTTCTTTGGTGCAAAATCTTTTCTTGAAAACTTTTTTGTAGTTCTTTTACCTTTATATGTTTGTCTTCCTTTTGAGTAACCTTCATCATTTATATTTTTCTTATGATGACATTTGTTAGAAAAATGACCAATACCATCACAATTAAAACAAATTAAAGGAATCTTACCTCTATATCTACCGTTGGTTCCCTTGTTCAGTCTTTTGACAAAGTTGGAAACTTCTTCATAATCTTCTGAGACGTCGTTGTTGCTGCTATATTCTTCTTATTCCTTTTTATTTTTCTTTGATCTTTTGGATGCTTTGAAGGCTTCTTCTTTTACATCTGGATTTTCCTGTTCAGTTCTCATCTCATATTCTATGAAGATTCCATGCAGTTCATCCATGCTTATTGAGTTTAGATCTGATCTTTCTTCTAGTTTTGATATCTTAGGGTTGAATCTTATAGGAAGAGATCTTAGTACCTTTTGAACAATTACAGATTCTTCGATTTCTTCTCCCAATCCTATGATTGCATTCACTATTTCATCGACTCGTAAGAAGTAGGTTGCGATATCTTCATATTCCTTCATTTTTAGTTGTTTGAACTGACCTCTATAAGTTTGAAGCTTTACTGCTTTAACTTTTGAATCTCCTTCATAAATATTTCGAAGCTTGTCCCAAATCTCTTTAGCAGATTTACAATGTGCAAATTTGGTGAATACCGTATCACTGAGACCATTCAAAAGTGTATTTTTGTCTTTGGAATTATTCTCACCGAGTTTCACCGCTTTGTCATTTGTTGGTGGAACTGTTGGTGTTCTGTATCCATCTACAATTGATTTCAAAAATTGAAATCCATGTGCCTATATATATGTCTTCATCCTTATGCTCCAAAAAGCATACTTGTGTCCATAAAACTATGGTATTCCATTTTTATATGAGTTGGTACTCTCCATGATCTACCTTTCAGTGGTTAAACTGATTTCTGAAAGAACCTTCTCTCATACCAATTGTTGGATTACTGAGTGGGGGGGTGAATCAGTATTAGCGTAATTATAATCCTTTTTTTTCAATTGTTATATCTGTTGGAAAATCTTTACCAAGTAGCGTATGCTTGTCATTGATGGCAAGTACAATAGTGAAGATGGCAAGATCAGAATGTGCATCGATGGACAAACAGGAACAATGTAGGTTCAGGAGGAATTAGTGCAGAGTCGAAATTCTTCCAAGTAAGAAGGATGTGTAAACTTGGAGGAGAAGCGTCGTTGGTCGTTGGATCCCATCCAAAATTCCCGACAGCATGAGGGTCGTCAGATCTGAATAAAAACAAGGAGAGCGCACACTGAAGAGAAGGATATATCTTAGGCGTTAGATCTGAGCAAACTCGGAAGGTCGTGAGTGGAAGAGCCAAGGATTTGGTGTTAAAGGTCGCGAAGCAGTGAAGTGGCGAGAAGATCGGGACCGTCCATCTAGGAAGGACGTGTGGCAGAGATCGGAGAGATCTCGTGAACTCGGGGGTTCGCAGGATAAAGGCCCAAGTATTGGGTGTTCAAAGTCGTGAGGCGTGAGGACACGAGGCGGCGAAGTGGCGAGAGATTTATAGTCGTCCATCTGGGGGGACAGGTGGCGAGAGATCGAGAGATCTCGCAAACTCGGGAGTTCGCAGGTTGAGAGTCCAAACATTGGGTACTCCAAGTCACGAGGTTACGAGGTAGTGAGAGAAGGCCATCGGATCCGGATCACAGGACGACCGTTGGATCAAGAGGACACGTGGCGAAAGATCATCATCTCGCTGACTGGAAAGTCAAAGGAACAGCGAGATGCGAGATCGTTATTTAACCAAGGATCGTTGGATCAAGAGGACACGTGGCAAAAGATCAGAGCACCATAAAGCTCCATCTCGGAGTTTCATCTATCGTGAGTTGGAGTGACGAAAATCTCCATCTTAGGATCAGCGAGATGCGAGATCATGAAATAATCTTGACCGTCAATACATCATAAGAACGTGGATCGTTGCTCTGAGATCCATCTCGGAGCCTCGCCTATCGCGACTTGGAGTGACGAGAACCTCCATCACAGGAATCGCGAGATGCGAGATTGCAAGAAGATCAGGACCGTCGGATTACCAAGAACATGGATCGTTGATCTGAGCTCCATCTCGGAGCTTCGCCTATCGTGACTGGGAGTGACGAGAATCTCCATCGAAGGAACAGCGAGATGAGAGATCATGATGAGATCAGGACCGTTGATTCATCAAGATCATGAACCATCGATCAGGGTCGATGAAGATCATAAGTTCGCAGCGAAAGTGCGAAACGGGTAAATAATGACAATACCCTTCAGAGTTAATCCAACGGTGTAGGTGATTTTGAACAAGATCGGAGGGATACTGCTGCACGACACAGTGAAACTTCCAGTAACCATTGATGGGTTTTACCAGAGGATGCGAAGAGACTTCGGTGTGATTTTCAGAGGAGTAGAAGAGTCACATGGAATCTGCCAGTGGAATGAAGATGACTCATGGAGGCAATTGATAGCTGGATGGGATTGAGGCCGTAACCAAAATAGAGAAGGTGAGCTCGACTGTCACAGAGAAGATGAAGAGTCTCAACTGCCAGAGAGGCTGAGGAATCTCATCATAACACCTAGTGATACTGGACACGTGGGGCGAACCACCAGAGAAGCTGAAGAGTCATGATGATGATCAGATAGAGCACTCGAGAGGTGGAGAACAATGGAGAGTATGCATGCAGAGGCATGGAGAACATTTCATGTACAAGGTGCACAGAAGCTATAAATACAAGGTACAGATAAGAGATGGGGTTGTTGTTGCTGTTGGAGGTTGTTGTGATTGTTGTTAAAGGTAATTCAGGTGTGAAGGAGGAGAGTGAAGCAGCTGAATAGCACAGAAGAGAAATTGTGCAGAGAATGGAGATGGAGCACAGAGCATAAAAAGCAGAAGACCAGACAGCGCAAGTGATGTGAGCAGAAAGGCAATGAGGCAGACAGAGCAACGAAATGCAACAGAATAGTGATAAGACTGGTAAGCCATTGTTGAACATTATATCGTTGTAATAAGTTTGAGTAACAAAGAATTAATAT
>JZKD02S0864855.1:199676-235259 GCA_000966675.3 Picea glauca
TATTATTATTCCAAAGTTGTGTGACAAACATGTTTTTATCCTAAGTTCTGGGAGAGGCAATGCATGCAGCTCCAATGTGTGCAAAAAGGGAAATCATACTTGATGGAGCACATGCAACTTCATGGGGGACATGTGTCGGCCTAGGCACATGTAATTTAACCCAAGAATTGAGTCGTGATGGGGGTCCATATTCCATTCTTCCGTGGGTGTCTGAACTGTGTTGTCGATGCATCTGATCTCTGCATACCCTCACACAGCTCTGAAACCTGAAGCATGTGACGTTTTTGGAGAAGCCGATACACCCTCTATCTAAACCATTGAGTTTGGGTTCAACCTCTACATGGATTCCTTGTCACGCACCCTGAAAACCAGTGGTAAACCCATGGATTGAGTCGTGTCACCTGTGTGTCCTGTGAGCCAGCCTATTTTCTCTTGCAGAGTCGATTATGTACCTGAACTATCTTTGGGTCCCTGCCTTCTGTGTTTCCTTAGTGGAATCGACTAGTTGTTGTTGTTGTTGTTACCCTCACCTTGTGGGAATTGGGGAAAAAATGGTTGAATAAGTGGATTGTCGGGCCCGTGGTAGAAGAGGTAGGTTGTCAGGCCTGTGAGTAACTCTCTCCAGGTGAGAGAGTTTGTTGGGAAGTGGTTTTCTCCCAGAGAGAGTCCAGCACCATCTACAGAGCTCTGAGAATTCTTGATTTGTCCTATTGCCGAGACCCAGAGAGGGAGGTGAAGCACCAATGGATTGTGCTTGTAAAGGTGTATACTCCTGGGTGGAACAGGCATGTGGGGGATGAGATTTTGTGAGTAGTGGGCATAAGAAGGCTCCTGGAGAGAATTATTTCGGTTGCTCTGTGTAGTTTTCCTGTAACCTTAGCCTATTATGGGATTCCCTTGCCCTGGGTGGAGCTTGGTCCCAGCTCAGGGGTGACTCGTTGTTGAGCATGATGAGCAGCGTGGTCTAAGGCTGGGAGGTTTGTGGAAGGTGTGCATGTAGTTGGTGGAGTTACTATAGTTTCAAAGATAAGTATCATTATGTGTTTAATTTCAATTAAAATGCATGTATGTGATGCTTGCGATATTATCATGTATTTCGTTGCAGTTATGAATTACTGTTAATTCCATTATTTTTGTATGTTAACAGTAATCACAGGATTACTCTGTACTATTTAGATAAAATGTCTTAATTGGATTTAATGCATGTTATATATATAAGTATCAGAATGTTTCCATGTAGTAGTGTTTCCCATCAGTGGGGCCGATGGTCAGGGATGTTACAATATGGTATCAGAGCCTATGGTTTCAACGCTAAGCCTGGATGGGTCGGATAAGTGGTCTTTGGACCCAAGGTTTTGAGTGGAAATGGTGTTTGGATGGAACCAATTTCGAACCTTAGAATTTTTTTGAGTGTCAAGGAGTTACTTGGCCATATTACAAAGCTCAGGAGGAGTAGCGGTAGAATAAAACTGCATTCGGCGTGGAATTCGACCACAGAGAGAGAGCGCTCAACACTTGGGGTGTTGGAGTCGTAGGATCTATTTAAAAGGAGAGGAAAAACCTTTACGACCGTCAAATCCAGAGAAGGTGCAGGAAGGTTATCCTAGAAGCCTTTCAGAGTTCAAAAATCGGGAGAAGCGGGGTATGTTGAGGCACAAACCTTTGAAACTCGAAACTTCGAAGTCCCGAGGAGATCTACACCGTATATCTGGGAAAAATATCTTGACCGTTGGATCAAGCAGAAGAGAAGATTGTAATTTTGGGAGTTTGGTTGTCGGGAGAAGTGGGATGTGCTGACACACAAACTCTCGAAGAGCCGAAGTAGTGGGTCATGTTGATGCCACGAGGATGGACGTGGACACAAGGGATGTGTGCCATGTGACAGTGGGTCCTGAAGGAAAAAGTATATGCAGTAGGATGGATGGCGTCGCCTGGGGTAACATGAACCTTCTTAAGAGCACCACGTGTCACCACCATGGTTGGTGATAGCTATGTTATGGTCCCAGATGCTTCGGTGATAGATTTTCTTTCCCTTGTGTATGTCTATCGTCAGATGATAGGTATGGTGGACGGTTGATATGACTGCCTCGTGAGTTTGGTAATTCGAAACTCCAAGTAATTGATGTTCTATGATTGGAGTTTTTCGAAAGCTGAAGTCCCGAATAGAGAACCTTAAGATCTAGCACTCGATCACGACCATGGTCGCGTGGGTTGGGGAACTGAGAGAAAATGGCTAAGGCTTGATTTTACTACAGAGCTGAGTAGAGCTCGGAAAATTCATGAAAACTGAACATTTTCTTGAATAAAAATTGTTTATGAATGTTGTGGGAGTCTTTAAGGAAAAATGGCTTGACAAATTTCGGTTGTCTACACCTTGTGATGCAGAAGTTCAACAAGTTATAGAACCAAATAGAATTTTCACTAAGTGAAAAATAAATGGAAGAGGCACAGACTACTTCCAGTTCCAAGGATGAAACAAAAGCAATGGATGTCCATTTGGGAGTTGAAGGGTAGAACTCCAATGGGCATGGAGAGGAGATAGATAAGGAAGGGTATATGATGAAAATCATTGAACGATTACAGAAAGATGCCAAGACTCACCGAGAAGATAATAGAAAGATCATGAAAGTTAAGGAATAGCAGGGATAATTCAACTCAAAGTTGATGAAGAGTCTGGAGAGAATAGAAAAGAAGTTGGACAAGGAGAGAGACCTGAGAAAAATAGGGAGTCACCAGACTTCTGAGGGAAGAAGATCAAGGAGTGTTGGTAGACACCATCATCACTCCCAAGGTCACTCCAAGAGGAGGGCACACAGTAGTTCAAGCCCATATCCTACCAAAAATCACAGGAGATCTGGAGTGGATGAACTAAAGGGATAAATGAACAAGATTAAGCCTCCTACGTTTGATGGAGAACATAATAAGGAGGAAGATGCAGAAACATGGTTGCTTGGCATGAGGAAATATTTCCAACTACAGAATTATTCCTCTCACGCAGAAGGAAGAATTGTGATGTATCAATTGAAAGGAAAAGCATCCATGTGGTGGGATAAACTTGTGCAGGTGCATCACATTAGAGAGAAATATGTCACTTAGAAATAATTAAATAGGTATTTCGAGGAGAAATACTTGAACTAAAGATACTATGACAGAAATATGAAAGAGTTCTTTGAACTCAAGTTGGGCAGCATGACCATTGATGAGTATGAACGTAGATTTTTGGAATTACTGAAGTATGTTCCATTCATCAAGGATGAGACTGTCAATATTCAAAGGTATCTGAGTGGAATTCCACCTTCTATCGGTGACAAGATCCAGTATGATGACCCTAAGACCATGGAAGAAACGATAAGAAGAGAGAAATGCTTATATGAACAACAAAGAGAAAAGCCTACCTTTAGGAAGGCTTGGGATGACCAGAAGAAGTTCAAGAAAGAGTAGAGGCAGAAGGGAAACAACCCTCCCTTTTTTAGAAATAGTCCTCAAGGACAGCCTTCGTTTAGAGAACCAAGAATGGTTGATGTAGCAGAACAAAGGCCAAGGCATATGCCCATTCAGTGTTGGGGCTGTCAGGGAAACCATAAGTAGAGATATTGTCCCCACAAAAATGGAAAAACAAGATTTGTCCATAATATTCAGAAAGATGAAACAGTGGAGGACATGGGCAATAGAATTCCAAGGATCTATGCAGCCCTGGACAACAAGCAAGTTCAATTTCAGTCTCACATGATTGAAGTGGAAGGTATGATCAAAAACCATGCCTTTACTATTTTAATTGATTCAGGGGCTAGCCATAGTTATATAGATCCTAGAGTGGTGGAAAGTTTTCAATTTTCGAGAAGAAAACATGAAAAGTCTTGGTTAGTGCAGTTGGCTATAGGAACCAAGAGAAAAGTCAATGGGTTAGTTAAGTCATGTCTAGTGGACATGAATGGATTGAGCACAAAGGATGAATTGAATGTTCTACCTTTGGGTTCCTATGACTGTCTAATTGGGATGGATTGGTTGTACTAGCACCAAGCCATCCTAGATTGTTGTAACAAGGCATTCACTTTCCTGGATGAGGAAGGAAATTGGAAAACAGTCCAAGGAATTTCAGATTTGTTGCTATCAGATAAATCTCGGCAATGCAGCTAAAAAAGTGCTACAGAAAAGGCTGTCAATTATTTGCAACCCATATGGAGGAAACACCTAAAGATAAGGTATCAATTATTGGAAATCATGTGGTACTAAAGGATTTTGAATATGTATTTCAAGAGGTACCCGGATTACCCCCTAAAAGGGATACTGACTTCTCTGTAAATTTGATGCCTGGAGCAGCTCCAGTGTCGAAAGCTCCTTACAGAATGAGTACGTCGGAGCTGAAAGAACTGCAATTGTAGCTTGAAGAGCTTCTGAAGAAGGGGTATATACACCCAAGTGTGTCACCTTGGGGTGCCCCGGTCCTGTTCGTGAAGAAGAAGGATGGGACGTTGAGATTGTGTATCGATTTCAGACAATTGAACAAAGTATATGTAAAGAACAAGTATCCTCTGCCAAGGATTGATGACCTCTTCGATCAGTTGAAGGATGCAGAGATATTTTCGAAGATAGATCTCAGGTCAAGATATCACCAGGTAAGAATAAAAGATGAATAAATCAGCAAGACCGCCTTCAGAACAAGGTATGGTCATTACAAGTTCACGGTGGTTTTGTTTGGATTGTCGAACGCACCCGTTGTTTTTATGTGCCTGATGAATGGTGTATTCAGGGACTATCTAGACAAGTTTGTCATAGTATTCCTGGATGACATTATGGTGTATTCCAAGTCAGAGGAAGAGCATGAACAACATCTAAGGATGGTGTTGCAGGTGCTAAGAGAGAACCAACTGTATGTCAAGTTGAGAAAGTGCTCGTTTTATCAGGAGCGGATCCATTACTTGGGTCATATTATTTCAAAGGATGGGATAGTTGTATATCCTGAGAAGATTGAGGCCATCAGAGCATGGTCAGCACCAAAGAACATGACATAAGTCAAATCCTTTATGGGTCTAGCTAGTTATTATATAAGGTTTATCGCAGGGTTCTCGAGGATAGCTCACCCTTTCACTTCCTTGCAAAGGAAGGAGAAGAAATTTCAATGGACATAGGAATGTGATAAAATCTTCCAGCGATAGAAGAAGTTGTTAACCAGTGCTCCAATCCTAAGGATCGAAGACCCAAATGAATATTTTGTGGTGTGCATTGATGCATGAAAAGAAGGACAGGGAGGAGTCCTCAGTCAGAATGGATTCGTAATTTGTTAGGAATCCAGAAAGTTGAAAGAGCACAAAAATAACTATGCCACTCATGACTTGGAGTTGGCAGCCATAGTACACGCTCTAAAGAAATGGAGGCATTACCTCATGGGGAGGATATTCGAACTAATAATAAACCATAATGGTCTGAAGTATTTGCTTGATCAACCAACCTTGAACGCTAGACAGAGTAGGTGGTTGGAGTTTCTCTATGAGTATGATTTTAATATCAAGAATATGAAAGGGAAGGAGAATAAAGTGGTTGATGCACTCAGTAGGATATTACACGAATTACATACTACAACCATTAGCATGTATCGAACTGATATAAAGGGAAGAATTTTGGAAGCTGCAAAGGCAGATTTGCAGTACATGAAGCTGGTAGCCAAGCTACAACAAGGTGAGATGCCATAGAAAGTGGGAAATTATAAATTGGAAACCAATGGAACACTTATGTACAAGAACATAATTTATGTACCTAATGCCCAGGACTTGAAACATATGATTTTGCATGAAATAAATAATGTGCCTTATGCAGGGCACCCTGGATATCAGAAGATTGTGGCAGCAGTCAAGAGCCATTACTTTTGGCCAGGTATGAAGAGAAAGATTGTTGAATACATCACCAGATGTATGGAGTGTTAGAAGGTTAAAGTTGAGCATAGGCACCCAGCAGGGTTGCTACATCCTTTACCCATTCCTGAGTGGAAGTGGGAAGTGGTGACAATGGATTTCATCATAGGATTGCCCAAAACAGGAAAACAACATGATTCAATCATGGTGGTAGTGGACAAGCTTAAGAAATATACCCATTTCATTCTGCTAAAGACTACTCTCAAGACAGCGGATGTTGTCGGCATCTTTATGAAAGAAGTAGCACAATTGCACGGAATTCCCAAGACAATTGTGTCTGACAGGGACCCGAAATTTACCTCCAAGTTCTGGAAGGGGTTGTTTAAGGGGTTCAAAACAAATCTAAACTTTAGCATTTCTTATCATCCTAAGTCATATGGGTATACAAAGAGGGTGAATCGAGTAATAGAAGACATGCTAAGGATGTATGTGATGGACAAACCATCGAAATGGGAAGACTATCTACACTTGGTAGAATTCGCCTACAATAATGGGTATTAAGCATCATTGAAGATGAGCCCATTTGAAGCACTTTATGGTAGAAAGTGAAATAGTCCAGTAAGCTAGGATAATCCAACTAATAGGGCAGTAGTGGGGCCAAAGTTTCTCAAGGAAATTGAAGAACAAATGCTAAAAAGTAAGCAGAATTTAAAGGCTAGCCAAGACAGGAAAAAAAGTTATGCTGATAAAAACAGAACCCACGGAGAGTTTAAAGTGGGCGATCATGTTTTCCTGAAAGTGAAAACCAATAGAAGTTCCCTGAAGATGGGGAACTATTCGAAGTTGGCAACCATATTTTGTGGGCCATTTGAAATCCTAGAAAGGATTGGGCTAGTTGCATATATGCTTGCATTACCTGCATCCATGACTGTACATAATGTGTTTCATATTTCATTGCTTAAGAAATATATACATGATGCTAATCATGTAATCAATTGGAATGTGATTCAGGTGGATCAAGAAGGTGTCCTGCAAGTGCATCATGTGCACATATTAGATTGGAAAAGCAAACATCTCTAGAATCGATCCATAGGGCTTGTAAAGGTCCAGTGTACCTGGTACGGTCCTGAGGACACGACATGGGAACATGAGGATGCTATGCGAGAAGAATACCCTCATCTTTTTGAATATTTTGAAAATCTTGTTGATGTTGTGTAAAATTTCCACTGAGCATAGTGCAAAAATAAGGGGAGGGGATTGTAATATCCCCTGGTAGTGCCCCATTTATATTATGAATTCTAATTATGTTTATGAATTGTAATCATGTTTAAGAATTGTAATCATGTTTTGTAGGCTGGTGAGTCGAGTATTGATAAGCTGGTGGGATTATTTGTTTATTAGGTCAGAGAGCCTAAGTGTTAAGACCAGGAGCCTGATTTTTGTATATGTAATTATGCAGAACATTAATAAAGATTAAACATCATTGTGTGCAGACCAACCACAAAGAAAGAGTGATGGGGGACTAAGCTTCCACAAGGTGGGCAAGGGAATGGGGGTTAAAAGATTGGAAAGAAGGGCTAATCTTAGGGGCTTAAGTCCTTGGGAATAATAATTTATTATTATTCCAAAGCTGTGTGACAAACATGTTTTTATCCTAAGTTCTGGGAGAGGCAACACATGCAGCTCCAACGTGTGCAAAAATGGAATGCATACTTGATGGAGCACATGTAGCTTCATGGGGGACATGTGTCAGCCTATGCACGTGTAATTTAACCCAAGAATTGAGCCATGATGAGGGTTCGTCCTCCATTCTTCCGGGGGGGGCTGTCTGAATTGTGTTGTCGATGCGTATGATCTTTACATACCCTCATGCAGCTCTAAAACCTGAAGCTTGTGATGTTTCTGGAGAAGATGACGCGCCCTCTTTCTGAACCATTGAGTCTGTGTTCGAGCTCCATGTGGATTCCTTATCACGCACCCTGAAAACCAGTGGAAAACCCATGGATTGAGTCGTGTCACATGTGTGTCCTGTGAGCCAACCTATTCACTCTTGCAAAGTCAAGTCTGTACTTGAACTGTCTTTGGGTCGCTGCTTTCTATGTTTCCTAAGTGGAATCAACCAGTTTTTGTTGTTGTTACCCTCACCTTGCGGGAATTGGGCAAAACATGGTTGAAGAAGCGGGTTGTCAGGCTCGTGGTAGAAGAGGCAAGTTGTCAGGCCTGTGAGCAACTCTCTCCAGGTGAGAGAGTTTGTTGGGAAGTGGTTTTCTCCCAGAGAGAGTCTAGCACCAGCTACAGAGCTCTGAGAATTCCTTATCCAGCCTATTTTCGAGACCTAGAGAGGGAGGTGAAGCACAAATGGACTATGCTTGTGAAGGTGTATACTCCCACGTGGAACAAGCATGTGGGGAATGAGAGTTTGTGAGTAGTGGGCATAAGAAGGATCCTAGAGAGAATCCTCCAGGTTGCTCTGTGCAGTTGTCCTGTAACCTTGGCCTAGTCTAGGATTCCCTTGCCCTGGGTGGAGCTTGGTCCTAGCTCGGGGGTGACCCACTGTTGAGCGTGATGAGCAGTGTGGTCTAAGGCTAGGAGGTTCATGGAAGGTATGCACGTAGTTGGTGGAGTTACTATAGTTTCAAATATAAGTATCATTATGTGTTTAATTTCAATTAAAATGCATGTGTGTGATGCTTGCGATATTATCATGTATTTCGTTGCAGTTATGAATTACTATTAATTCCATTATTTTTGTATGTTAGCAGTAATCACAGGATTACTCTGCATTGTTTAGATCAAATGTGTTAATTGGATTTAATGCATGTTATATATATAAGTATGAGAATGTTTTCATGTAGTAGCATTTTCCAGCAGTGGGGTCGATGATCGGGGACGTTACATGCTCAATATTTCACTAAACTTGATCTGTGTTCTGGCTACCACTAGATATGTATGCAAGACGTTGGCATCCCCAAGACAGCCTTTCGAACTCATGAGGGTCTCTATGAGTTCTTGGTCATTCCCTTTGGCTTATGTAATGCCCCCTCCACCTGCCAAAGCCTTATGAATCATGTCTTCCATCCTTTTCTTCGTCGTTTTGTCTTAGTTTTCTTTGATGATACTCTCATCTATAGTAAAACTTAGCAATCCCATCTTGCCCATGTGGATCAAGTTCTTCATATACTCTTAGCATCAACGTTTCCTCAAACACTCTAAATTTTCCTTTGGCACCTTGGAAGTCGAGTACTTGGGTCATATTGTTGGCAAGGCTGGTGTCCAAGTGGATCCTAAGAATATTGAAGCAATGCAGGATTGGCCTCGCCCCAAGACTATCAAAATATTATGTGGTTTTATGGGTTTAACAGGCTATTATCGCAAGTTTGTTTAGAATTATGGAAAGATTGTGGCACCTCTCACTGCTCTACTTAAAAAGAATTCTTTCACTTGGACTCCCGCAGCTGATCTAGCCTTTCAAGCCTTGAAGGTGGCTATGTGCACTACTCTAGTCTTGGCCCTCTGATTTCACAAATACCTTTGTCCTGGAATGTGATGCCTCCAAGAGAGGAATTGGAGCAGTCCTTATGTAAGAGGGAAAACCTTTGGCCTTTACCAGCAAACAATTGTCAGAATGCCATTTGGGCCAATCAATCTATGAAAAGGAAATGTTGGTTATTATGCATGCAGTGGATCTCTAATGCCCTTATCTCTTGGGGAAACTCTTCCAAATTAAGATAGATCATCAAAGACTCGAGTATTTTCTAGAGCAACGACCTTCCTCTCCAAAGAAACAAAAATTGGTAACTAAGCTCTTTGGATATGATTATGATATCATTTACAATAAAGGTAAAAAAAATGTGGTTGTTGATGCTCTTTCTCGAAAATATGAAGATGAAGGGTCCCTTTTCTCCCTATCCTTCATTGTACCATATTGGTTCCAAGATGTTCACCAGGAATGGCTACAAGACCCTAAAATTTCGCATCTAATCCAACAATTGCAAGACAATTCTCCAGTTTCCCCCAGGTACTCTTGGCACAATGATGAGCTTCGCTACAAAGGTTGTTTGTATTTAAGTAAATATTCCCAACTTAAATCCACAATGCTTTCTGAGCTTCATGCTACTCCCACAGCTGGGCACTCAGGGTTTACCAAAACTTATGATAGGGTCAAATGTTCTTTTTTCTGGGATGGTATGAAAAGGGAAGTTTGCACTTTTGTGGCAGAATGTGTTGTTTGTCAATGTAACAAGGGAGAAACAATCAAATCCCCTGGCACACTCCAACTTCTATTTGGAGGGACATCTCTATGGATTTCATTGTGGGATTACCTAAATCAAGCAATAAGTCAGTCATCATTGTGTTAGTTGATCATGTTTCCAAGTATGCTCATTTATGTTCTCTTCAACATCCATTTATTGCATCCACTGTGGCTCAAATTTTCACGGATCATATATTCAAGCTTCATGGCATGCCTCATTCTATTTTTTCTTATCGCAACCCCACTTTCACTGGAAATATTTGGAAATAAATGTTTTGGCTACAGGGCACCCAATTGCATCTCAGCACCGCCTATCATCCCCAGACTGATGGTCAAACTGAATTTGTCAACAAGTGTTTGGATACTTATTTGAGGTGTTTTGCCTCTGAAAGGAAAAATCAATGGGCACAATGGTTACCATTAGCTAAATGGTGGTAAAACACTTCTTACCATACTGCTACTCGCATGACTCCTTTTGAAGCAGTATATGGACAAAAGACACCTTTTGTTCTCTCTTACATGCCAGGTGTCTCGAAGGTTCAGGTGGTGACCAAACAATTACAGTTCGAGAATATATTATTTGTAACCTCAAAGAGAATTTGGTCATGGATCAGAATCGCATGAAGCAACAAGTTAATCAACATTGCTCAGAACGTCAATTTGTTGAAGGAGACCATGTATTTCTTTGACTGCAACCTTATAAACAAACTTCACTCAAGACCGAACATTGTCAGAAACTGGCGCCCAAATTTTATGGTCCTTATACAATTCTCAAGTGTGCTGAACAGGTGGCCTATCAGTTAGCTTTGCCTAGTTCTTCTAAGCTACATCATATTTTTCATGTCTCTTGCTTAAAGAAGGTGATTAGAACTAAGTGCCAAACTCAAACTAGCCTTCCCAATTTGGATGAATAAGGATCCATATGGTTGCAGCCAAAAGAAGTTTTGGACCAGCGTGTACATTGTCTTCGTCAGCGCAACATCAAGGAAGTGTTAGTCCAGTGGAAAGATACAAATCCCACAGATGCCACCTAGGAGACAACTAACATTCTGCAGCAATTTCTTCATCTCAAGCATTGAGGACAACGTTGATTTTAAGGGGGAGGGAATGTTAGGGACATAACCTACCTAACCCCTCAAGTGGGTAGAATAATATATTTCCATGTAATAAAGGTCAATATTAATAATTCCTAGCAATAAGGAGGAATAAGTCAATTATAAGAAGACCTAATAGAAGCTTTCGCTTCTAGAAGGATCTTCCTCTAGATTGTTCTTTTGGATAGATAGATTTAGTATACATAAGAGTAGAGGGTAAGAGAATTTTTTTCTTGGAAAATTATTGTAATAGAGATCTTCTCTGTTGTAGGTTTCCCCCTCAAAGAGGAAAGTGAACATTGTTTCCTATCAATAAAGGTATAATTTTGGTGTTGTGGTTCCATATAATTTGTTGTTATGTTGTTATCTTTGCAATATTTTTGTATTTTGTTGCTATCTCGGTATTATTCTCTGCAATATTTCTCTATTATTCTAATATAATATATCTGGTACCTTACATATATTGTGATAATCATAGTTGTGTGAAGCTTTCATAGAACCCGATATTCCATGAAAGATCAAAGCACATTGAGATCAAGTATTATTTTCTCTGTGATAGAATCAAGAGGGGAGAATTGGTTCTCCAGTATATCTCCACAAATGATCAGATAGCAGATATTTTGGTAAAGTCGTTGTCCAATATGAAAAGTTTGTGTACTTAAGGGACAAGTTGTGACTCATGGATATGACTTCCTTATTGGAAAGGGAAGTTATTACTCCCCAGGTTGGGAGGGAGCACTGATATGTTATTGATATATGGAAAGTCATTTTCCAGTTTGGAAAATGGTCTAGGTTGGGCAGTGACTATCCAGTCTAAAAAGTGGTCCAGGATTCTTGATGGATAGTCATTTTTCAGTTTGGAAAATGGTCCAAGTTGGGCAATCACTTTCCAGTCTGGAAAGTGGTCCAAGATTTTTGATGGACAATCATTTTCTAGTTCAAAAAATTGTACAAAACAAACACTCATTTTCATAATGAAAATGGTCTGATAGATTGTTGATGCACCATAGACAACGATTCCCCTTGTGTCCAGTAGGGGAGAATGGTCTAGGACAATCATTCTTCTTGGTAGTCACTCTGAGAAGTGGTCAAGAAAAATGGTCTGCCTCTCCAGAAAGTCATTCTTTTGAAGTTCACAGTTGTGAGTAGTCGAAGAATGGTCTGATATAGGAGGTTGGTGCAGGATAGTTATTTCCATAGGAAATGGTATAGATATCCATTCCCTGGGGCAGACTCATTCTCTCCATGTTGCACTGTGATTAGTGCCTAAATAATGGCCCAGTTAGGTTGAATGGTCGAGGTTCAAAAATTAGGGACAATCATTCCCTAGGGCAGACTCATTCTCTCCAGGTTTCACTATGGCTAGTGCCAAAAGAATGGCCCAGTTAGGTTGAATGGTCCAGGTTCATAAATTGGGGATAGTTATTCTTCTATGCTTGAGAAGAATAGTCCAAATATCCCATGGATGATGTTTTACTTTCTGAGGGAAGATACTCTTCCAAACCTCTCAGATGTGAGTGGAAGAATGGCTCGGATGACTCAGTTTGTGTCATGATATTATTTATGAATATTGATATCAGATGATATGATTGTTGTAGAGATTGCATGTATCTGGACAATAGTTGTATGCTATTGTGGTGGATGTGATCCACTGGTAGTAACCATGTGTCACTGGTTAGTAGTCGTGTGCTACTAGGAGTGGTTGTGTACCACTCGATAGTAGTTGTATACTACTATGAATAGATACAGTTGTGTTCTATTGGATGGCATTGTTCTTATTTCCATAGAGACTATCTAGTTGGATAGTGATGATGGTGCTCATGATTTGATCATGATATAGCATGTGTGGATATGATGATGCTACCGATTGAATGGTATGTTTGTGCTCAATACCATTTCCTTTAATACCTCCTTAGCTAGGAGGGAGTGTTGATATTATATTAGTTGTGGGAGGTATTAACTTCTACATGTAATCTTTGACTAGTCTAGAATATTTCAGGAAGCAAGAGAAACCCTAGAAGGTTAGGAAATAACCTTAGAAGACAATATAATAATTTATATTAAATTATTATCCTCTAGAAGTAGAATTCGGTCTAGTTAGGTCACTTGGAGGACTATAAATAAGAGGGTGCTAGAGCTCATTTGACACACTCACTCTCACAACTTCATAAGGACAAGTGGTGTGCATAATTAGAGGATATTTGCAGTTGCTACAATGGTGACTTGGTCTTTGGTTATGGTTGGAATTTTTGTCTAGTTATGGTTTGGAATTTTTACTTGGTCTGTTAGCTTTGAGAGAGAATTATGCTACCTTGGTTGGCTATTGGTTCTAGGATTTTCTTCCAGAATTATTATGTCAGTCAAGGTTAAGGTGCATGAGGGTGGCCTTTGTGCCTATGGTTGGGTGAAAATATTGTTATATTGTCTATGGTGAAAATGAGCATGCCTATTATTCTAACACATAGATATCAAGGTTCGTATCCATCTCTTCCATCCTCTCGTTGCACATTTGGACCTTCTCCTTCAAGTTCTCATTGTCTTCTCGAAGCTTAGCATTGTTGGCCCTTGTGTCTTCCAAATTTTATTTGCTTTCTTTACCCATGATGACGTCTACAATCTTCTCTTCAAATTTTTAGCAGTTATTTCATGGTCAAGGATGGAAATAATTTGATACCATGCAATTCATAACCAAGATACTTATAGCCCACTTGCTTCACCAACATTGAACTATGCAAAAAGTTTACTTTGAGCTATGATCTCAATCTTATACATATTGCTCTATATTCATAAAGGATGATAGGCCTTTATCCTCTACCATGTACAATAATGTTTATCTACTGATAACTATGTGGTCTTCATTCTCAACAACTAGACAATGGTCGATTGTGGTCTAATGTAAACTACACACCACAACTAGTCAACAGTATCAATAATAAATAAGGCTCATAGTTATTTTTGTATTTTTGGTCACCAAGTAGGCATACACTAAATGGTTTTACTTCTTGACTCCAAGGTTTGTTTTTTTTTCTAACGATCCAAGACCAATGCCCAATGAAAAATCCAAGTGGACTACACTTCAATTGAAGCAAGAAAATATGCACACTACTCTTTACAACCAACGTCCTTCAATATTGGAAGAAAACAACTTGCAATGAAGTCACGATCCAAATAATTTAGGAAACTTGAGGACACCCTTTCACTTCAAGAAGAGCTTGTGAAATTATATTTTGTAAGAGGTAAGAAGTTTATGTGCTTCATTTGTTTCTTTCTCCAAAGGAATCATGGTAAGCTTTTAAATAACCAAGCTTCCTTACCACCTCTAATTTTATTGACTTAGTTATGTGAGGGTCAAAGTGTTGAGAGATGGTTGATCTACACTTGAGCTACTAACTAATATGATCCTTGTACAACATAGCCTGTGAAATTAATCCATGATTGAAAAATTAATTTAGCATCTCAAGAAAATATACAAATGACTCCATAATTCAAGTGAAGCACACAGAGGCGTGATTTAAGACCATTCATTTGTTTTCTCCCCTGTTATTTATCCAATGCTTAAAATCAAACATGTAGATATATAGGTTCTCAGCAATTAAGCCACAATGATTGAGTATCAAAAGGATAATCGATAAATCGACTTGCTTGGATTTAAGATACTACCAAAATGGCCATGATACTCCATTATTATTAACTAGTCTTGATTTTGTTGAAGGGGATGTCATGAATTGAGAATCCCATGTCATATCAATACCATATTTGTATTCAAACAATCATCTGATACATATCACAAATGCATGTTGTCTCTTAGAAATGTTAAATTACAACAACTAATTTAATAGACCGATAACAATTAAAGCATCCAATATCCACTTGAATCACACAGGGAAGAGTTTAAGTTGCCAAAAACTCATAGTATTGACCACCAAGTGAGAATGGATATAAACTCATAGAAACGAACACCAAGTGAGAATGGCTATAAACTCATAGAATTGACCACCAAGTGAGAACGGCCATCTATATGACTATGTGTAGTTCATAAGACCCCCTTCTTACCTACGGGTGAGAGAGAAACGCTTAGGTATGAGTGAAGTCATCCAAGCATGAAATAAAATGAACAAAAATATGTGAAGTTGTTCAGGGATGGAGTAAAACAGCCAGGGGGATGTGAACTTTCCTAGGCATGAAGTAAAACATTTAGGGGAATGTAAAATCGACCCAAGAAAAGAGAAAACATCACAGGAAAATAATAAACCACATAGGCAAGTTCTAAATCGACCCAAGCAAGAAAAAATTGAATGAGAGAGAAAGTTATGTTCTAGAGGAGAGAGAAATTTTCCCAACAACCAGATTAAACCAATTTAAAAACTCTCTAGATAAGNAAAATGTGGTTGTTGATGCTCTTTCTCGAAAATATGAAGATGAAGGGTCCCTTTTCTCCCTATCCTTCATTGTACCATATTGGTTCCAAGATGTTCACCAGGAATGGCTACAAGACCCTAAAATTTCGCATCTAATCCAACAATTGCAAGACAATTCTCCAGTTTCCCCCAGGTACTCTTGGCACAATGATGAGCTTCGCTACAAAGGTTGTTTGTATTTAAGTAAATATTCCCAACTTAAATCCACAATGCTTTCTGAGCTTCATGCTACTCCCACAGCTGGGCACTCAGGGTTTACCAAAACTTATGATAGGGTCAAATGTTCTTTTTTCTGGGATGGTATGAAAAGGGAAGTTTGCACTTTTGTGGCAGAATGTGTTGTTTGTCAATGTAACAAGGGAGAAACAATCAAATCCCCTGGCACACTCCAACTTCTATTTGGAGGGACATCTCTATGGATTTCATTGTGGGATTACCTAAATCAAGCAATAAGTCAGTCATCATTGTGTTAGTTGATCATGTTTCCAAGTATGCTCATTTATGTTCTCTTCAACATCCATTTATTGCATCCACTGTGGCTCAAATTTTCACGGATCATATATTCAAGCTTCATGGCATGCCTCATTCTATTTTTTCTTATCGCAACCCCACTTTCACTGGAAATATTTGGAAATAAATGTTTTGGCTACAGGGCACCCAATTGCATCTCAGCACCGCCTATCATCCCCAGACTGATGGTCAAACTGAATTTGTCAACAAGTGTTTGGATACTTATTTGAGGTGTTTTGCCTCTGAAAGGAAAAATCAATGGGCACAATGGTTACCATTAGCTAAATGGTGGTAAAACACTTCTTACCATACTGCTACTCGCATGACTCCTTTTGAAGCAGTATATGGACAAAAGACACCTTTTGTTCTCTCTTACATGCCAGGTGTCTCGAAGGTTCAGGTGGTGACCAAACAATTACAGTTCGAGAATATATTATTTGTAACCTCAAAGAGAATTTGGTCATGGATCAGAATCGCATGAAGCAACAAGTTAATCAACATTGCTCAGAACGTCAATTTGTTGAAGGAGACCATGTATTTCTTTGACTGCAACCTTATAAACAAACTTCACTCAAGACCGAACATTGTCAGAAACTGGCGCCCAAATTTTATGGTCCTTATACAATTCTCAAGTGTGCTGAACAGGTGGCCTATCAGTTAGCTTTGCCTAGTTCTTCTAAGCTACATCATATTTTTCATGTCTCTTGCTTAAAGAAGGTGATTAGAACTAAGTGCCAAACTCAAACTAGCCTTCCCAATTTGGATGAATAAGGATCCATATGGTTGCAGCCAAAAGAAGTTTTGGACCAGCGTGTACATTGTCTTCGTCAGCGCAACATCAAGGAAGTGTTAGTCCAGTGGAAAGATACAAATCCCACAGATGCCACCTAGGAGACAACTAACATTCTGCAGCAATTTCTTCATCTCAAGCATTGAGGACAACGTTGATTTTAAGGGGGAGGGAATGTTAGGGACATAACCTACCTAACCCCTCAAGTGGGTAGAATAATATATTTCCATGTAATAAAGGTCAATATTAATAATTCCTAGCAATAAGGAGGAATAAGTCAATTATAAGAAGACCTAATAGAAGCTTTCGCTTCTAGAAGGATCTTCCTCTAGATTGTTCTTTTGGATAGATAGATTTAGTATACATAAGAGTAGAGGGTAAGAGAATTTTTTTCTTGGAAAATTATTGTAATAGAGATCTTCTCTGTTGTAGGTTTCCCCCTCAAAGAGGAAAGTGAACATTGTTTCCTATCAATAAAGGTATAATTTTGGTGTTGTGGTTCCATATAATTTGTTGTTATGTTGTTATCTTTGCAATATTTTTGTATTTTGTTGCTATCTCGGTATTATTCTCTGCAATATTTCTCTATTATTCTAATATAATATATCTGGTACCTTACATATATTGTGATAATCATAGTTGTGTGAAGCTTTCATAGAACCCGATATTCCATGAAAGATCAAAGCACATTGAGATCAAGTATTATTTTCTCTGTGATAGAATCAAGAGGGGAGAATTGGTTCTCCAGTATATCTCCACAAATGATCAGATAGCAGATATTTTGGTAAAGTCGTTGTCCAATATGAAAAGTTTGTGTACTTAAGGGACAAGTTGTGACTCATGGATATGACTTCCTTATTGGAAAGGGAAGTTATTACTCCCCAGGTTGGGAGGGAGCACTGATATGTTATTGATATATGGAAAGTCATTTTCCAGTTTGGAAAATGGTCTAGGTTGGGCAGTGACTATCCAGTCTAAAAAGTGGTCCAGGATTCTTGATGGATAGTCATTTTTCAGTTTGGAAAATGGTCCAAGTTGGGCAATCACTTTCCAGTCTGGAAAGTGGTCCAAGATTTTTGATGGACAATCATTTTCTAGTTCAAAAAATTGTACAAAACAAACACTCATTTTCATAATGAAAATGGTCTGATAGATTGTTGATGCACCATAGACAACGATTCCCCTTGTGTCCAGTAGGGGAGAATGGTCTAGGACAATCATTCTTCTTGGTAGTCACTCTGAGAAGTGGTCAAGAAAAATGGTCTGCCTCTCCAGAAAGTCATTCTTTTGAAGTTCACAGTTGTGAGTAGTCGAAGAATGGTCTGATATAGGAGGTTGGTGCAGGATAGTTATTTCCATAGGAAATGGTATAGATATCCATTCCCTGGGGCAGACTCATTCTCTCCATGTTGCACTGTGATTAGTGCCTAAATAATGGCCCAGTTAGGTTGAATGGTCGAGGTTCAAAAATTAGGGACAATCATTCCCTAGGGCAGACTCATTCTCTCCAGGTTTCACTATGGCTAGTGCCAAAAGAATGGCCCAGTTAGGTTGAATGGTCCAGGTTCATAAATTGGGGATAGTTATTCTTCTATGCTTGAGAAGAATAGTCCAAATATCCCATGGATGATGTTTTACTTTCTGAGGGAAGATACTCTTCCAAACCTCTCAGATGTGAGTGGAAGAATGGCTCGGATGACTCAGTTTGTGTCATGATATTATTTATGAATATTGATATCAGATGATATGATTGTTGTAGAGATTGCATGTATCTGGACAATAGTTGTATGCTATTGTGGTGGATGTGATCCACTGGTAGTAACCATGTGTCACTGGTTAGTAGTCGTGTGCTACTAGGAGTGGTTGTGTACCACTCGATAGTAGTTGTATACTACTATGAATAGATACAGTTGTGTTCTATTGGATGGCATTGTTCTTATTTCCATAGAGACTATCTAGTTGGATAGTGATGATGGTGCTCATGATTTGATCATGATATAGCATGTGTGGATATGATGATGCTACCGATTGAATGGTATGTTTGTGCTCAATACCATTTCCTTTAATACCTCCTTAGCTAGGAGGGAGTGTTGATATTATATTAGTTGTGGGAGGTATTAACTTCTACATGTAATCTTTGACTAGTCTAGAATATTTCAGGAAGCAAGAGAAACCCTAGAAGGTTAGGAAATAACCTTAGAAGACAATATAATAATTTATATTAAATTATTATCCTCTAGAAGTAGAATTCGGTCTAGTTAGGTCACTTGGAGGACTATAAATAAGAGGGTGCTAGAGCTCATTTGACACACTCACTCTCACAACTTCATAAGGACAAGTGGTGTGCATAATTAGAGGATATTTGCAGTTGCTACAATGGTGACTTGGTCTTTGGTTATGGTTGGAATTTTTGTCTAGTTATGGTTTGGAATTTTTACTTGGTCTGTTAGCTTTGAGAGAGAATTATGCTACCTTGGTTGGCTATTGGTTCTAGGATTTTCTTCCAGAATTATTATGTCAGTCAAGGTTAAGGTGCATGAGGGTGGCCTTTGTGCCTATGGTTGGGTGAAAATATTGTTATATTGTCTATGGTGAAAATGAGCATGCCTATTATTCTAACACATAGATATCAAGGTTCGTATCCATCTCTTCCATCCTCTCGTTGCACATTTGGACCTTCTCCTTCAAGTTCTCATTGTCTTCTCGAAGCTTAGCATTGTTGGCCCTTGTGTCTTCCAAATTTTATTTGCTTTCTTTACCCATGATGACGTCTACAATCTTCTCTTCAAATTTTTAGCAGTTATTTCATGGTCAAGGATGGAAATAATTTGATACCATGCAATTCATAACCAAGATACTTATAGCCCACTTGCTTCACCAACATTGAACTATGCAAAAAGTTTACTTTGAGCTATGATCTCAATCTTATACATATTGCTCTATATTCATAAAGGATGATAGGCCTTTATCCTCTACCATGTACAATAATGTTTATCTACTGATAACTATGTGGTCTTCATTCTCAACAACTAGACAATGGTCGATTGTGGTCTAATGTAAACTACACACCACAACTAGTCAACAGTATCAATAATAAATAAGGCTCATAGTTATTTTTGTATTTTTGGTCACCAAGTAGGCATACACTAAATGGTTTTACTTCTTGACTCCAAGGTTTGTTTTTTTTTCTAACGATCCAAGACCAATGCCCAATGAAAAATCCAAGTGGACTACACTTCAATTGAAGCAAGAAAATATGCACACTACTCTTTACAACCAACGTCCTTCAATATTGGAAGAAAACAACTTGCAATGAAGTCACGATCCAAATAATTTAGGAAACTTGAGGACACCCTTTCACTTCAAGAAGAGCTTGTGAAATTATATTTTGTAAGAGGTAAGAAGTTTATGTGCTTCATTTGTTTCTTTCTCCAAAGGAATCATGGTAAGCTTTTAAATAACCAAGCTTCCTTACCACCTCTAATTTTATTGACTTAGTTATGTGAGGGTCAAAGTGTTGAGAGATGGTTGATCTACACTTGAGCTACTAACTAATATGATCCTTGTACAACATAGCCTGTGAAATTAATCCATGATTGAAAAATTAATTTAGCATCTCAAGAAAATATACAAATGACTCCATAATTCAAGTGAAGCACACAGAGGCGTGATTTAAGACCATTCATTTGTTTTCTCCCCTGTTATTTATCCAATGCTTAAAATCAAACATGTAGATATATAGGTTCTCAGCAATTAAGCCACAATGATTGAGTATCAAAAGGATAATCGATAAATCGACTTGCTTGGATTTAAGATACTACCAAAATGGCCATGATACTCCATTATTATTAACTAGTCTTGATTTTGTTGAAGGGGATGTCATGAATTGAGAATCCCATGTCATATCAATACCATATTTGTATTCAAACAATCATCTGATACATATCACAAATGCATGTTGTCTCTTAGAAATGTTAAATTACAACAACTAATTTAATTGACCGATAACAATTAAAGCATCCAACATCCACTTGAATCACACAGGGAAGAGTTCAAGTTGCCAAAAACTCATAGAATTGACCACCAAGTGAGAATGGATATAAACTCATAGAAACGAACACCAAGTGAGAATGGCTATAAACTCATAGAATCGACCACCAAGTGAGAATGGCCATCTATATGACTATGTGTGGTTCATAAGACCCCCTTCTTACCTACGGGTGAGAGAGAAACACTTAGGTATGAGTGAAGTCATCCAAGCATGAAATAAAATGAACAAAAATATGTGAATTTGTTCAGGGATGAAGTAAAACACCCAGGGGGATGTGAACTTTCCTAGGCATGAAGTAAAACATTTAGGGGAATGTAAAATCGACCCAAGAAAAGAGAAAACATCACAGGAAAGTAATAAACCACATAGGAAAGTTCTAAATTGACCCAAGCAAGAAAAAATTGAATGAGAGAGAAAGTTATGATCTAGAGGAGAGAGAAATTTTCCCAACAACCAGATTAAACCAATTTAAAAACTCTCTAGATAAGTGGAAAAATAAAATATTGTGAACCACTTATCTCTATGTAGACAAGAATGGATGGTGGATATCCCTGAGTTGTTAGTGTTCACTAATCTCATGGAAAACAATTCTTTGAACTAGACTAATAGAAATACTAGTGGTCATTCTCAATTGCCACCATTAACATATTCATGCTATCACATTGAGAAATATAAGAGCAAATTTCACACATAGAATTTAATAATATATGTATTACCACTTATTCAAGCACATTCATTAAACAACCATTGAGAAAATTCAGCACACAAGATAAAGTGTTTACCCTTAAAACCCAAATGGGAAAACTAGCTATGAATGGGGGATCAACATTTCATTCGACAATCTTTGGTACAATGTTATGCATCCTCCTCTTCTTGGAAAAAATAACCCTTAAGCATGAGAGTGAAGAAAGAAATGGAGAGAGATTAGGGGTGAAGGGAAGGCCAGCATCCATGACTCTTCATTTCCCATTCCTTAACCTTCTCTCCTATTTTTTTATTTTTTTTCATTTAATAGTCTCATTTTTTTTTCTCTCTCTCATTTTTGTCTTATTCAAATTTTTACATTTAAATTGTTATACAATGTTTGATAACCTTCATAAATTATTTAATCATCTCTTACAGGTATTGATTCTTACACCCATTCATTGGTTTGGGTCCATTTTGTATCACCATATTTCTACATGTCCTTTTATTTGTTCTATATCATTTGTGTGGTCAAAGCCTTCCCAGTAATGGGTTGGAAATGGAAATCAAGAAATCCACATATTCATATTTATCGTTAGAACCTATGGGAGAATATATATATATATATAATCCACTAAACTTGTATATGTGAGTAGTTCATAGCTCTTTTATATCAGTCACTCTTCTATGCACTACCAAGGTGTATTTTGTAAAAGACAATGCAAGTTGTTGGAGAAGTTCTTGGCCAATACGTCATAGAGAAGGGAATGTACATCAGAGTCTTCAAAGATACTAAATATCTTCATATACTTCCCAAATTTATCCTATATAGGCTTGAACTCCAAGAGATTCCATATCAAACTCTTGTACATGGAGTTGAACTATCTTTGGCATGAGACAAGAAAGCTCCTTGGATCCTTGCTAACCTTCTGCGTAAGATCCTACTACTTCAAGTACATCAAAGAAATAGTAGTATAAACATAAATTATTGCCACCTTCCATTTTGTGGAAGATAGATTCTAACAACATGACCCTATGGATGTTGTCAACCAACATTGTAGGGCATACACATACGGGTGGACTTATCAAAAAGAAGATTGGTAGGAGGAGGAGATATATAGAAGAGTTGTGTCCATAGATGAATTAATTTTCAAAATGGGAAGTAGTTCCAAAGGAAGAAAGAAGTAATTAGATAAGGATAAAATATCTCCCTAGATTGTAAACAATTTACCAATAATTTACCAAATCCTTGTGTCAAAAAAGGGTTTTTCAACACAATTGGTTGCAACAGTGAAGAAGAGTTAGGTTGAGTGGTAGTTTGATTGGTTGTGGAACAATATTTCTCAACAATTTCCTTCAATTGAAGCAACTTAGGTAAAAGTAGACAATCATAGGTGTAATGTCCATAGACAACACAAATAGAGCAAGGATAATTTGTGAAAAGTTGAGGCTTCTTCCCCTGTTTGGGTTGGGGATTGTTTCCTTGACCCTGATTTGTAGTATTCCAATTTCCCTCAACATTATTTTTAGGATATTGGTTATTGTTCCCTTGATTCCCTTATTTTTGGAGTAGATCATTTTGTTTTCCCTTCCCCTTATTCTTATTTCTATTATTGGTATTTTGATTAAGGGGTTAGGTAAATTATGTTGATTGTAAACCCATCCTTAAAGAGGAGGTGAAAGTTGACCAACATTAACAGGAATTGGGGGTATCCTAATTATATGAACTAAATCTACTAGGGAAGCACTAGGGAAAGGATAATATATATTCATGGTTTCTCCAACACAAGAGGAACTAATGAAAGCATGTCCATGCACATGTTAGTGTATAAGGGGGCTTGAATATGAGATGCTAACATCCACTTGAGAAATAAAATGAGAAGAATCCAGTGTAGGATTGTGGTAATTATAAGGTGTGGTAAGACACCCTACAAGGGCGGGGGAGGGTAAGAAGTACTAATCCCACCATATGGGGTAACATACCCATTAGTTCCATGGGGATTAGGATATGGAGGATTGTGTGGTATAGAACATATAACACCATTAACCACATGGGATGCCCCTAGTGTATACAAGTCAACCAAGTGAGAGTGAGGGGCATAAGGAATAATAGTATACAAATACCATGACTAGGAATAGATAAGGTCATATTGTTGTTCCTTTTGAATGGATTTATCTCTAGTCTTCAACATATTCATGGCTACTTCCTTGGAAATGGGAGGAAGTAATGAATTTAAAAACTAGTTTATAAGGAACCTCTTGTTAATATCAACTTTACACAAGCCACATCATCTACACCATTCATGGATGTGATCCATGATATGGGTGGTGGTAGTCTAATGGAAGTTGGTGATAATATCAATTCCTATAACATGGTGAACTAGAATTTGAAATAATGTTAAGAACACCTTAGCTACGGACTCAAACGTGGCATGGGAACAGGTTGGTTGATGTACCATTTTGAAACCACACCCATGAGAGTGCATTGAAGTAACCTCAATCAAATCGAGTCTTCGATGATGCTATTGGAGGAGCACTAAATGTGGAAATACATGATGTGATCATAAGGGTCCACTCCAACGTAACCCTCAAATTTAGGAATATATGAGGGTAGCCCAGTTGGCATAGATGGCCAAGTGGCATCATGAAGGATGGGATCATTAATAAATTTTATCAAATCATGGATATTCAACCTCTCCATGTAAGGAAAATAGGGTTGGTTCACATTAGTTCCTACCACGGTGATAACTGGTGAGGTACTTGTGTTAGAAGAAGGTGAACCAATTGAATGGAAACTAGTTTTGGGAACAACTGAACTAGACAGATTCAAATGGGATGAGGTTTGGGAATATGAGGAAGATGAACTTCCTGAATCTGAGTAATTTTATCCCAAAGGTATAATAGGTTGATGAAAATGAACTCATTGAGAAAGAGATAAAACATGTCTAAGAATACTCAAGGGATGAAGTCCTGAGAGCCTACGAGATAATCTCCTTGGGGGTAGGATGATTCCTAGATACAAATATCTCCCTAAAATGTAATCAACCTTTCAAAAGTTAAAGTCACAAAAGAAATAATTCAAACAAATACAATAATCAAACAATCAACAATGGGTGCTTAGGTGGTGAAAAAAGTGTTTTCAAGTGTGTTTGAATCAAAATAAATATGTGTATCCTATTAAAGAGAAATACTCTATCCTAAGAGATAAATTAATAGTTCTCAAACAAACTAGACTATGGAAAAAGGATCTTCCAAACAAATAACACCAAAGGTGATGAGATCCCTTTTGTAGATGAGTGAAGGTATGAATGAGACAGTTATAACTAGGAGGAAATGGGTGATGAAGTCCCAAAGGCCCATAGAAATATTGCTTAGGTTCACTCCCTCCTGCGAGAGCCACTTGGAGAAGAAACATAGTAGAATGGCCATTAAGCTACCCTTTCATAGATACATGCAATATGTTTCCTTACCTTCAAGTTTAAATAAAAAAAATTAGGGGATATTTAGTATTGAATGAGCTAAAAGTATCAATCAAACCTCTGGCCCAAACCTTGGCATTATCCACTTTGAAGAGTGTGTCGATTGCTAAATGGGTATTGATTGTATTTGATAGGAAGGATTTCAATTTTCCTAAAAGACAATCACTATGTTTTAGATGTGAAGTGGTTGTGGAAAGTTATTTGGATGCTTATCCCCACAACCNTTTACATTTAAATTGTTATACAATGTTTGATAACCTTCATAAATTATTTAATCATCTCTTACAGGTATTGATTCTTACACCCATTCATTGGTTTGGGTCCATTTTGTATCACCATCTTTCTACATGTCCTTTTATTTGTTCTACATCATTTGTGTGGTCAAAGCCTTCCCAATAATGGGTTGGAAATGGAAATCAAGAAATCCACCTATTCATATTTATCGTTAGAACCTATGGGAGAATATATATATATATATATATATATATATATATAATCCACTAAACTTGGATATGTGAGTAGTTCATAGCTCTTTTATATGAGTCACTCTTATGTGCACTAGCAAGGTGTATTTTGTAAAAGACAATGCAAGTTGTTGGAGAAGTTCTTGGCCAATACGACATATATATATATAATCCACTAAACTTGGATATGTGAGTAGTTCATAGCTCTTTTATATGAGTCACTCTTCTGTGCACTAGCAAGGTGTATTTTGTAAAAGACAATGCAAGTTGTTGGAGAAGTTCTTGGCCAATACGACATAAAGAAGGGAATGTACATCAGAGTCTTCAGAGATACTAAATATCTTCATCTACTTCCCAAATTTATCCTAGATAGGCTTGAACTCCAAGAGATTCCATATCAAACTCTTGTACATGGAGTTGAACTATCTTTGGCATGAGACAAGAAAGCTCCTTGGATCCTTGCTAACCTTCTGCATAAGATCCTACTACTTCAAGTACATCAAAGAAATAGTAGTATAAACATAAATTATTGCCACCTTCCATTTTGTGGAAGATAGATTCTAACAACATGACCCTATGGATGTTGTCAACCAACATTGTAGGGCATACACATACGGGTGGACTTATCAAAAAGAAGATTGGTAGGAGGAGGAGATATATAGAAGAGTTGTGTCCATAGATGAATTAATTTTCAAAATGGGAAGTAGTTCCAAAGGAAGAAAGAAGTAATTAGATAAGGATAAAATATCTCCCTAGATTGTAAACAATTTACCAATAATTTACCAAATCCTTGTGTCAAAAAAGGGTTTTTCAACACAATTGGTTGCAACAGTGAAGAAGAGTTAGGTTGAGTGGTAGTTTGATTGGTTGTGGAACAATATTTCTCAACAATTTCCTTCAATTGAAGCAACTTAGGTAAAAGTAGACAATCATAGGTGTAATGTCCATAGACAACACAAATAGAGCAAGGATAATTTGTGAAAAGTTGAGGCTTCTTCCCCTGTTTGGGTTGGGGATTGTTTCCTTGACCCTGATTTGTAGTATTCCAATTTCCCTCAACATTATTTTTAGGATATTGGTTATTGTTCCCTTGATTCCCTTATTTTTGGAGTAGATCATTTTGTTTTCCCTTCCCCTTATTCTTATTTCTATTATTGGTATTTTGATTAAGGGGTTAGGTAAATTATGTTGATTGTAAACCCATCCTTAAAGAGGAGGTGAAAGTTGACCAACATTAACAGGAATTGGGGGTATCCTAATTATATGAACTAAATCTACTAGGGAAGCACTAGGGAAAGGATAATATATATTCATGGTTTCTCCAACACAAGAGGAACTAATGAAAGCATGTCCATGCACATGTTAGTGTATAAGGGGGCTTGAATATGAGATGCTAACATCCACTTGAGAAATAAAATGAGAAGAATCCAGTGTAGGATTGTGGTAATTATAAGGTGTGGTAAGACACCCTACAAGGGCGGGGGAGGGTAAGAAGTACTAATCCCACCATATGGGGTAACATACCCATTAGTTCCATGGGGATTAGGATATGGAGGATTGTGTGGTATAGAACATATAACACCATTAACCACATGGGATGCCCCTAGTGTATACAAGTCAACCAAGTGAGAGTGAGGGGCATAAGGAATAATAGTATACAAATACCATGACTAGGAATAGATAAGGTCATATTGTTGTTCCTTTTGAATGGATTTATCTCTAGTCTTCAACATATTCATGGCTACTTCCTTGGAAATGGGAGGAAGTAATGAATTTAAAAACTAGTTTATAAGGAACCTCTTGTTAATATCAACTTTACACAAGCCACATCATCTACACCATTCATGGATGTGATCCATGATATGGGTGGTGGTAGTCTAATGGAAGTTGGTGATAATATCAATTCCTATAACATGGTGAACTAGAATTTGAAATAATGTTAAGAACACCTTAGCTACGGACTCAAACGTGGCATGGGAACAGGTTGGTTGATGTACCATTTTGAAACCACACCCATGAGAGTGCATTGAAGTAACCTCAATCAAATCGAGTCTTCGATGATGCTATTGGAGGAGCACTAAATGTGGAAATACATGATGTGATCATAAGGGTCCACTCCAACGTAACCCTCAAATTTAGGAATATATGAGGGTAGCCCAGTTGGCATAGATGGCCAAGTGGCATCATGAAGGATGGGATCATTAATAAATTTTATCAAATCATGGATATTCAACCTCTCCATGTAAGGAAAATAGGGTTGGTTCACATTAGTTCCTACCACGGTGATAACTGGTGAGGTACTTGTGTTAGAAGAAGGTGAACCAATTGAATGGAAACTAGTTTTGGGAACAACTGAACTAGACAGATTCAAATGGGATGAGGTTTGGGAATATGAGGAAGATGAACTTCCTGAATCTGAGTAATTTTATCCCAAAGGTATAATAGGTTGATGAAAATGAACTCATTGAGAAAGAGATAAAACATGTCTAAGAATACTCAAGGGATGAAGTCCTGAGAGCCTACGAGATAATCTCCTTGGGGGTAGGATGATTCCTAGATACAAATATCTCCCTAAAATGTAATCAACCTTTCAAAAGTTAAAGTCACAAAAGAAATAATTCAAACAAATACAATAATCAAACAATCAACAATGGGTGCTTAGGTGGTGAAAAAAGTGTTTTCAAGTGTGTTTGAATCAAAATAAATATGTGTATCCTATTAAAGAGAAATACTCTATCCTAAGAGATAAATTAATAGTTCTCAAACAAACTAGACTATGGAAAAAGGATCTTCCAAACAAATAACACCAAAGGTGATGAGATCCCTTTTGTAGATGAGTGAAGGTATGAATGAGACAGTTATAACTAGGAGGAAATGGGTGATGAAGTCCCAAAGGCCCATAGAAATATTGCTTAGGTTCACTCCCTCCTGCGAGAGCCACTTGGAGAAGAAACATAGTAGAATGGCCATTAAGCTACCCTTTCATAGATACATGCAATATGTTTCCTTACCTTCAAGTTTAAATAAAAAAAATTAGGGGATATTTAGTATTGAATGAGCTAAAAGTATCAATCAAACCTCTGGCCCAAACCTTGGCATTATCCACTTTGAAGAGTGTGTCGATTGCTAAATGGGTATTGATTGTATTTGATAGGAAGGATTTCAATTTTCCTAAAAGACAATCACTATGTTTTAGATGTGAAGTGGTTGTGGAAAGTTATTTGGATGCTTATCCCCACAACCCTAAATTAACTATAAGATTGTTTTAATCCTTGAGGGGAGATTAAGTGTGTTAAGTTAAGTGGTTTATTTTAAGGTTGGCATTGGGTATTGAACCAAGAATATAGTTAAGGTGTAAAGTGGGTGCACAAGTGGCATGATAAAATTCAAAACAAATGCTTATAAATGAAGTAATTGTGAGAAAAGAGATCTGAAATTGAAATACAAGCTACAAAATAAGATAAGTATTATAATAAAAGATGCACTTTATTTATCTTAATTAACTTTCAAAGGAGAAATAAGCATGCAAAATTTCATATTTGCAAATGAAAGTTACTACTTTAACCTGGATAAGAACTAGTACTAAACAAGAGTGAAAATCTCAAACTAAAAAGTCAAAATAAACAAGATAAGTACTAAGAAACAAATGGGATTATTTTCTCTAGCTTGAAAGACTTTTCAAGTTGAAATAAATGGCCTAATCGAACAAGTAAGAAGGGGATGAAACATGTAAATGAGACAACTAGAGAGATGAAAAAGAAAATACTACAACTTCATATGATAACCCAAACCATAGGACAAACACTAATGCAACAAAGGAATATGTTCTCTATCTATTTTTCTTGTGAATGAAGCACATATCAGGGATATTCAATCAAGCTAGGATTTTTTCCTAAGCATACTAAAATAGAAAGATGCAATGTAACCAAAAGAGAACCTAAAAGCAGAAGATACTAAACACCCAAGGGGGGGCTTTATCAACTTATAATATTTATTAAAGATTACATTAAAAACATACAAGAAGTAACTAAAAGGATAAATATAAACCCCATAAGAATACTCCTCAACCCAAGACAAAACCAAAAATATGAAGAAAAAAAAACAATTATGAAGATAGTGTAGAAAGTACCCTATTTTCCATGTTGGTATTGTGGAAATGTACATTGTTTTGTGTGCTAAATCATTACATAAAATGGCCCAAAAGTGAACTAAATGAGTGCAAGTTCTAAGGAGGAAAATTGCACTGAATGAGTGTAAAAAAAGATCACAAAGTGCATTGTTCTCGAAATGTTTTGGGGAATTTAGGGGGTTGTTCCTGAGGAATAAATGGATGATTTCCACTTGTATATTCCTATAGACATGAAACATAAAAAATAAAAAAATAAAAAAAATAAAAAATAAAAATAAAAATTATCCTAATTTCACAATGAGTGAAGGGGGTAGGGGGAATGAGACACACACCCATAACTAGGGAAGAAGAAAAGATCATTTTCCCCAATGGAGTCACCAATATTTTGGATATAATTTGCAAAATAGGTGTAAAAATAATACTAATCTAAAGATTGTGTGTTATATATAAACAAAATGGTGTTTAGAGTGTGAAAACCAAACCATATATCTACTCTAAAAAATTCAAACCATAACTTATTCATGCAAGAAAGAAACGATAACACTAAACATAAACAAGAAATTAGAAAGAATGTAAATAATCATACATTACCAATGGCAAAGTCAAAGAATACACCTAGTGAGTGTTGGCACTAGAAGTCACACATAGATTGTTGTAGGTGTAATCCTAATACCCATCAAAATTTGAATAATTAAATCAATTTTATGGTGGGTGGATTAGCTAGAAAGAGAGCAGCAGACTGTATGCAAAGACATTCCATTGGGCATGGAGTCATAACATTATGAAGATCAAAGGCAATCAAGTTGCCTACCAGACAAAAGGGCTATATAATGATGAACAGAAGAATGAAGTAGTTAAAACTAAGCAGAAATATTCATCAAGAAATGATCCTCTTTTAAAAATGAATAATAAGAATACTTGAACAGAAATCATGAAAGAAGGAAATCACTGCAAATCCTTTGCAGCTCATGAATCTCCTACCCATGAACAACCATTGATCCTCAATGTTTTAAATTCATTCAAGCAAGATGTAAATGTTAAATGGAAAACAGAGAAAACACAATTTGATAGTAACAACTCTCATGAATCTCTAATGGTAGAAATGTTACATTCTAATATGCCCAGCAAGTTTACAAATTAGCATACATAGCTAAACTACCTCAATCTATCTCCTAACTCAAGCCCCTTATTTTTGGAGTCCTCTCACTCCTTAAATAGAAAATTACATCAATAATATATCTAGGAGGTCACAATCTAATCCATGCATTGGATTTTATGCCTTAGAGATATGTGGCAAACAGGGAATCCAACTAATTCCTTGATTCCTGGAAACTATCTTTTCAAATAAATGCAACTGCATCCAACTCATTGCATGGAGATTTAGTGGATTTGAATATTAGGTACAAGTGTCCCTTGGTGTCTAAATGATCTCTAAGAACCCATTTGAACCTCCTCATACAAGTGGCATACCTCCTACATCTCGGATTTATCAGACTGTTAAAGTTTGCAGCGCAATTTTAGAATTTGTTGCAAACTTTCTTGTAGGTGATTATTTCAACGTTTCTCCCAAACGACGAACTGGGTTAGGATGATTTTTGGTCAGCAAGTCAATAATATAATTATTCATCTCCAAAAAAAAAAATAGAAGAACCCATATCGGCATTTAAAAGTTATGATAAAAATATGATTTTGTTGTGTACCAGCACACAGTCAAGTTTGCAGTGCACAATTGAGTTTGTAGTGCACAGTTGAGTTTGCAGTGCACAGTTGAGTTTGTAGCGCACAGTCAAGTTTGCAGCGCATAGTTGAGTTTGCAACACATAGTTAAGTTTGCAGCACACAGTCAAGTTTGCAACGCACAATTGAAAATGGAAATGAAGATAAGAAATGATAAAGATTCCTTTTGAAACCGACCCTTGGAGATATTGGATGATGGCCATGCGCTAAAAATAATATTGGTGCTAACATTGGCTCCTACTGGGGAATGACATGCTCCCTGTGAACTACCAAGAACTTGCAGTTCCAGTGCCTTATCCATTTTGAAAATATGATACTTGTAGTTTTCCATCATGCGCTACAGTCGACCTGAGCTGCAAACTGTGAATTGTTCCTACATGAAGTATACTTCTTCTCTTTATTGGAAATTAAAACATTCACACATTTAAAACACACCTCAAACTATAATCTAACCACACTGTTTAAACTGAAGGAAATGCTTGAAACATCAATTTTGTTTATTTACAATTCCTATACTAACCAACTGAAAAACCGCTTTGCTCATGTATATACAAACTTCCAAAATAGCCAATCAAGCAACTGATTTATTTGCATGGCTTTATGCTTGCAGCTGTCTAAAAAAACATAAAAATAATTTAATGTATGCAACAAAAAATTCTTAGACAACTCATACTCACAGCAGCAAAGAAACACCACGCCCAAACTGTCAGTGTGTGAAGCTTTTAAAAAAAAGAGACTCCATCCAATCGGCTATTAGATCATGAAACTCATGACAAAAAAAATTGTGATGATGCAAAGGACAAGGTTGCCACTGTACTGAATCTACTATGTGAATAACATTATGATCTCTCATATTCTAAAAAACAAAATATTGTTGCAATATGTTTCCACCGTTGTCAAATATTTCAAGTGAAGGCTGAAAATGAAGCTTGTCTTCATGATCTTTTGCAGGAGTAATTATATTTTCAAATTTATTGTAAACAGGTAAACTTTGAACACACACAAGCTCAAGGACTTGTTTATCATCCTTCTCTTCAATCACGGGTGAAAACACATCGTAGGAAACCTCTTGAAATACCCGAGGAAAATCTTCTTTTACAGTTATTTATTCATGACAAACATCATTTTCATAGCTATCGTATGCGGATGTGTACATTAATTCTATGGCATCTGAATACTTAAAAGAAACAACTTGATCTTCATGAAAATTTGGAGAAACCTCAAAACTGCTAGAGACATTCGGGTCAAGGACAAATGTGTCTACAGCGTTGTTATCACCAACATCCTTATCATTAAAACAATCAATAGAATGTTCTTTCCAAACTAAAGAACTAGAGAAGCTTTTACATGGGTATTATTCCTCCTCTACATGCTCAATAGTTTTTTCTACTTCATCCTTATAACTAGAATAAGTATTAAGTGAATGTTAGATGTATAATTCAAATTATTTACAATAGTTTTCAAAAATAAGATCAGTTGGATAAAATATTTTGAAATGATGATGAAACACGGTATGAAACTCTTGTAATGATGAAATACTTGAGGGAGGAAGAGATCTATACCATCCTTGAGTGTCTCCTTCTAGTGAATACATGAACATTTTCATGAGCTCATCCTCATGATGTATATATAACTAATCCATACATTGATGAAACATAACGAGGTGTTGTGCAGGATTTTCCTCCTTCCTTTCTCTGAATACAGACAGAAAATCTCCCCATTCTGATATATGAGGTACTGGATGTGGGAAACTAGGAACTGCAGAAAAGTTAGGAGGTGAAAACCTTTGAGCCAAAACAATAGCAAATGTCTTTTACATTCTAAAATTGTGGAGTCACCACTGGATCTGTCCTTCATGGAGTCGCTAGGTGAATGATGCAGTATGTATTGTGTCAGCAGTTCACCATCAAAGACTGGATCTAAGCTTTGTCATTCTCCCAGGGAAAATATTCAACTTTGTCCCCAGCAGCGGTGCCAAAAATGTTAGCACTAGAAGTCAAACCTAGATTGTTGTAGGTGTAAGCCTAATACACATTAGAATTTGAATAATTAAATCAATTTTATGGTTGGTGGATTAGCAATAAAGAGCAAGAAAGAGAGCAGCAGAATGTCTGCAGAGACATTCCATTAGGCATGGAGTCATAACATTCTGAAGATTAGAGGAAATCAAGCTTCCTACCAGACAAAAGGGATATATAATGATGAACAGAAGAATGAAGTAGATAACACTAAGAAGAAATATTAATCAAGTAATGATCCTCTTTGCAAAATGAATAAAATGAATACTTGAACAAAAATCATGAAAGAAGGCAATCACTGCAAATCCTTTGCAGCTCATGAATCTCCTACCCATGAACAACCATTTATCCTCAATGTTTTAAATTCATTCAAGAAATATGCAAATGTAAAATGGAAAACAAAGAAAACACAATCTGATAGTAACAACTCTCATGAATCTCTAACGGCAGAAATGTTACATTTTGATATGCCCAACAGTCTTACAAATTAGCATACAAAGCTAAACTGCCTCAAGCTCTCTCTCCTAACTCAAACCCCTTATTTTTAGATTCCTCTCACTACTTAAATATAAAATTACATAAATAATATATCTAGGAGGTCGCATCCTAATCCATGCATTGGAATATATGCCTTAGAGATATGTGGCAAACAGAAAATCCAACTAATTCCTTGATTCCTGGAAACTATCTTTTAAAATAAATGCAACTGCAGCCAGCTCATTGCATGGAGATTTAGTGGAGTTGAATCTTATGTACAAGTGTCCCTTGGTGTCTAAATGATCTCTGAGAACCCATTCGAACCTCCGCATACAGATGGAATCCCTCCTACAGCTCGGATTTATCAGAATGTTAGATTTTGCAACGCAATTTCAGGATTCGCTGCAAACTTTTCTGTAGGTTATGATTTCAACTTTTCTCCCAAATCACGAACTGGATTAGGATAATTTTTGGTCAGCAAGTCAATAATATAATGATTCATCTCCGAAAACATTTTTAGAAGAACCCAGATAGGAATTTACAAGTTATGATGAAAATACGATTTTTTTGTGTACCAACGCACAGTCAAGTTTGCAGCGCACAGTTGAGTTTGCAGCGCACAGTCAAGTTTGCAGCACACAGTTGCAAATGGAAATGAAGATAATAAATGATAAATCTTCCTTTTGAAATTGTCCCTTGGAGATGTTGGATGATGGCCAGGCGCTAAAAAAAATATTGGTGCTAACAGTGAGAATATTTGTTGATTATGTGAGGGGCTCCAAATCCTCATCGTTAGGAGGGTCCTTGTCAAGGAGCATGAAAGTGAAATAACAATCAAGAGGAATAGGTCCTCAAGATATTTGGTGTGATTTTAGCAGCATGTACCTACTATGGATGAATGTGTATGGATGGAGTGACCTCAAGGCTTTATTTGTAGGGAAAATAGTGGTTAAACCCCCTTCACACGGTCTTAAAAATAGTGGTTAAATATGACCAAATCAATGCTAATAATATAAATTAGGGTTTAGAAATTTCCACTTATAACTACTTTCCCTTTTTGGAAAATTTGGGCTGGAAATAATCAAAATTGTGAATTTTATGGAGCTATGTAGATTTTAGGGGTACTTTATGTGCTAGTAGTGCACTTGTTATGGGTAGTATCTATGCTGCCCCTATTAGTTGAATATTTGAATCTGTCCCAATAGCTTCTATAGGTCTATTGGAGATGGAAAATGAGGTGAAATGGAGGAAAAACATGCTAAAAATGGTATATTTCAACAAGACTTGTGTAAATGTCACAACTGAGCAATTTTTAGGTGATAACAGGTACATTACATAAAACATGGGAAATCAATTATAGTTCTTCCAAAAATTAAAAAAGACAAGGTCAAATCACCCAAGAACCCCATTTCCTCTTCTCCTCTTATGGTATCAAAGTCCCCTTGTTTCTCCCTCAAGCAACCATTTTGGTGGATATGATATTCTCATTTATTTTTTCTCTTCATACATGCTTTTACAAAACCATGAGAATATTATGGAAAATATACCCACTACATTTAATTTAACCCACAACTTGGACTCATATGTATTCACTAGTCGGGGCTTGGCCTTGAGCTCCACACTAGAAATGT
>JZKD02S0864867.1:0-14207 GCA_000966675.3 Picea glauca
AATTTCAAGGGTGACTTGGTCAAAGTGGGAAAAAATGCACATTATTCAAGGGCACACTCATTCTCTCTCTTCTAGGCCGAATTCATGCATGGTGAAGGTTTAAATGTGAACACAAAGCACAATTATATATGTTTATTTCAGCCAAAGTGGTCCACAAGGCACAAGTACCAAGGGAACACTTGCTAAAGGATTATTTCAGAGTTTTCTTGGTCAAAGGGATTCTAGAAAGAGCACTCAAGCATTACACTTGGCACTGACATACATTTCTAAAGAGCACCCTCATAAATGAAGCTTTACACATGGAAAACCACTCGTTTTCTTGGAATTTCGCCCTCCTCAAATAATATTATTGTTTGGAGGTGGTTATTTCTAGGAAATGCCTTCATCAAGGAGTTTTACACCTCGAATTCATGCACACTTATTGGAAATTTTCCCTACCTATTTATTATTATTTTTGCACATGAGGACAAATGACACCCACATTTTTCCTTTGTATGAAGATAAGGATGGAAGAAGGAGACATGTGGCACTACAATCATCCAGAACATTGTATCCAAACATTTTTCTATGGGCTCTTGACCTAATTCACCCCCCTAGTTAGTTGTTCTAAGTATTTTAATATTTTATTGTAATGGAGAGTTGAGCTAAAACCTATATAAATGTTTTCTCTCTCCATTTTTCACTTGGAAAATTCTTGGTAATTGAAAGAAGCTCTAATCCATTAGAGTTCTAATTGTCTTTTCGTTGTATACGTTATGTTGTTATGCTAGTACAATTCTTTGTGTGTGGATGTATGTTCTAGTTTCTCTATATTGGAAGTTTGTTTGCAGGTGCATGGATGCCAAAGACAATTCAAAGGCCAAGGAAAGGTGTCTCATCTATTTGGAAAAGTCTAGGGTAATGGTTTCCTCCCTCTCATCTCCCTTTGAATCATTTATCTTCAAGATAAAACATTGTACATTCTACATCCATATATTATGTGTACTTGTATATAATCTTAGTAGAGGCCAACTTTGAAACTTGTTTTGAGTAGTATATCTTTCATATACTCTCTCCACCATTTCATTTGTAAATAAAGCAACCAAATTAAGGGTTAAATAATTCACATCAATTGTTTGTTTGATTTCCCTTAAGTCATTTTTGAACCAAATTAAGGAGGTTCTATAGAATGCCAATTGGTTGCTTATATCCCTTGGTTTTCCCTCTTTAATTTCTACATAACTCCATTACCCAAACAAGAAAGGCACCGGTCTCTCTTTTTTTCATCATTCCCCAACCTTTTACTTTTACATTTTCCATTTGTTGCATTGTTGCTAAGATATCTTTCACTTCCATTACTACTATATGTACATTGAGCTTAGTTATCCATATGGAAACCCCCCTTGGATAGGATTCCATTTACCCTAGCCTAAAATGCAGAGGAGAGTTGGTAAGGTGATAGTGGCCAACCTCCTAGTTCCACAAGGCTAGTGCCCTATTTTTGGGACTTTAATATAAAGATGCTAGTTTGTGTGGTAACATGTATTATATGCGGTATTGAATATTACCTTGCATGAGATGAACTTTTTTCTTGTATGATGGGCTTGTGTTTTGTTTTGTTTTTTTGTTTATGGAAGTGTTACATATGCACTCAATATTGCCTAATATTTATAAGTGCATACATAGTTATGGCCTTTAATCACTACAATTTGCATTTCACATTTGCACATTTTTATTGAACTTGTTTATTTATGCTTTTCTTTCATGGGCTAGAAAGTGCTAGTGTTATATGAATATTTATGTACCATTTGGTATATGCATATTCCACTTGTTGACACTAGGCATGTTATTTCTATGAAGTGCTTTTCAAAAAATTTCCTTTGGTTGTACAATGTTGTTATTAGTCCATGCCTTAGTTAGGGACTATAGTTTTTTCCTCGAAGTCAATTGGTGTTGATGGGATTGTCTGACTATTAATTTGCATGTTTTTTACATAGTTATCCAATGTTTTCCAAAATAATTTTTATTTTTATTTTTTCAAAATTAAAAAGCTTTTTTTATGAATTTTAAAAAATTGTATTTGTTTTTTTTTTAATTGGTCTATATCATATTGATGGGATTAAATACCTTTGGTTGAGGGAAATATTTTTTATGTATTTGTCAGATTGTCAAAATTGATTTAACAATTACATAAAGAGAAATTAAATTATTCATCAAAATGATGGGTTGAAATGATCCATGCTTTTATCCCTCACATGTCTCTCTATTCATTGATAACACTTACATGCCTGCAGTTAATGGATTCTCTAAATGACCATCCTATAACTATAGTCAATGGATTTTGGTGGCCATCTGCATGCCCATCTAAATACCAATAAGTTCATGCCTACAAATCCATATCACAATAGATGCAAAAATTAGAGCAACGAGTCTAAAAACCGCTCTATATATGATCGTTTGAGTCGACTTTGTTTTATACTCGAGAATAAGATTTTGAGTAGAAGTAGGGATGAAGGTTTTGCAACCTGTAACAAAGAGTAGATGATTACTTGTTGTGAGCTACTTCATGGACCCTATCATTGTCTTTTTTTTCATTCCAATAATGATTTTTTTTTTCTTGCAAGCATTCAATTTCTGTTAAAATCCTATCATATGTATTAAGGGCATGACAAATAATAGAATCAATAAAAATGAGCTCAAGGGTTCACCTTAGTGAAATAGGTAGTCATCGAGTTGGTGGAATGACAACAACCTTTGTAACCAGTGGTTGATGGTTATCTTGTTAGTTTCCCTGCTGCGACTGAGTACTTAATGAAGGATTGAAAAGACAAAATGAATCGAACAATATGTCCTAGAACCCAACCTATTTCAAGATCTTTAGACAAATAGGTAATATTCCCAGGCTCTTTGGCTAAATGGGTAGAATTCCTAGGCCATTGTAGAACACCCGCTTAATTCCCAGAGCCAAACAAGATCTCCTTACCCACTTTTTCACTCGACAAATTCAATATACTAGGTTGTGAATAATCATGAAATTGGGACTGGATTTTGGATTGGGGTTTAGAATTAACTTCTTTGAATGTTGTCACTTCATTCAAGTGCTCTCTAAAATTGTTGAACTCAAGATAAAATGGATCAATTTAGACCAATTTATCAGAACTCCCACAAGAAGTCTGGCCTTGCCCATCATTCCATATGGTTTCAATGTCTTCCATGATCTTCCTGTGATGAATACTAAAGAGGGTTTGTTCTTCCTTCTACTAGCCCCAACATGCACATTCATCAAAGAACCACAAATAATCCAGTATCTTTGGCATCTCCTGCAATAATGTCGAGGTTGGTTCACATTATAGTTATTGAAATAGAACATAATAAAACAATGTGTACATATTCTTTAAGAGGTAAAACACAAATTCCACCTTTAATTCATTACTTTATAATTACCTTAAGATCATAAATAAGTTGTGCAAGATATTCAATGGAATAAATATCATGGTGTGGAGGAGGACTAATAATCCCCACACCAGAAGTTGAATTTCTTGTAACAACATATCACCAATGACTTTGTGGCTTGGAAGTTCACCACCCTTGCCAGGATTTGCTACCTATAGAGGAACATTTAAAATAAATGATAATAGAAAATATACCACGCACAAAACATAACAAGTCTAAAAAGATATCTTGGAAATAAGTGGAATTTATGATTTTATCTTAGAACACGTGCTCTTCCCAAATGAAACCAATATCATCGATAAATTACCTTATGTAGACTCCTAAAAAAAAATTCCACACTTGAGCAATCTTAATTTGAAGTTCATTTGCATTAATCAGATAGTAGCTAGAAACACCAAACCACCCACTTGCAACTTGTTTGATTGGACTTATTTTAGGATTCACAGAGCCATCAAGGAGTTGTCCTAACTGGTCTAAGGTATCTCCCAGTATCTTGTTTTCATAAGTAGGAGCAAATGTAGGATTACTGATTCTTATTAGCTATTACAAATTATTTGCCTATCTTGTTATCTATGTTACATTTATATTGTTCCAAAAGATAGAAGAAAATGCAAGCCTGTATTAGATTTTCCTCCAATTTTATTCATGGCGATAACCATAGTTGTATGAGCCTACAATGAAATTGAACCATAACTCATAGAACCTCTATAGAATTGCTTCATAGTCTCACTAGCGGGTTAAAATTCCTCCAAAGGAATATTCCTATCTGATACTTCCTTAAATATTTCTATGCCTCACAAATTGCAGTGTTTGTTTAAATCCTAAATATTTTAGAATATCGCTTATAGGCTACAACATTGTGCAGGCTATCTCTTGCAGTGTTGCAATGGCTAGTGGTACGGTTGTTTGCTACTTTGGCCATGAGAAGACCATACAGTGGTAGTAGGGGGTGAGAAGAAGAACAACCTGCCTCGACCAGATAAATACTACATGTGACTTAAGGGACAAATAGATGTTTCAACGTGTGGGAATATGCATGGGAGGAATCGAATGAGACACATGGTGTAGGAAGGCTCAGAGCATTTAATGGATTTGCAGGAGGCAATGTCAGATGCAATAATGTTTTCAAATGACAAGGTGTTGCTCTTAGTAAGATGGTGAAGGCATACATTCCTAAAATCGTAGGTTAACTTGAGACAAATACCATAGGTTAATATGTTTTACATATTTCGAAGCAACACAATCATACATTTTTAGTATTATAAAATGTAGCAATATATGTGCATTTGTCATTTTAATATTCCAAAGTGACATTTTCTTTACAAGGAACCTTGTACATATTTTTTGTTTCAAAACTTTCAACAGAAAAATTGTTACTTTAATATTCCACATGATTTCTCACAATCATTACTTTTATTCCACAACAAATATGGCCACTTTTTTATTTTTCTTGGTTGATTCCTTTGTCGTGGGACGTGGGATTTGGAGACATTGTTCATCTCACATGGAGTTGTTGAATGGTCTTAATATGAAGAATATTAAAGTGAAATCCATGATTGTTATTTGACAAATAACAAGGTTTCACATGATTTTGTAATTATGGTTTAACAACATGTTATCAAAGTTAACAGGCTCTACATGGCATATGGTAATAAAAATGATAATTACAAGATTCTGACACTTTACATTGGCCTAATAACTCTATGCATACAACTTTTTATTAGGATATTTAGACACTTAGGAGTTAGTTAAGTTCAACCTGGTCTAATATGTCTTTAGGTAAAATTGTGTTTCTTTAGTATGCATTAGTATGCATTTGTAGTTATGTAATCCAACAATCAAGATATGTTCTAGACATAGAGTGATTTGACAACTCATATTCTCCTCGATCTTAATGACTATATTGATCCATAGATTAAAACCTAACTCGTTCATTATCTCTATTTAAAAAGAATGGAGGGTCATTTGTTGATGATCGATTGTGAAAAAATATCTGGTAAAATATTTTTATTTTGCATTAATATATTGCCTCAAGTGACCACGTTGGCTGGGGTCATGGACCATTTCTCTCTTCGAGGATTTTAACCACATAAAAATATTGATGGATTGATCTTTGATATGGATATGTGAGTAGTTCCTGAAGGTGTACGTCCTATGTGGGAATACTCAGTTTTGTCGAACATGGTATTAGAGCCCATTTGAAGACCCACTCTCGTTGTTGATCAAGATCTTGAACTTGTGTTTCCACATTTCTAGGTTTTTCTATTTTTATGCATTTCTGAGTTGAGCATATTGTTCCATTGTGTCTATAGCACTTCTTTTAGTTGGAAACACTTTTCATTTCATTCGAAAAAATTTATGTTTTCCCAAGATACGACCATTTTGTCCAGATCCAAAGGTGTAAACTCAGAATATGCCATTTTTTGTAGAGGTAATATTTCAGTTTTTTTGTCTTTTATTCCCAGTTTGCTACTCTTTCTAGTCTTCCTATGCTCTTTTCCGTGTGCTATGTTCGATCTCGACAAATTATAAATAGAATAGAAAGTGTTTTCTTTTCTTCATATGCTCTCTGCTCTGCACTTTATGTGAGCTCAACACAACAGAAACATAGAGAAAAATTGCATTTTGTGTGTAAGTTAACCAAGGTCTAACCCCATTATTGTTGAGATTCATAAATTATTTTTTCAAAATTTCAATTGTTTTGTGTGCAACTATGTTGAATTTTTTTTGGAGGAAAAACAAGGGTTTTAGGGGTAGGCACACACTTCGAGGAAAAGACTAAAAAAAAAAAGAGAAAAAGAAGAAGAAAAAAAATCGCTTATCCTTCATTAAAATTGTTTTATATTTTGCACTAGTTCACTTGGTTGAAAGTTGCGTTATTTAATTAGAGGTTTTGAGTTCAAGTCTCTCTTTTTTAAGTTATTTTTTGAAAGAGTTCACGCAAACTTGAACTATCTCACAATTTTATTGTAAAAAACATTTAATTTAAATTATAAAAGTGAATATCTCTTAAGTAACTTTTTTTTTTTTTTTTTTTCCAAGTTATTTTTTTCACGCAACTTTAATTTATAAGTAACTTCATTGTAAAAATGATTTTCATTTATTCTATAAAAGTGGGTCACTTCTTAAGTAACTTATTTGTAAAAGTGAGTTTATAGTAAGTTAATTTATAAGTAACTTCATTGTAAAAATGATTTTCATTTATTCTATAAAAGTGGGTCACTTCTTAAGTAACTTATTTGTAAAAATGATTTTCATTTTTTTTTTTTTAACTCAGCCACCTCATTGTGCATCCATCACCACATGGGCCAACTTCTATCTACCACGTGGCTCTTTGGTTACCTTTTATAAAAAATGCATAACTTTCACAATCAAAATCCATTTTTATTGTCATTTTTTTTAAACAACCTATTTTTTCAAGAGATTTCCATCTAGATAGTCAATTTCAACTTTTGAATCCATAATATTTGTGATGCCAAAAATAAATCCAAATGGGATAACAAAAATGATGAAGAATGTGGATTAATCAGAATGTCCATCTCTCTTGATTTACAATTTCACCTTTAAAGAATTGAAGATCCAGATGAAGTCCGGGCTAAGCTAGAAGCCGTATTTGGTAAACACAATTGATTTGAGCCCACCAGATTGAAAATCAGTTAATGACCTTAAGTTCCAATGCTTCCCCTTGCATTGAATATTATTTATCTAAGCTCAAAACACTTAGAATTTTACTTGAAGACTGCAAAATAGATCTAAAGGATGAACGATGCATATATGTTATTCTTTCTAAGCTTGGTAGTGCATATTTTTATCTTTGTACCTATATTTTATGCCATCATAGAAACTCTAGGAGGTGCTTACCAAGTTCCCACTCTTGAGTCTTTTTGAGATTCTCTGATTAGAAAGAAAGATAAGGTCTTGCAACTTGGAGTGATCATCACTACAGGTACATATAACAAATCTTTAGTGGCCAAGCAGAAAGATAAAACCAAGCATCCAAAGAAGTAATATCCTCGCAATAAGCAGAAAAACAAGGGTCCCAATCCCTCTCAGCCAACATCTACTCCCAATGGTGACAAAGGACCAAAATAAAAAAGTAAGAAGACTGACAAGAATTTCAATTTTTGTGGGTGAGATGGTCATCTTGAGTCTAATTTTTTTTTAAATATGGAGGCCTTAGAAGCCACAATGAATAAGCAAAAGATTAATATTGATTCTTCGTCTTCTAACTCTTGTTCTCAAGGACATGCACTTTATGATTCTGGTTTTTCCTTCAATGCAACATCTACTTCTTCTTTTGATGAGTGGCTTATTGATTATGGCGAATCTTATCATATGGCAGAGGATAAAGCCATTTTTTCCACTCTTAATGAATGTAACACAAAACAAATATTTGTTGGTATTTGTTGCCGATGATAGATCTCTTAATGTTGCAGGGCTTGGAATAATTCAGGTAGATAATGGTCATTTCAATGATGTATTATGTGCTTCAAATCTTTCTTGCAGCATTCTATCAATATATCATATCACTCATTCAGGTGAAGGTAAAACCATAGTTTTCACCTCACCAAGTTGTAATCAAGGATTTAAAAGTGTTGGGGTACATGCTCAACTACATACTCAACAACATACTCATTTTTCGATTTTTCCACTTTCTCAAAAGGATTGCTATTTATATGATGTCTATTTATAGCCCTTCCTAGACCTATCCCGCCCATCATACCTAGCATGACTATTCTTGATCATTTTTATTTTTGGAATTTTCTATTTTTAGCAGGTGACCAAAACCTATTAGTCTATTTTTGGTATTCTCTATTTTTAGTAGGTCTTCCATGCAGTCCACTTGGAAGTGACTTGGAAATGATTGTACAAGTGACATAACACCTAATGTGCACTTTTTCTAGCTATTAATGGCCTCCTAAGGAAAAGTGCATAACCCATCATATTCTTGGAGTTAACCTATTGCACTTATTTACCTCTTTTAAGTGACTTTCCATATTTATGAGATTCTCTCTCAGTTAGGACTTTAGTTCTATTCTTGGACTCTAGTCTTATTTTATGAGAGTTTTTCTATTGTGGAATGCATGTGGACTTCATGTATAGGTTTCACTTGAGTTCACACCCATATTTGAAATTTCCTTATTATTAACAACTTTTGACTTTAGTTAACTGTTGCAAGTGGGAGAGGTTGTTTTTTCTACTTGACCATGCACATGGAAACCTTAATATAGTGAACATTAATCCTATTGTGGAGAGTTCTATCTATTGTACTTTTGATCAAGGATTGATACAATGTGATTCGAGTTGGTTTCTTAGTATCTTATGTGTGAAGATTGATTATGTTTTTCTCTCTCCTCTCTTTATTTTGCAATTAACTAGTGTAGATTTTTCTACTCACAATTATATTTATGANGTGAGCTACTTCATGGACCCTATCATTGTCTTTTTTTTCATTCCAATAATGATTTTTTTTTTCTTGCAAGCATTCAATTTCTGTTAAAATCCTATCATATGTATTAAGGGCATGACAAATAATAGAATCAATAAAAATGAGCTCAAGGGTTCACCTTAGTGAAATAGGTAGTCATCGAGTTGGTGGAATGACAACAACCTTTGTAACCAGTGGTTGATGGTTATCTTGTTAGTTTCCCTGCTGCGACTGAGTACTTAATGAAGGATTGAAAAGACAAAATGAATCGAACAATATGTCCTAGAACCCAACCTATTTCAAGATCTTTAGACAAATAGGTAATATTCCCAGGCTCTTTGGCTAAATGGGTAGAATTCCTAGGCCATTGTAGAACACCCGCTTAATTCCCAGAGCCAAACAAGATCTCCTTACCCACTTTTTCACTCGACAAATTCAATATACTAGGTTGTGAATAATCATGAAATTGGGACTGGATTTTGGATTGGGGTTTAGAATTAACTTCTTTGAATGTTGTCACTTCATTCAAGTGCTCTCTAAAATTGTTGAACTCAAGATAAAATGGATCAATTTAGACCAATTTATCAGAACTCCCACAAGAAGTCTGGCCTTGCCCATCATTCCATATGGTTTCAATGTCTTCCATGATCTTCCTGTGATGAATACTAAAGAGGGTTTGTTCTTCCTTCTACTAGCCCCAACATGCACATTCATCAAAGAACCACAAATAATCCAGTATCTTTGGCATCTCCTGCAATAATGTCGAGGTTGGTTCACATTATAGTTATTGAAATAGAACATAATAAAACAATGTGTACATATTCTTTAAGAGGTAAAACACAAATTCCACCTTTAATTCATTACTTTATAATTACCTTAAGATCATAAATAAGTTGTGCAAGATATTCAATGGAATAAATATCATGGTGTGGAGGAGGACTAATAATCCCCACACCAGAAGTTGAATTTCTTGTAACAACATATCACCAATGACTTTGTGGCTTGGAAGTTCACCACCCTTGCCAGGATTTGCTACCTATAGAGGAACATTTAAAATAAATGATAATAGAAAATATACCACGCACAAAACATAACAAGTCTAAAAAGATATCTTGGAAATAAGTGGAATTTATGATTTTATCTTAGAACACGTGCTCTTCCCAAATGAAACCAATATCATCGATAAATTACCTTATGTAGACTCCTAAAAAAAAATTCCACACTTGAGCAATCTTAATTTGAAGTTCATTTGCATTAATCAGATAGTAGCTAGAAACACCAAACCACCCACTTGCAACTTGTTTGATTGGACTTATTTTAGGATTCACAGAGCCATCAAGGAGTTGTCCTAACTGGTCTAAGGTATCTCCCAGTATCTTGTTTTCATAAGTAGGAGCAAATGTAGGATTACTGATTCTTATTAGCTATTACAAATTATTTGCCTATCTTGTTATCTATGTTACATTTATATTGTTCCAAAAGATAGAAGAAAATGCAAGCCTGTATTAGATTTTCCTCCAATTTTATTCATGGCGATAACCATAGTTGTATGAGCCTACAATGAAATTGAACCATAACTCATAGAACCTCTATAGAATTGCTTCATAGTCTCACTAGCGGGTTAAAATTCCTCCAAAGGAATATTCCTATCTGATACTTCCTTAAATATTTCTATGCCTCACAAATTGCAGTGTTTGTTTAAATCCTAAATATTTTAGAATATCGCTTATAGGCTACAACATTGTGCAGGCTATCTCTTGCAGTGTTGCAATGGCTAGTGGTACGGTTGTTTGCTACTTTGGCCATGAGAAGACCATACAGTGGTAGTAGGGGGTGAGAAGAAGAACAACCTGCCTCGACCAGATAAATACTACATGTGACTTAAGGGACAAATAGATGTTTCAACGTGTGGGAATATGCATGGGAGGAATCGAATGAGACACATGGTGTAGGAAGGCTCAGAGCATTTAATGGATTTGCAGGAGGCAATGTCAGATGCAATAATGTTTTCAAATGACAAGGTGTTGCTCTTAGTAAGATGGTGAAGGCATACATTCCTAAAATCGTAGGTTAACTTGAGACAAATACCATAGGTTAATATGTTTTACATATTTCGAAGCAACACAATCATACATTTTTAGTATTATAAAATGTAGCAATATATGTGCATTTGTCATTTTAATATTCCAAAGTGACATTTTCTTTACAAGGAACCTTGTACATATTTTTTGTTTCAAAACTTTCAACAGAAAAATTGTTACTTTAATATTCCACATGATTTCTCACAATCATTACTTTTATTCCACAACAAATATGGCCACTTTTTTATTTTTCTTGGTTGATTCCTTTGTCGTGGGACGTGGGATTTGGAGACATTGTTCATCTCACATGGAGTTGTTGAATGGTCTTAATATGAAGAATATTAAAGTGAAATCCATGATTGTTATTTGACAAATAACAAGGTTTCACATGATTTTGTAATTATGGTTTAACAACATGTTATCAAAGTTAACAGGCTCTACATGGCATATGGTAATAAAAATGATAATTACAAGATTCTGACACTTTACATTGGCCTAATAACTCTATGCATACAACTTTTTATTAGGATATTTAGACACTTAGGAGTTAGTTAAGTTCAACCTGGTCTAATATGTCTTTAGGTAAAATTGTGTTTCTTTAGTATGCATTAGTATGCATTTGTAGTTATGTAATCCAACAATCAAGATATGTTCTAGACATAGAGTGATTTGACAACTCATATTCTCCTCGATCTTAATGACTATATTGATCCATAGATTAAAACCTAACTCGTTCATTATCTCTATTTAAAAAGAATGGAGGGTCATTTGTTGATGATCGATTGTGAAAAAATATCTGGTAAAATATTTTTATTTTGCATTAATATATTGCCTCAAGTGACCACGTTGGCTGGGGTCATGGACCATTTCTCTCTTCGAGGATTTTAACCACATAAAAATATTGATGGATTGATCTTTGATATGGATATGTGAGTAGTTCCTGAAGGTGTACGTCCTATGTGGGAATACTCAGTTTTGTCGAACATGGTATTAGAGCCCATTTGAAGACCCACTCTCGTTGTTGATCAAGATCTTGAACTTGTGTTTCCACATTTCTAGGTTTTTCTATTTTTATGCATTTCTGAGTTGAGCATATTGTTCCATTGTGTCTATAGCACTTCTTTTAGTTGGAAACACTTTTCATTTCATTCGAAAAAATTTATGTTTTCCCAAGATACGACCATTTTGTCCAGATCCAAAGGTGTAAACTCAGAATATGCCATTTTTTGTAGAGGTAATATTTCAGTTTTTTTGTCTTTTATTCCCAGTTTGCTACTCTTTCTAGTCTTCCTATGCTCTTTTCCGTGTGCTATGTTCGATCTCGACAAATTATAAATAGAATAGAAAGTGTTTTCTTTTCTTCATATGCTCTCTGCTCTGCACTTTATGTGAGCTCAACACAACAGAAACATAGAGAAAAATTGCATTTTGTGTGTAAGTTAACCAAGGTCTAACCCCATTATTGTTGAGATTCATAAATTATTTTTTCAAAATTTCAATTGTTTTGTGTGCAACTATGTTGAATTTTTTTTGGAGGAAAAACAAGGGTTTTAGGGGTAGGCACACACTTCGAGGAAAAGACTAAAAAAAAAAAGAGAAAAAGAAGAAGAAAAAAAATCGCTTATCCTTCATTAAAATTGTTTTATATTTTGCACTAGTTCACTTGGTTGAAAGTTGCGTTATTTAATTAGAGGTTTTGAGTTCAAGTCTCTCTTTTTTAAGTTATTTTTTGAAAGAGTTCACGCAAACTTGAACTATCTCACAATTTTATTGTAAAAAACATTTAATTTAAATTATAAAAGTGAATATCTCTTAAGTAACTTTTTTTTTTTTTTTTTTTCCAAGTTATTTTTTTCACGCAACTTTAATTTATAAGTAACTTCATTGTAAAAATGATTTTCATTTATTCTATAAAAGTGGGTCACTTCTTAAGTAACTTATTTGTAAAAGTGAGTTTATAGTAAGTTAATTTATAAGTAACTTCATTGTAAAAATGATTTTCATTTATTCTATAAAAGTGGGTCACTTCTTAAGTAACTTATTTGTAAAAATGATTTTCATTTTTTTTTTTTTAACTCAGCCACCTCATTGTGCATCCATCACCACATGGGCCAACTTCTATCTACCACGTGGCTCTTTGGTTACCTTTTATAAAAAATGCATAACTTTCACAATCAAAATCCATTTTTATTGTCATTTTTTTTAAACAACCTATTTTTTCAAGAGATTTCCATCTAGATAGTCAATTTCAACTTTTGAATCCATAATATTTGTGATGCCAAAAATAAATCCAAATGGGATAACAAAAATGATGAAGAATGTGGATTAATCAGAATGTCCATCTCTCTTGATTTACAATTTCACCTTTAAAGAATTGAAGATCCAGATGAAGTCCGGGCTAAGCTAGAAGCCGTATTTGGTAAACACAATTGATTTGATCCCACCAAATTGAAAATCAATTAATGACCTTAAGTTCCAATGCTTCCCCTTGCATTGAATATTATTTATCTAAGTTCAAAACACTTAGAATTTTACTTCAAGACTGCGAAATAGATCTAAAGGATGAACGATGCATATATGCTATTCTTTCTAATCTTGGTAGTGCATATTTTTATCTTTGTAGCTATATTTTATGCCATCATAGAAACTCTAGGAGGTTCTTACCAAGTTCCCACTCTTGAGTCTTTTTGAGATTCTCTGATTAGAAAGAAATATAAGGTCTTGCAACTTGGAGTGATCATCACTACAGGTACATCTAACAAAGATTTAGTGGCCAATAAAAAAGATAAAACCAAGCATCCAAAGAAGTAATATCCTCGCAATAAGCAGAAAAACAAGGGTCCCAATCCCTCTCAACCAACATCTACTCCCAATGGTGGCAAAGGACCAAAATAAAAAAGTAAGAAGACTGACAAGCATTTCAATTTTTGTGGGTGAGATGGTCATCTTGAGTCTAATTTTTTTTAAAAGATGGAGACCTTAGAAGCCACAATGAATAAGCAAGAGATTAATATTGATTCTTCGTCTTCTAACTCTTGTTCTCAAGGACATGCACTTTATGCTTCTGGTTTTTCCTTCAATGCAACATCTACTTCTTCTTCTGATGAGTGGCTTATTGATTATGGAGAATCTTATCATATGGCTGAGGATAAAGCCATTTTTTCCACTCTTAATGAATTTAACACCAAACAAATATTTGTTGGTATTTGTTGACGATGATAGATCTCTTAATGTTGCAGGGTTTGGAATAATTCAAGTAGATAATG
>JZKD02S0864878.1:0-14207 GCA_000966675.3 Picea glauca
CGTAACTCTCTTGGAGAGCGCTCCCCAAGGTCAAAAATCAACCCAAATGTTAGTATGGGTGATGTGGAGTGAAAGGGATCACCTCTAGGGGTGAAGACAAGGCTAAATGAAGTGAGAGTTTAAGAGAGGGGGCCACACTCAAGTCACAATTAAATTAAAAAAAGAAAAACGTCAATCCCCCTAGGGGGGTGCAACTTTTGAGTGTGGAGTTGGCAAAAGGGGTTAAACAAGGTTGAAAAAGGCTGGGAGGCTAAGGTTATGCTTAGGGGGTCTCTCTCTAACCATCATTTCAACATTTCACATCATCTAACTCATTATTACATTTTTTACATTTTGCCATGTTTGGACTTTAGCAATTAAAATTGCTGTTTTAGATTGGCTGACACTCCGGGTGGACTAACCCATGGCTAAAGTTGTCCGACTGAGCTGAAACTTGGTCCATGGATGTAGAGGGTGCTATTCCATTTCTTTTGAGCACAAATACCCCTATCAAAAGTCCAAGGATCCAGTTTTTACAATTATTGCTCAAAAATAAATAATTAATTAAATAATTAAACCTCCAAACTTAGGGAAATTTAATTAAAAAAAATTAATCTAGACTTGACGGAATTCTGCGAAACTTTCTATGATGTCTTGCATGGTCATTTACAATGAATTCCCTATATAGTTACCAAAACATAAGCCCACTAGAACTTCGTTCACCACTTTGGAGGACATATGCAAAGTGTGAGGAAAAAACTCAAGGGAAATCAGTAAGGCTGAAAAGCCCAACTGATGACCCGAGGATAAAAAAACCCCGGTGAAAGGAACTCTCCCAGTGAATCGATCCCAAGGTAACTGACTTAGACATGACTCATGCAGACCTATTACATTAGAACCCACGCAGGGGTGCGGAAATTCCAATTACAAAAATAAGTGCTGGGCCAAACACTGCCCTGTAGAACCAAAAGTCTTTGACAATCCTGACATCTGATGATGCATCTCTTCATGGCACATGAGTTGACCATCGATGCTAAATGGGCGGTCAACAGGAGGGAGCACTGATATGTTATTGACATATGGACAATCATTTTCTAGTTTGGAAAATGGTCCAGGTTGGGCAGTGACTTTCCAGTTTGGAAAGTGGTCCAAGATTTTTGATGGACAGTGATTTTCTAGTTTGGAAAATGGTCCAGAATGGACAGTCATTTTCGTAACAAAAATGGTCAGATAGATTGTTGATGTACCATAGACAACGATTCCCCTTGTGGCTAGTGTGGGGGAATGATCTAGGACAGTCATTCTTCTTGGCAGTCACTCTGAGAAGTGGTCAAGAAGAATGGTCCGCCTCTCCGGGTAGTCATTCTTTTGAAGTTCACAGTTGTGAGTAGTTTCGAAGAATGGTCTGATATAGAAGGTTGGTGCAAGATAGTCATTTCCGTAGGAATTGGTCCGGACAATCATTCCTTAGGGAAGACTCGTTCTCTCCAGGTTGCATTGTGATTAGTGCCAGAAGAATGGCCCAGTTAGGTTGAATGGTCCAGGTTCAACAATTAGGGACAAACATTCTCTAGGGCAGACTCATTCTCTCTAGGTTGCACTGTGATTAGTGTCGGAAGAATGGCCTAGTTAAGTTGAATGGTCTAGGTTCAGAAATCAGGGACAATTATTCTTCTATGCTTGGGAAGAATAGTCCAGATAGCCCATGGCTGATGTTTAACTTTCCGAGGGCAGATGCCCTTCCAGATCTCACGGATGTGATTTGAAGAATGGCCCAAATGACTCAACTTGTATCATGATATTGTTTATGCAAGTTGATATCAGATGATATGATTGTTGTGGAGACTGTATGTCTTTGGACAATAGATGTATGCTACTGTGGTGGATGTGATCCACTGGTAGTGACTGTGTGTCACTGGTTAGTAGCCGTGTGATACTAGCAGTGGTTGTGTACCACTGGATAGTAGTTGTATACTACAATCGATAGACACTGTTGTGTTCTATTGGATGGCATTATAGCAGCAGTATGCTACTATCTGATTGCCATGGAGACTACCACTAGTGTTGGAGTTGATTGCCATCTAGATGGATAGTCAGTGTGCTGGTGGACAACCATTCTCTAGGCGGAGAATGGTCTAGACATAATAGATTGTTGGTGGACAGACATTCTCTCTGTGGAGAATGGTCCAGGTTGATAGATTGTTGACGTATCATGGACTTGTATTTTCCTAAGGCATAGATTGTGGCCCGATTAGGAAAAATGGTTTAGGATTGATATTTTCTAAGGCATATGGGTAGATATTGATCTCCATGGTACATATGACCCGATTAGAAAATAGTCTGAGACTGCCATTCTTGTAGGAATGGTCTCTGTAGCCCATAGGGTAGCTTTCAACATCTGGGAGGATTGACATTCTTCTTGGATGTAGGTCCAGATTAAAAGAATGATCCTTGTAGCCCATTGCAGAGCTTTCAACATCTATTGGAACAACTATTCTTTTAGGACGTATGTCCAGATTAGAAGAATGGTCCTTGTATCACTCTGTTGAGTGAGTGACCTTTTCAGCATCATGCCCGATTACTCAGATGGAGTATGGCCTCGAGAGATGATGCAATTGATGCTATCAAATGATACTGATAGTGGTGATGGTGCTCATGAGATAGCTTGTGTGGCTATGCCGTTGCTATCGGTTGAATGGTCTGTTTGTGCTCAAGACCATTGCCTTTAATACCTCCCTAGCTAGGAGGGAGTGTTGATATTATGGTAGCTGTGGGAGGTATTAACCTCTATATGTAACCTTTGACGAGACTAGAATATTCAGGGAAGTAAGAGAAACCCTAAAACGTTGGATAATTACCTTGGAAGACAAGTCGGCTCAAGAGAATAATTAATATTGAGTTATTAGCCTCTAGGAAGAGAAGTCAACCCAATCAGGTGAGTTGGAGCAGTATAAATAGAGGGCGTTAGAGCTCATTTGGACACTCACTCTCATAAATGCATAAGGACAAGTGGTGCGCATGACTGGAGGAGAGCTGCAACTGCTGCAGTGGTGACTTAGTCTTTGGTTATGGTTTGGATCTTCTACTTGGCACGCGAGCTTTGGAGAGAGATATGCCACCTTGGTTGGCTATTGGTTCTAGGGTTTGCTTCTGTAATTATTCTATTTGTCAAGGTTAAGGTGCTCGGGGGTGGCTTCGACCTATGGTTGGGTGACAATATTGCTATATTGTCTATGGAGAAACGAGCACACCTATTATTCTAACAATGTCATTGTTCCTGCTTGTACTTCTTTCGCTACTCTAGATGCAATGTTCATTAAGGAAACACGACAATCATATTTTCGAAGGTTCGAATAACACTATCATATTGTGGAGGGGTCGGTCTACGGAGAAACGAGCACACCTATTATTCTAACAACGTCATTGTTCCTACTTGTACTTCTTTCGCTACTCTAGATGTTGTGTTCATTAAGAAAACAAGACAGTCATATTTTCAAAGGTTCGAATAATACTGTCTTAATGTGGAGGGGTCGGTCTGCCCTAAATTAATTTTCTTTTGAATTGTATTGTGCAACATTTGATGAGGACTTTTTCAATTGTGATTTTTAATATACCTTTGGAAACAAGTTGAATTGGCATACTGATATCTAGGAATGCATGCCGTTTTTTTTGTTTTGTTTTAGTTGATGTTGGTATGTTGATTGTTGTTAGAATTAGGGAAGAAAAGCAAAAACATACTTGCTTTAAAAATTTCTGTTAGATAGAACAACAAGAGCATAAAAATTTAAATCAAACTCAGAACAAAAATGTAGTAAGACAGTAGATCTAAAAATAAACTTAGATCTAAGCTATAAATTTATTTCTGAGTAAGCAAGATAACCATATCTAAACTGTAGGTGAATTTCTGAGTTAGATTTGAACAATGGATTTATTCCTGAATGATCAAAACAACCAGATCTAAACAATAGTGTTATTTCTGAGCAAATAAAACAAATGTTCCATAGAAATACTTCTTAGCAATTAGATCTGAACCATAAGACTATTTCTGAGTAGCTAAGTCAATAGATCTGAACTGTATGAAGCATTTTAACCACATAAATATTTCTGAACAGTTAGATATGAACCACAAGACTATAAATCAATAGATCTGAACTGTATCAAGCATTTCAACCACAAAAATATTTCTAAACTATTAGATCTGAGTATAAGTAATAAAATAAAATTGAAAGCAACACCTTACCTCTTGAAGACTTACCTCTGTGTAATAAAGAGAAGCTTGGCACACATGAGGAGTGCTATGTCACTTGAAATTATGCTCAGATAAGTCTAAGGCTCATGGATCAACCTCAATGGGTTAGATCTCTTGTCAATGAGAAATAGGACTGATATGCCACCGTAGAAAACCTCACACAACAACAAGCAAACCCCAACAAAAATACTGGAAGCAAACCCTCATTTCAGCCAACAATGAGAAAGAAAATATGACAGCAATGAAGGAGGAGGCTTGGAAGCTTCAGATCAGGACGCCGGTCCTGGTTCAAGCCCTAACTACCCAGCAGTAGGGCCGCGGCCTAAGCAGGTTCCAGATCTACTAACAGAAGAGGGATGACAACCACTTAGGAGAGGGCTGGTAGCACTGGACTGACAGGAGAAGAGGGCGGCAGCATAACCTTCACACACAGAAACCTTCAGCATACAACAACCCTCAATCAAGGCCTCAGGCAACAGCGGAAGAACTCGACAACATCAAAGAAAGGGGCCGAAATCTGGACTGTCAAAGGAGGTCGAACTGTCACAAGAAGGCTGGATTGTCACTGTTACAAGGGGGGGCCGCACCACACATAGAGCAATCCGCCACACTTTGAAAAGAAAGGAAAGAGTGAGTGTAAGTAAAAGTGAGGGGGGGGCGAGGGTTTATAATTATACTTTTAGGCTAGGGCTAGGCTAATAAAAATATAATTAAAAATAACATATTTAATTAATATAAATATTAATTTAATATGTTATAATTAAACATTAATTAATATTTTTCTTGTTAAGCCCTAAAACAAAAATACAAACCCCAATCAAACTCAAACTCAAAGAAGAACAAGTAAAGGGTTTAGGAGAGGTTTTCTTAGTGGCAACACATGTCCATATATTTCTCAAGGTGACCAATTAACTTTATCATCACTGCATATGGGATACATCCCTCATGTGGTCATGCTCATCTTCATAATCTCTCTTAGGTCTTGTGGACCATCCTAGGAGAGAGGAAGAGGATCACACACCAACATATCTTGGCATTACACCAAGATCTCCCTGATCAAAGACCAAGTTGCCCCAGAACATATCTGGGGTGTTTGATCCAGATGGATATCGGTGGCCACCCACCTTTTCCAACTGGCTCAAGACAGTTTTCTGACAATTTTGACAATTTACTATTTTTAGTAGTTTTTAACTTCTGTGGCCATTTTGAGGGCCCAAATGAAGGTTTTTCGAGATCGAGGTTCTCAATGATAGCCGATGGCATGACTGAGCCTCCAAAATGAATCTCCTCGACAATACCTTTCCAACGAGCTATCACACGCCTAAAACAGAGATCGCATGCAAAAGTTATGACCCCGGGAAGTTGATGTACTCACTTACCCAAACGGGGCCCACATGACGTTTGGCACTTCATCTCCTAGAGTTAGGTTTTTGGATGTCTAGGACTTTTGACATTCCTGTTTATTGTAAAAAGGCCTTCAGAGCCTCATTGTAATCATCTTCTTGCGAATGCGAGTAGCTGTCACATCTCTTCTCAGAGATAAGTTGCCACCATGCTAGCGAGTCTTTCACTCTGTATTTTTACAGTCTTTGTACATTTCTTTCATTAATAGAAATCCGTGTATTACTGTATATTTGTGTTTATGGTTACATCTCTGATACATTCATGTTATATTATTGAATATCTGCGATATCTCTGTTCATTTCTTTATTATATCTCTGCTCTCATTTCGTGCCGAAAATAATCCGGATCAGTCTTATCCACCAAGGTACAAGACCAAGGATCAAGCCATGCTTTAGGCATGGGTACCCTAGAACACATCTAGGGGCCCTAGACATATCTAGAGACTTATACTGCTTGGTCCCAGACCAAGAACCCCAGTCATCTACTAGGGGCCCTCACAAGGGTCTTTGCCATGGTTCTAACTGCTTGGTCCCAGACCAAGAACCCCAGGAGTGTACTAGGGGCCCTAGTTCATAACTAGGGTCTTATGCCATCCTCTAGGGAGAATGGCTCTTGTAGTTGCATTAAATTCAACACTCCCTCTCAGCAAGAGAGGCATTCTTAGCAACACCAAGCTTGTCATGAAAGTACACAAACTTTGTCAGGGATAGTGGCTTGATCAAAATATCTACCGTCTGTTCTACCGTCAGAACATACTGAATACTGAGAACGTTCTTCTGCACCATGTCCCGAACATAGTGATATCTCATCTCAATGTGTTTCGACCTGTCGTGAAACACCGGATTCTCGGTGAGCTTTATACAACTTTGGTTGTCACAGTGAATAATTGTGGGTTCTAGCTCTGCACTGAACAAGTCTGAAAGTAGCGTCCTAAGCCACACTGCTTCTATGCTAGCAACACTTGCAACAATGTATTCTACTTCTGCAGTGCTTTGGGATATGGAGCCCTGTTTCCTGTAGGACCAGGAAATCATTGCTGAACCCAAACTGAAGCAATATCTAGAAGTGCTCTTCCGATCCACTGTACTGCCCATCCAATCTGAATCTATAAATCCATGAAGCATTACACCTCCACTGGAAGTGTATCTGAGACCATAGGCTATAGTTCCCCGAACATATCTCAGAATATGCTTAACAACAACCAAATGTATATGCTTCGGTTCATACATGAACTGACTGAGGGCATTCACCGCATAACAAATGTCCGGTCTAGTATGCACAAGGTACATGAATGACCCAATGATCTGCCTATATAAGGTGGGGTCTTCTGGATCTGAACATGTAACCTGATCTTGTAGTTTCTTTAGGTTAGAGATCATTGGAGTGGTCATGAACTTATAGTCCATCGTGCCAAATCTACGGAGCACATCAACTGGATATTTGCTTCGTGAGAGAAAGATCTCACCTGGTTTCTACCACACCTCCAAGCCCAAAAAATAATGCATGAGCCCCAAGTCTTTCATTTCAAACTCTGCGGAAAGCTCCCTCTTAGTTTGAGCTATCAAGTTTTCCTCTCCAGTGAGGAACAAATCATCCATGTATAAGACTAAGATAACTAGATGATTTTGTACAATCTTTATATAAAGATTGGGATCTGCTATGCTCTTGGTGAATCCAAGACTCTGTAGAAAGTTGTCTATTCTACCATACCAAGCTTTCGGAGCTTGTTTCAACTCGTACATGGCTTTCTTGAGTTTGCACGCATGAGATTCTTTCTCATGGATCACAAAACCTTCAGGCTGTTCGATATATACTTCTTGGTCAACTTCATCGTTAAGAAATGCAATCTTAACGTCTATCTGGTGAAGTTTCCAACCAAAAACTGCTGCAAGAGAGATAATAATCCCGATGGAAGTATATTTGGCAACTGAAGCAAAGATCTCGTCATAGTCAATTCCTTCTTTCTGAGAGAAACCACGAGCTACGAATCTAGCCTTATATTTTTCAATACTGCCATCTGCTACATGCTTTATCTTATAAAGCCATTTTGAAGTTACCACTGATTTGCCACGAGGTCTAGGAACTACTGCCCATACATCATTTTTTAGAATTGAATCATATTCTTCTATCATAGCATCTTTCCACACTTGATGTTTGGAGGCTTCTACAAATGTGGAAGGTTCTGAATCAATCACAATATTCAACTTAGCTATGAGACCGGAGTATTTATCTGGTTTCTTGCTTTCTCTGTAGGTGCCCTTAGGAGCTGAATGCGTTTCTGCTTCTTTTAGTATTTCCTGGCACCAGACTGGTTTCCTTTTAATAGGAGGTATCTCCATTGGAAACTCAATAGAATCCCTTGAGGGATCCACTGGAAGTTCTGAGGTTTCCTCCCTCTGCTCATCTGGAAGAGGAGAATCTGAAGAATCAAGTGGTGGAGCCTCCTGCTTCTCTGAATCACATGGAAGTTCTCTGGCCTGACGAAAAGTTACTTCTTCATGAAAAGTCACGTCTCTGCTTACTTCGATGAACTTTTGACCTGGGATATAAATTTTGTAAGCCTTTGAGGTTTCACTGTATCCCACAAAAGTTCCTTTCTTTCTGGAGGGCTCTAGCTTAGTCCTCTTTTCTTTTGGGATGTGAATATAGACTGGACTGCCAAAGATTCTTAAGTGATCAACGAAAGACTTTATACTGGTGAAAACTTCTTATGGAGTTTTCGCTTCAAGAGCTTTGTGTGGACATCTGTTCTGAATGTTGACTGCAGTACTGGCTGCTTCAGCCCAAAGAGATAACGGTAAGTTCTGGTCATACATCATTGCCCTGGTTGCTTCACAGATAGTTCTGTTCTTTCTTTCTGTGACCCCATTCTGTTGGGGATTATACGACACAATCAACTCCCTTTTAATTCCAGAAGTCCGACAGAGTTCATCATATTTGAAGGAATCAAATTCTTTACCATTGTTTGTTCTGAAAACTCGGATGTGTTTGCCTGTTTGATTTTCAACAAGATTCTTGAAATCTTGAAATCTGCTGAAAGGTTCATCTTTAGTCTTTAAAAAATAAATCCAAGTTTTACGAGAACAATCATCAATAAAAATGATATAGTAAATACAACCATTCATAGATGGAGCAGTCATGGGCCCACAAAGATCAGAATGAATTAGATCTAGAATGCCATTAGATTTTCTATTGCTGTGAGGATAGGGTTTCTTTGTATTCATACTGAGTGCACAACCTCTACAAACACTATCATGCTCAAAAGAAAATACTGACATACTTGTCACCATCTTTTGCAAACCTGGAAGTGCGTTGTAGTTTAGATGTCCAAGCCTTCTGTGCCAAAGCTCACAGGGATTTTCCATCTCGTGAGCTAGTGCTTGAATAATCTGACTTGAAATTTTATAAAGTCCACTCTCACGAGTTCCAATAGTTATAGCAGTGCTCATATCTTCATTTGAGAACCACATGAGGGCCTTCCCTTTGGTGAAAGCTATTGAGTAACCTTTGCTTTCTAATACTAGAACTGAGATTAGATTTTTCTTTAAACCAAGAACATAAAGAATTTCACCAATATGAAAGATATTACCTGATTGAAGTTGGAAGAAGCAGATCCAAAACCTTTTATGTCATAGGTGCCATCATCACCCAGTTCCACCTTTACCTTGAATTTCTTGTCTTGATAGTTTGCAAGGTTTTGTTTGAAGCCTGTCATGTGTTTTGGAAGCACCGCTCTCTATTAACCAAATCTCCTCCGACTTGGTTATGGTGCCAGAAAGAGCTGAGATGAGATAATATTCTTGATGTTGTTCTTGCTCTTTGGTGGCTGCCTTGGTTTGTCTTCTTTGAGGTTTCTCTTGAGGTTTAGTTTCTTCCGTGACAACTGAGGCTTGGAACCTTCATTTTTTTTTTCTGCTGAGAGGGAGGGTTCCTGCAATTTCTTGCATAATGTCCTAGCTTATTGTAGTTAAAACATTTTACTTTAGATAAATGAGGATTAAGATGAGATAACTTACCTTAAGGTTTCTTACCTTTGCCTTTAGCTTGAGGGAACTTTTTCCATTTCTTGGTTTTCGCTGAAAGGGCATGATCTCTTAGAAGTGAATGATCATTTCTACTTTTGAGTCTTCCTTCTTCTTTTAAGCAGTCATGCCATAATCTGTCAAAGTTAGGCTGGGCTTCTCTTCCATTAACAGATGCGAGAAAAACTCCCCATGACTTAGGAAGTCCATCAAATGCAGTTTGCACAAGGTCATCATCATTTGTAGGAACTCCTATTGCAATAAGTTGATCTTTGGTTTGAGCAATCTTGGAGAAGAAAGTAGCAAATGATTCATCTTTTCCCATTCTCAAAGTATGTAGTTGTTTCTTCAATATTCTTTTCTGAGTTGGTGCCTTCTTTGTTAATGTTTAAGCTATTATTAGAGTTCTTTGCATTTTAATAAATAACAATAGCATAAGATAGGATCACTGAGAAATACACAATCACAAGAGACACATCATTTATCCGGGGAAACCCTCATGCGGGAGAAAACCCAACAAAACTTCCTTATTATAGATAGCCAATACAATGCTAAGAGATAACTCAAACAAATACAGAAAGTCCTCTCCCAAGGATGCGCCTCTCTCTCTCTCTCTTCTTCAATTGCAGCTCCGAAACTTGTCTCTCAATGAACAAGTGAGTGTGTGTCTAACTGAGGCGCTAGCCTCCTTATTTATACAACACTGGTACGTGTGGAGGTGTTTTTTCACTGGCAGGGCTGACTTCTCCTTCTGGGTGGTTATAACCACCTTTAGTATATTCTGGGGCCGACTTCTTCTTCTGCCTATTACAATTATATTTTGACCAATCCGCAAAAGGGGATTTGGTCCTTTACAATAGCCGACATGATCAATCCGCAATGGGGATTGATCTAATGAATAATATATCAATAATAAATAGAATACACTTTGCAGTTACATTATTTCAACACTCCCCATTAACAAGAAGGGTATTCTATAACAACATCAGGCGAGAGAGAGGACTGCATCATCAACAACATCAAGAGGACAACATCATCAATATCATCTTGGAACATTGACTGGTGTATCTATAAATCATCGGAAGTTTTCTCATCGGTAACATCGTCATTCTCAAAGGAATGCAATCATCATTTGCATCAATATGGATTAGTGTAAAACTAATACATCATCATCAAAGCACGAGGCTGGCTCATCATCATAATACTGGACTGGCTTTACGTCACAACTCTCAAGCTGGAAGCACAGTACTCGTCTTGCTTTACGTCACAACAATCAAGTTGGAAGCAAGATACTCGTCTTGCTTTACGTCACAACAATCAAGCTGGAAGCAAGATACTAGACTGGCTTTACGTCACAGATATCAAGCTAGAAGCACAGTACTAGTCTCATCTCATCGTCTTGCTTTACGTCACAACAATCAATCTGGAAGCACAGTACTAGTCACATCTCATTGTCTTGCTTTATGTCACAACAATCAAGTTGGAAGCAATATACTAGACTGGCTTTACGTCACAACTATCAAGCTAGAAGCATAGTACTAGTCACATCTCATCTTCTTGCTTTACGTCACAACAATCAAGCTGGAAGCAAGATACTAGACTAGATTTACGTCACAACTATCAAGCTGGAAGCACAGTACTAGTCACATCTCATCGTCTTGCTACTCCCCCTTTCAAGGAAGGTCCTTTCGGACTATACCAAGCTTATCTCGAAAGTGCTCAAACTTTACATGAGATAGAGGCTTGGTCAACACATCGACAACCTGTTCATCCGTGCTAATGTACTGGAGCTTTATGGCTCCTCTCTGCACCATGTCATGGATGTAATGATATCGGATCTCTATGTGCTTCGACCTGTCATGGAATATAGGATTCTCTGTCATCTTTATGCAACTCTGGTTGTCACATAGGATCGTGGTTGCTTCCATCTCTAGGTCAAATAGACCGATCAACAACTTACGAAGCCAAATAGCTTCGCAACTAGCAGAACACACAACAATGTATTCTGCTTCCGTTGTACTGAGAGCAATGCTGGATTACTTCCTACTTTGCCATGAGATCATGGCTGATCCCAAACTGAAACAACATCCTGAAGTGCTCTTCCTATCAGAAACACTTCCAGCCCAATCTGAATCAGTGTACCCACTCAATGTGAAATCATGATCTCCATCATAATTGAGACCACAATCTAATGTACCCTTAAGGTACCTCATCACATGTTTTGCAAGCATTAGGTGAACATGTCTGGGTTCTACTAGAAATTGACTCAAGGTGTTCACGACAAAACAAATATCTGGTCTGGTGTTCGTCAGGTACATCAACGATTCAATGATCTGTCTATACAACGTGGCATCAATCAATTCTGACGAAGTGTCAACCAACAACTTCAACTTCGTTTTCATGGGTGTATTCATAGACTTGCACTCTAACATGTCGAATCTCTTCAAGATTTCGACTTCATACTTCCCTTGGTTAAGGAAGATCCTCTCTGGACTCTGCCATACCTCAAGACCTAAGAAATAATGAATTAGGCCAAGGTCTTTCATCTCAAATTCTGAGGCGAGCCTCTTCTTACATTCAGTGATGAGATTTTCTTTTCCAGTTAAGAATAAGTCATCCACATACAACAATAATATCACTGGCTCATCGTTCATAACCTTGAAGTAAAGGTTAGAATCTGCTTTACTCTTGGTAAAGCCCAAGCTCGTCAAGAAACTGTCTATCCGACCATACCAAGCTCTAGGAGCTTGCTTCAATCCGTACAAAGCCTTCTTCAGCTTGCAGACATGAGACTTCCTGTTTTCAACTTCAAATCCTTGAGGTTGCTCTATATACACTTCTTCTTCGATGACACCATTTAAGAAAGCTGTCTTTACGTCCATTTGGTGTAACTTCCACTTCATTTTAGCTGCAAGGGCTATGATGGTTCTGATCGAAGTGTATCTGGCTACAGGAGCGAATGTCTCTTCATAGTCAATGCCTTCCTTTTGAGAAAAAGCCATGAGCTACAAATCTTGCTTTGTATTTCTCAATACTTCCATCAGCAGTATGTTTTATTTTGAAAAGCCATTTGGAAGATACCACATCCTTACTCTTCGGTCTGGGAACTATTTCCCATACATCGTTCTTTGTTATGGATTGGTATTCTTCTGTCATGGCATTTGCCCATTCTTTCTTCTGAATGGCTTCTTCAAAGCAAGTAGGCTCTTTCTCTAGGAGATCACACATCAAGGCCATATAACTGGAGAATGGATTAGGTCTCTTCACATGTCTCATGGTTCCTTCGGGAACACCATACTTCTCTCCATCTTGAATAAGCTCTCTTGCCCAAACATGCTTTCTTTTATGGGAGATCGTCATCTGAGGAGGTTCTTGGAATTCTACTATGTCATGATCTTCTAGAATTTCTTCATTAGGGGAAGTTACGACTTCCCTCATTGGTTCTGCAGCTCTGGGAACCTCCCTCACTGATTCTGCAATTCTGGGGATTACAGGTTCCTCTTAATATACTTCTTCAAGATGACATCTTCTCGATTTCTTGAGCGCTGCATCTTCATCGAAGGTCACATCCCTGCTGATCTCAATGTGATGGTGACTTGGTATATAAATCCTGAAGGCCTTGGAGACCTCACAGTATCCAACAAATATTCCCTTCTTTCCCGAGGGTTCCAGCTTGTTTCTCTTCTCTTTCGGCATATGTATAAATACTGGGTAGCCAAATATTTTGAGATGGCTTACCTCTGGTTTCTTTCCGGTGAACATCTCTTCTGGGGTCTTGAAACCAAGTGCAGTATGGGACAAACGATTTTGCACATATACGACTGTCATTACTGCTTCTGCCCATAAGCACATTGGAAGATCTTGATCATGGATGATGGTCTTCACAGCTTCCATTATCGTTCTGTTCTTCCTTTCAGCTACACCGTTTTGTTGAGGATTATAGGGAGTAGTGAGTTCCCTCTTTATCCCAACATCTTTGCAGAAGTTCACAAACTCTTTTGAGGTGTATTCTCCTCCATTATCTGACCTGAGTATTTTGATCTTTCTTTCAGAAAGATTCTCTATCAAGGCTTTGAATTCCTTGAATTTGCTGAGCACTTCATCTTTAGATTTCAAAAAATACACCCAGGTCTTATGAGAATAATCATCAATAAATGATACATAGTATACATACCCACTAATGGAGGATGATGGCATTGGGCCACACACATCTGAATGAATGAGTTGTAGGACTCCTTCTGCTTTGCTGTCTCTCTTCGGAAAAGGGTTCTTGATGTTCTTCCCTTGTGCACATCCATTGCACACGCCTTCATGGTCAACTTTGAGTTTTGGTAGACTTGTGATAGCTTTGCATATGTATGGTAGTGCCTTGTAGTTGATGTGAGCTAATCTTCTATGCCAAAGTTCACATGGATTCTCAATGGTGTGGCTCATGGCAGCTTCTGAGTGACCCTTTAGCTTATACAAGCCATTTTCTTCTTTTCCAATGATGATTGCTTCATTTATGGTTTTTTCCTTTAGCCTTTCTTTTCTAAAGCTGAAATGGAGAGTAG
>JZKD02S0864900.1:0-14207 GCA_000966675.3 Picea glauca
GAGCCACCCCATGATCCTATCCCTTAAATATGTTATATATGTAATGCTCCCAACTAAGCTAGGTGGGATATTATATTTTCTACACCAAAATCATTGTTTCTTATTATTTGAATGTGTTGCTAACTTCTTAAAAATAGTTTACTCAATAAGGAATTTTGTCAAACATATAACATACATCCATTACACAAAAATATAGCAGATAACCATGACATCTTGTTATGGATGGAAAAATCCCAAAATCAATAACAATGATATCTAATGGTTGTAATAACAACTACAAAATATTAGTAAGAAAAAAATTCTAATGACTTCCAGGAAACACCACAATATAGTACATAAACAAGAGAAGAAACTTGAAATGATGCCAATCTATGATGTCCATTGATTTAAGGCTCACCAAGCCTTTGTCTTCCTTGTCTCGACAATGCAGATATGCAAGCGATCTCCTCCTGAGTCTCTTAAAAACTTGATCTGGAAATTGGTTGCCAACCCCGATTCACAAAGGATCTCACGGGACGAATGCAGGGTGTCTAGTAGGGCCTCGTGGGACGACCCGTGCTCAACCTACTGGGGTATATCTTCCGACAGTTGCATGAAAATCTCTCTGATACCTGTCGATCCGATGATCAACCTCCTCAGAAAAATTGTCGTCAATTCTATGCGCAAGTTGATATGCTTCCCAACTATCTCCAGGATGAAACAAAACACCACCAAGAACTCAAACGAGGACTTTGGATGAATCATCCCCTTTGTATAGCTATGGTAGATATTTCACCACGGAAACTAAGCTTGCAGTGGAAGGGGTTTTCTCTAAATCCCAAGGAAAATGCTGGCTACACGAGAACTCAGTAAGATATCAAATCATAATACAAAGGGGAGCAATTACACCTTTAGTTATCCTTTCTTTGGACCTTCTAGATCTTTCCCCATTTTGACCAAATAAAATATTACTTTATTTTCCCTCCAATTCCATTTGAATATAATTGTTTTTTTAATTTAATGTCGCTTTTAGGATTTGTCATTATATTTACCTAGTTACACCAAATAAACCTCCTTGACTCCCTTTTTTCTTGTTAACTATAGCCTATGGGATTTGTATAATCTATTGAGCCACCTTCTATCACGATCAATTGGAAGGGGACATTATAGTCCTCCCCTCCCAATCTTGTTTTACCTGAAGCAATTCCATATCAGGGTGTTGTAAGATCTTCTCCCCTTCCCAGGTAGCATCTTTCATGGGAAATCCTCTCCATACTGCCAAGTACACTCGAATGAACCTTCTCCTCAATATTTGTTCCCTAACATCAACAATTCTATCGGAAGCTAGAACCAATTGGCCCTCCTCATTTAGTGGGGGAATATCTGCTAAAGCGGTGACCTTTTGTCCCAATGCCTTCTTGTGGAATGATACATTGAAGGTGTTGTGGATCCTGTTGCCTTTCAGTATCTCTATTTCCTATGCTACTTCCCCAACTTTCTTGACCACTCTGCAGGGCATGTAAAATAGGGGATTAAGCTTCTCTTCACCACTCTTATTCAATGATGAATGTATGTACGAATGAAATCTGAGAAAGTCTAGATCTCCAATGTCAAAGCTATATTTTAACTTGTTCCTATCTGCATATACCTTCTATCTATTCTGAGTGGCTTGTGTATTCTCCTTCATAACTCTTGATGTCTTGACTTTTCTGCAACCATTCTTTGGCCTTAGGATCTTCGCTCTCTCCAAACACCAAATCCACAAAAGATGGTGTGGCATAGCCATACAATGTCGTGAAGAAGCTCATCCCGATGGACATGGGAGAGTGGTGTTGTAGCAATGCTCCCTGAGATGCAACCATTTTATCCATGCTCGTTATTGTTATGATACATAGTTCCTCAAGTACCCCTCAATTCATTTGTCTACTATCTTGGTCTTTCTGTATGTTTAGGGGTGATATCTAGTGCTAGGTGTCAACTGTGTCTCGGATAACATAAAAATATCCTGCCAAAAGACACTGAGAAAACTGGTTTACCAGTCACTGACTTTGTTCATTAGAAGGTCATGGAGTCTACACACCTCCCTAAAGAATAGATCTGCTACCTGAGATACACTCTACTATGTAGGAATAGAAAATAAGTGAACATATTTAGTCAATCTGTCCACTACCACGTATGTGATATCCCCAAAAATAAAATAATTTTGAAATTTAAATTTGCTGGAAATTTATTTTCGTTTTTAGTAAATTCGAATTTGGAAAATTTTTGCCATTTATGGCAATTTCGAATTTCGAATTTGATATTTGTAATTAATTATTATGACTGTTGGGTAGAGTTCTGATTGGACTCAAATAACTATTTGACTATGCCACTTGTATAAAAAAAAACCCAGAATATTTATATTAAATTGCAGGAGGACAAATGGAATAGCCATGTTAAAATCAGTTGACCATGACTCCATGAGTGGGGAACAAGTGGGAACTACCTCTGGGCTGAGTATTACAAGTGGAAAATCAGAGATTTGGTTGTTGGCAGCCCTTGAAAATCAGGGATTTAGAAAGCTGCGAAAATCCCCCAAGGGAGGGAAAAAGCCTTGGCAAAATTGATAAATAGCAAATGTGAGGAGGCAGGACGCTGCCAAGTATGTTGGGGAAAAGATTTGGAGTTCTCTTGCTGTTATGAACACTATGGATTGAGTGTGAGGAAATAAGGGTCTGTTAAAACGGATTTTCCTTGTTGTTATGAGCACTGCTGAGTAAGTGTGAGGCAAGAGGATAATTGTTGGAATTATGGACATTGCTGAGGAGGAGTCTTCCAAGTTCGCCCTCATGGATTCATGGTCAAGCTAAGGGGTGAATCAGGCAAGTGGTTTTGGCTACCCTATTCTACGGTTGGGAGGAACGTGGTTGTTCCCTTTGTTTTCCCACAAGTTGGTTCAGATATGTTGCTCTACTCTTCTTTGTTTGAATGATTTTTATCTGATGTAATGTATTTGTTAAAACGAAACTGAAATGATTTCCATTTTCTGTTCGAATTATTTGATATCTAATGTCATGTATTTATTAAAATCTGAACTGAAATAATTTCCATTCTCTGGTGAATGATTCAATCACGGATGTAATGCATCTACTAAATATGATAGATAATAATATGTAGGAAAAATCAGTTTGAATTCACGAAGCCTACAGACTGACAGAGAACATAGGGTAAATCTAATCTCGAGTGACCCCCCCCTTTTCTGAACGAACGATAGAATTGGCCTTTTATTGGTTATGATAGTTGAAAGGATTATGCATGGAAAAATTCTGGAAGAAGTCTCCTCTAAATTAGATTCACTATTTTTCTTTATTTGTTTTCTGAGTGAAATCAATGCTGAGATTGGTATATTGGGAGTGAAGGTTATGCTGCAATTTCATTAATCTAACTGTATGAATAATGTCGGGGACAACATTCTAAGTTCTGTAAACTATGCCACTTTTTCCTTTCCATTAAATAGACTGTGTAGAGATAGATCTGTAGATGAGGTAGGAAGACCGACTATTATACAAGTTTCCCTTATAATTCATTAAGCTAACCCGTATAAAGGTATTTCGAACAAGAGGATATAGAGACAGAAAATCATACTATATAATTTGCAATGACAGATCTATTATATGAACTACTTTAACAGTAAAGGAACTGGATGCACCCTTGCTTATTACAGAAATTTCCTTTGCCCAAGGTTGTACCAATTCATCTATTTATATTTAGACTTTCCTGTTTTAATAACGTTGCACCAACAAAATGAAACAAGAAGTGTCGAATCGTGAAATGAGAAAGGACTATGGGCCCAACATTTCGGGATTTTAGGGTTCGGGATTTCGGGGTTTTCAAACACCTGATGCATAAACAAAATGAAACAAAAAGTGTCGAATCGTGAAATGCGAAAAGATTGAGGGCCCAACATTTCGGGATTTTGGGGTTTAGTCAAGAAAAGGAACTTCACGCATATGTAATAAGCAAATCCTGAATACTGAAATATCAACTTTGTATTTTGTCCTCTTTTAGAATATGCTCAGTCTTTGTTTGAATGATTCGTGTATCTGATTTTATGTGTCTAATTGTGCTCAGTTGAAATAATTTCCATGGATGACATATGTTCGTTGTAAGAAGTTTATGTTCAAAGACTAAATTCTGGGAATGGTTCCTCCTGAAAAAAAATGCTAGACAAAACTATCTACGTATGAACTTGAAGGAACAGATCCACCTACAGGAGCATAATTAACTATGAAATCAAAATTCTAGGTAGGATTATCTATGTTTAGATGAACTTCAAAGGTACCGATCTATTTATAGGCATATGTTTACTTCTGTGATTGAAGTTCTAGCAAATCTATCTTTGAATAATTGAATTGGAAGAAGCCTGTACATATAGTACTTCGGGGCTTCGGGGTTTTGCGATTTGGGATTTCACGACTCCGACGACAACGATTCTAGGCCCTTGGAACTCCCGAGTCTCGATATGCTAAAAAGGGCTTAACGAGTTTTGCCTCCTCCTTTATCCTTGTCCATGAGACCAAGCCCGATGACTTGGGGCTAACTCCACAGAGTGTGTCTGGGTTTCGTGTACCGAGATTTTAGGAATTGTGAAAATGAGGAGTCTTGACCTTTGGTTTCCTGGGTACCGAAACGTTGACCGACAACCACGTGTCCCTCCGATGGACGGCTGCGACCTTTAGCCACGATCAACAACTGTGATATTTTCGGGATGATCAACAGTCGCGATCAAATCCTGACTTTCTCCTTTTTGGAATTTGGGAGAGTCTTCACTCCACTGCATGCACTAGGTTTAAATCTCGCGCATCTTTTTTGGATTCGACGACTCTTACAATTTCGGCACTTCTCCCCGAAGTGTCTCCATCGTTCATTTCAGTTGTTCTCCTGTGCGTCCTCCTAGAGGTTAAACTTTGTGCGCCCATATCCTTTCTCCAACTAATCTAATGACAATTGTGCTCCCACCTGAGCTTTATCTCTCTGATCTCTCAAAGGTTCCTTCGACCTAAGCTTATATACTACCTAAATACATATAAGCATATTAGAGTGGTATGAATGTTAAGGGAAGTGATAGAATTATGATAGAATATATCCATATAATATTTTCTGTTCAAAGTAAACTTAACTGGTGTAATAATGTCATTATGGACAGAAATGAATCTTACCTTCTCTTAAATTCTAAGCTTAAAAAAAATTGAATTATGTCATAGATTTATTTTTTTTATGGTGAATTTTAGGTACATTACATATGGTATCAATGAAAAAGTTACAACACTAGGCCTGAATAGGGCCACATTAATTGCTTAGTATATATTCCTATTTATGAAAAAAAAAAAAACTAATAAATCCTGTGGTTACAAACAAAAAGCCTTTCTGTTTTGTGTTGATTATGGTAGCCCAAGAAGGTGCAAAAATCAGGATGGAAGGGAATCCGCAGCAAGGACCTCCTAGAGATCCAACACAGAACAGTGATGGAAGATCACCCACGGAGGTGTTGGAAACAATGAGGAATCTTATTGTTGAACTGCAGGTTTTCAAGGCCGACAATGAAAAATTGAAGAAAGCATAGTAGGAACAACAAGAGATAAATGAAGTCCTGCTGCATAGTATAATAACCAAGAAAAGCCAAAAATATGATAACCATGATGAGGAGTTCAACAAAAGGGCCTCCAAGAATTTTGGTGCGGAAACAAAAAAAGGAGACAGTTTGTCTGAAGAGACACCTTCAACTGAAGACAAAACAATACCAGGCAGAAAAAGAAAACAAAAAGACCACCTTGAAGGAGAATTTAAAAAGATTAAACCAGCTACCTTGGACGGAGAATCCAGGACAGGAGAAGAACCTGAGGCATGGTTGTTGGACATAAAAAAATACTTCCAGATCTACAACTATTCCAGTAACATGAAGGTCAGAATGGCCATCTACAATTTGAAGGGGAAGGCCAACATTTGGTGACAGGATCTGAAATTGGCCAAGGGCCTAAAGGAGAAACAGTTTGAATGGTTCGACTTTAAGAAGTATTTCAAGAAACAATAGCTTTCTGAAAGATATTATGAAAGGAAGAAAAAAGAATTTTACAAGTTATGACTCAGACAAATGACGATGGAGGACCTTATAAATAAATTTCTAGAACTACTAAGGTTCATACCGTAGATCCGAGAGGATAAGGTAAAAATCCAACGATTCTTAAGTTGTTTACCACAGGCCTACTGGGACAGAATTGAGTTTGACAGCCCCAAATCCTTGAGTGAGGTATTCAGGAAAGCACGAATGTGCTACGACCAGTATAAATAGTGGGTAGAGTTTCCCAAGACCTGGAAGGATAAGATGCAAGATCAAATGAACCGACGGAAGAAGGGATACCAACCAGCTCCTTATCAAGATGCAACAAAAAGTTTCCCAAGGAATAATTTTCACTCCAATCATCCGAATACACAAGGTAGTGGTAAACCGATAAACCTGGGAATGAAGAAGTTTGGGAACAACTCCTGCGATCCATTAAAGTGTTGGGAGTGTGGAGAACCTCATCTAAGGAGGAACTGTCCATGTTTAATTACAATCAACATAACTGTTGTTCACAATTTGCAGGAAGCCTCGATAGTGGGAGACATGGGCAGAAGTCTGTATCGGATAAATGCAGCCATAGATGGGTGACAAGCTGACCACCAGTCCTTGGTGGTAGAAATCGAAGGTAAAATCAATAACACTCGAATTTCTGTTTTAATTGGCCCTGGAGCTATGTTAAGTTATATTACTCTTGATGTAGTAAAGTCAAATAAACTTAAGAAACTGAAACATGCAAAGTCATGGCTTTTACAACTAGCAACATGTACTAAAAGAAAAGTAGTTGACTTTATTTCTGATCTTGAGTTTATCTTAGATGGTCAAAAGATAAGAACCAATCTGAACATCCTACCACTAGGATCTTATGATATGATTATCAGGATGGATTGGTTGGAAAAACATAAATCAATACTAGACTGTTATACAAAGATACTTAGCTATAAAGACAATTTTCTCACTGTTATAACAGCCCAAGGCACACTTAACATCTATATTATCTTTTGTAGAATTACATTCATTTGAAGAATTACATTCATTGGAAGAACCAACTTCCTTTGTTTTCCAGCTGTAATTGGAAGGAGGCTCCAACCCCCTATATTCTCAGCCTACAACCTGAGGGAAGCTCCAACTCCCCAATTCTTTGGCTACAACTAGAAGGAGGCTACAACCCCCTATGTTCTTCGGCTACAACCGGAAGGTGGATACAACCACCTGTCCTTGCCCTATCCAATCGCCCTGAAGTAGAAGTAGAATGATGAAACCATTGTCACACTATCACTATGAGATATATTGTTGTAAACCTGTACCAATAAACCTGAACCATGCATCAACCATGTATCAACCTGTACCTCAACCTATAATAAACATGTATCATAAAAAAATGCATCAACCATGCACCAACCTGTACCATAAACAAGTGCATAAACCATGCACCAACCGATACCAAACAAACTGTAATCAACCTATACCATAAACAAGTGAAACCAACCATGTACCAAGTATATACGAATCATGTGTCAAGTATTCATCAACCATGACTCATCAATATGTACCAACATCATCAACTATACACCTCATGTATCTGCCAACTCATCAACTACTTGTCTCAACCATGTACCCAACTTGTACCTCAACCAAAAGCCCTCATCCATTTCATCATCCAATTCTGATTTGTAACTCTGTAATAGACCTAGTGTATATGATCACATTCCTACAAACCTTCCTTAACTTTAACAACAAAAGACTAGCATTTTCATTAAGCTTTTATTTAGTCTCACATGACTAGTTTTGGATTAGTCATCAACCCTAACTTGAAATAATCATAAACTTGTATGTGTAATGAATAAATATATGAAAATGATACACAATTTTATTCAGTGTGTTTTATGCAATTCCTCTAGGTGTCACTACTTGGAACCTCTCAGAAAATGATTTATAGCAAAAATGGCATACCTTGCTGAATTCTGGCTTATTCTAGAGAGCGGCCTTGTAGAGTGTACCCCACATGGAATATTTGTTGACTTGATATGAAAATTTTATACAACATACTATAGACTGTACTCTAACTAACACAATTTTTCTTACTGAATTTGGATCTATTATGACGTTTTTACCTAAAACACATATTTTTGACTAGTTTCAAGACTAGCCACAAACCCTATTTTCCACGGAGTGTAACTCCAAACATACAACGACCCACAAGATGAATTTTTTACCACAGATAATTGGATATGTTTCCTCAATGTCATATCAATTTCACGGTCTTAATCATTCTATAATAAAGGTTATTTCGAAAATGGTGAGATGACCTGTAAATAACGTACCTTAGAAAGCATCATCAAAAAACTTTATCCTTTCTTGAATTCCGGCCTTGTTTTCTTCACCTCTCCTCAGAAATTAGGCTTAGATATTCTTTGGTTACCTTAGACACCTATATTTATTCAATATGCTCAAGTGTGTATTAAATGAGAGATCCTTGCCTCTTATTTATACTCTCCAAGTAGCTTCCTTAAAAACATATTCTAGGTCACTTTAACCACTTTCCTTATTTTAGGGTTGACCCACTTCTAATTTTTCCATTAAATTTATTATATAAATAATTTATTTTGTATTCAATTTGAATTATATTACACTCATCACTTCATTTTATTATTTACCTTCTAAAATCTCTTAAACCACTTTGACTACTTTGACCTTTTGGGGCTTCTAGATGACATAAGAGGGTCCTCCAACTTCGTAAGGCCATAACTCTCAAACCATGAGGCATTATGTGACATTCCACATACTACCAGAAATGGAATGAAATGTATCATCCATATAGAATAATATTACCTACAAATATATCAAAACTCATACTATTATCCATCAAACAAACTTGGGTCCATTACCCAAACTTGGGTTCTCCAACTTCTCATGGCCATAACTCTCTAACTGTGAGGAGTTATGTGACGTTCTACGTACCTCTGGAAATGGAATGACAAGCACTATCCGTATAGGATAGGTTCACTAAAAAATTCACTTACCTTCATCTCATTATTCCAAAAATAAGCATGAGTTCTCTAACCATACTTCTAGGATAACTCAATCCACAAAACGTCTTTCAGTGAAGGATTTCACCATAAGGGGGCCACTTTGGAGTTTATCCATATGTACTTCTTATCAAACATGAAAAAAAAATAATGATTCAACTTTACATAAAACAAACTTGGGTCCATTACCCAAACCTTTGTGCTTCCAGGCTTTCTTCAAGGTCTGACATCAATGACAACTAACCTTAATCAACACGAAGGCTTCCAGGATAACCCTTCTACACCTCCAAATCTGACGGTCGTAAAGGATTTCCCTTCCTTCCCAATAGATCCTACGGTGCAGAAAAAACTATGTTACTCTGCGGATTTCCAAAGGAATTCACGACTAACTACCTTGCAACATTACCAGATATAACAGTCGTGAAGGATTCTCCTTCTCCCAAACAAATCCTAAGATCCACATTACGTTGCGGCCCAATACCACTTTTGTCATGGTTTTATGACACTGCTACTCTTCCTAAGCTTCGTAACACAACCAAGGTAAATTATTGGCACTCAGGAAGGTTTTCAGGTTCAAAATTGGTCCTCCAGACAAAATTTCCTCTTGAAACCTTTGGTCCAATGACCACTTACCCAGCCCATTCAGGCTTAGTGTTTGAAACCTTGGCTTGGAACTTGAATTTTGTCTACTTCGACAACAATTCTTTCTATAACTTTTGCTTCAACTACCACTAACATGGCCCATCTAGGCTCAGTGTTATAACCATGCTCTGATACCATATTGTAACATCCCCAACCCTCCAAAGACAGGTAATGCTACCATGAAGAATATAAAATTATATGATATATATGCAATTTAATGAATTTAAAGCACTTAATCACTATAAAACAGAATTAATGATACCATTTCAGATTCAAACAAGATTAACAATAATCCACATGCAATCAATGAAACTAACATTAATTCATATACGCAACGGAATACATGATAACATTCAAGCATCACAAACATGTATGAAATACATAATTAAGCACAATAATGATACTTATCTTTTAGCTGGAGTAAATACACCAAATGCGTGAAAACCTTCCACGAACCTCCCAGCCTTAGACCGCGTTGCTCATCACTCTCAGAAGTAGGCCACCCCTGAGATGGGACTAAACTCCACCAGGCAATGGAATTCTAGGCTTGGAAAGGACAACAAGGAAGTTGCACAAAGAAACAGGAAGGATCTTTTATACCAGGAGCCACTTACACCCACAACAAACATACCCTCATTCCCCACACACCTGCTCCAGCCTAGGAGGATTCACCTTCACTAATACAAGTCCATTGACTAGTACACCTCCCTTACCTTAGGCCTCAACAACAAGTTGGAATAGAAGTATCATAGTACTGTGGCTGCTATGGGAATCCCTTCCAGGAGAACTCACTTCTGAGGAGACTCTCTCACCTAGGAGAGATTCTCACATGTATGATAACCAGTGTTCGACTCAATTACAACTGGGTACGGTTGACAGCCACAACAACAACAATGACAATAGGGAAAAATGGGTATGGACAACCAGCAAGACAATAGCCGAACACTAGGACATATCAATGCTCAATAAGAAACAACCAACGACAGCAAGCCTCACTCTATCAAGGAACTGTGTGGCCGCATAGCCAACAGTTATGAAACAACATTGCTCAGACAATAGAAAACAACAACCCAAAAACAGTTAAGTTATGAACTCGGCTCTGCGGGTGCGGATAGACTGGGTTCATGGAATCACACATGTTGACTTTTCATTCACCTTTTCAGAGATGCGTGGTTATCCGAGATTGACCATCGAGGTCTCGGGTTGAGATGGAGGATGGAATAATGGCCTCACGATCTCACGCGAAGGATGGCTGAATGACCAATGAACTACCAAAATGATTGACTCACCGGTTACTGGTTCCAGAGATCCATGATGGATGCCCCAGTTCATGGTTAGACAATGGGTCAAGAATGGAAATACACCCACAACACAGTTGATGGTTCAAATTGTAACTGCATGAGCCTAGGTTGAAACATATCTTCTTGGAGCTACATGTACTGCAATGTCCCCAGCCACCAGGAACTTAGGATAACAAAAAAAACATATCATGTTCACCTTAGTCTTTAGGAAATAGTATTAAAATATTATTCCTCTAGAGGTAAGCCCCCTAGCTTATCTCCTAGGCCCAAATACTTATCCCCCCTTCCTTACCCTACCTAGTGGAGCTTAGTACCCCATAACTCTTCTTTGTGGTCGGTCTACACACAACAGTGTTTATATTTTTATTAATGATCTGCATAATTACATATACAAACAAAATATCAGTCTCTTGGCCTAATCATCACATAAGCCTACTAGCTTATTATAACTCGGCGAACCAGCCTAACAAACATGTTTACAATTCATATTTACAATTGGGGATCTACTGGGGGATATTACAAATATTGAGTTGAATATTAGAACCTATAGGTCTGCTGATTTTACTGAAGTATTATTCTTGAAAACTAAATGCAGCACACATGTACATGAAATATAAATTGAGGTGGAGGTGATAGGCAAAGTGGAATTTGGTTCCAAATTCTGCAATAACTCTTAGTTTGGACAATATTCCACTACTGAAAGACATAAGGCTCCTCTGTTAGATCCAAATCATACCAAACATGTTAACACTTACATTTTATTAGCAAAACAAATATCTAAATACTATTGTCCCCTTAAAAAAAATTCGAGCCAAGGACAATTCCTTCTCGATAGAGTTTTCAAAGAAAACTCAGTGAGGATCCTTTATCATGAATGATATACAAAGAATGCTCATAGTTAGCTCAAATTTATAAATCACACAAATCCTATTTATATATATATATATATATATATATTTATATATATATATAAACTCACATATATACACATATGTATAGAGTTAAATCAGATAACAAGAGACTTATAGCGGTGGATTAGCAGGGGGAAGACTCCCCTTGCTTACTAATTTCATTTCAAAACTCTGAAGAACATGCTTGATAAAATATTCTTTAGACAAGGGCTTATGATATACCTTCAAGTGGTGCCTGTTTACAACAAAGGAAGTTTGATATTAATCAATGGTTTTCATATTAACTGAACCGTTGTCATATGTTGTATCCAATTCATAAAGTACCAGCGATCGTGTTGAAAGTTTTCCTTTAAAAATTTTAAACCCATTGTCATACAACAGGGCCCAGTCACCTAGCTGAAAGGACTTTTTCTAAATAAATTTGTCATGCCATTTATCCCTTTGATATTGAATGAGTGTGGTTCTCTAAATAACATCCTTCTTGATCTCATAAAGTTCATTCAACTGCACTTCCCTATGTTTTTATGCATCATCTATTGGATTATTGAGAGGGAGGGTGAATCAGTAATAGAGAAATTTAATCCTTTTTAACCATATAATCCAAGTGTTATATCAATGAAGCATTATCATCCAAAAACTGCAGAGTAAATAAGCAATGAACCAATGAACAGACATACACATACACAGTACACCAGTGTTTTACGTGGAAACCCAAATCGATAGAAAACCAAAGAATGTGTTTTCTTATATGTCTTGAAGAATTACATTCATTGAAAGAACCAACTTCCTTTGTTTTATAGCTGCAACTAGAAGGAGGCTCCAACCCCCTAGTTTCTCAAGCTACAACCTTATGGAAGCTCCAACTCCCCAATTCTCTGGCTACAACCAGAAGGAGGCTACAACACCCTATGTTCTCCGGCTACAACCAGAAGGTGGCTACAACCACCTGTCCTTGCTCCGTCCTGCCACCCTGAAGTAGAATTAGAATGATGGAACCACTGTCAACCTATCACTGTGAGATATACCAGTGTAAACTTGTACCAATAAATCTGAACCATGCATCAACCATGCATCACCCTGTACCACAACCTGTAATCAACCTGTACCATAAACAAGTTCATCAACCATGCACCAACCTGTACCAAGTAACTTGTAATCAACCTGTACCATAAACAAGTGCATCCAACCATGTACTAGTTATGTACCAATCATGTGTCAACTACTCATCAACTATGACTCATCAATATGTACCAACATTATCAACTATATACCTCATGTATGTGCCTACTCATCAACTACTTGTCTCAACCAAGTACTCAACATGTACCTCAACCAAAATCCCTCATCAATTTCATCATCCAAATCTGATTTTTAGCTTTGTAATAGACCTGGTGTATATAATCACATTCCTACAAACCTTCCTTAACTTCAACAACAAGAGACTAGGTTTTTCATTAAACTTTTCTTTAGTCTCGCATGTCTAGTTTTGGATTAGTCAACAACCCTAAATTGAAGTAATCATAACTTTGTACCTGTAATGTATAAATATCTGAAATTTATACACAATGTTATTCAGTGTGTTTTATGCAATTCCTCCAGGTGTCACTACTTGGAACCTCTCATAAAAAGAGCTATAGCAAAAATGGCATACCTTGTTGAATTCTGGTTTATTCTAGAGAGCGACCTTGTAGAGAGTGCCCCACAAGGAATATTGATTGAATTGATCTGAAAATATTACACAACATACTAAAGAATGTACCATAACTAACACATTTTGTTTCACTAAATTTAGATCTGTTATGGAGAAGTTATGATGTTTTTAACCGAAACACTTGTTTTTGACTAGTTTTAGGACTAGCCACAAACCCTATTTTCCACGGAGTGTAACTCCAAAAATATAATGCCCCACAAGCTAAATTTTTTACCACAGATACTTTGATATATTTTTACAATGGAATAACAATTTCACGGTCTGAACCATTATATAAAAAACATTATAGCGAAAATGGTGAGATGACCTGTAAATAACATACCTTAGAAAGCAGCATCAAAAGAATTTATCCTTCCTTGCATTTCGACCTTGTTTTCTTCACCTTCCCTCAGAATTTTGGCTTAGATATCCTTGGTTACCTCAGACACCTATAGATATTCAATATGCTCAAGTGTGGTTAAAATGAGAGAGCCTTGCCTCTTATTTATACTCTCCAAGTAGCTTCCTTAAAAACATCTTCTAGGTCACTTGGCCCCA
>JZKD02S0864933.1:4099-14206 GCA_000966675.3 Picea glauca
ATTTTGTATCTTCAAAATTTATGAAAGTTTTCCCAATTTACAAAATAAACAAAAGGAGATAACTAATCAACTAAGTCGAGCCTGTTCCATCCCATAAGATCAACATCAGATATACAATGTCCTGAAAAAATGAAATGAGAGCAAATTCAATATTTTATTAACTAACAATTTCTAAATTTTATATGAAAATTGACTTGGCTACAGAATCTTGGTAAAAGAAATCCAATTTCAAATGATTTGATTTTCGAAAATAACATGGCTATAATAAAAACATTGTCTTACCATTCAACTACTAACTAAACAAAGATCATGAAATATCGGAATTTATTATGGCCTTCACACTGTCAGCATTCTTTATCACAATGTTGTCGGTCTTTTTGAGACGCTTGGCTTGTCTCTATTCATTTGCCTTGAGGTCACGGTTTTTGGTTATTAGCAATTCATTGTGGTTTGTGAGAGCTTTAATCCTTTCTTATAGAATGGGAATGTCCTTATAGTACTGCTCAATCTAATGCAAGAAGACTTCGCAATGCACAGAAGGAGTAACCTGTCGGTGGAGCGTATAGTTGGATGTAAGAGCATCCACACTACCTATTGTCGGCCCTTGACCGAGATTTATACCAGTAAACCCTTTTCTATTCTTGATACATGGTGGGAGATTGTTAACATAATTGAATGGTTGATTAGGATCCAGTTTGGGACAATTTGGATTTTCCTCTACAAGAAACTTTTCAATATCGGAGTTTGAATCCTCATGGATCTCGATCGAATCGATCGATCTCACATGAGGCTTGGATCAATTATGCAGACTTCTCGAAATGAGTCATCCAACCCTCTTATTATGAAACCCTAACATTACTTGCTTCCTTTTTTATTGTTTGCGTGGGGGTTTACTGTCAGATTTTACAGTAGGGTTAGGGCTGACAATAAATTCATGCATAAGGGTTCCAATTGACTCAGATCCAACATTATGTTGCTCAAGTAAAAATTGATTGGGTACTGCCTCATGACGAGGGTTTTTCTTCAAAGGGTCTAGCTTGTCATTTGAGAAAATACAATGTTCTTCTATCGGGTGTTTATTCAATATAGGGGTTTCTGTAAGAATGTCTGTAACAAAACCGTTTTGAGCTAAAAACCCATCCCAATCATCACCTAAGTTTTTCAAACGATGAATCAACAGTATTTTTACTAAACCATGGTGAAAGAGGCTAGAGTCAAGACTCTGCTTTTTGTATCTTTTTGACATTTTATACAGACTCCTTATCAAATAAAACAACACATTCAAACTGAAGACTATAAAGTGCATAAGCAATCGCAGGTGGTAAAGGAAAACCAGGCCATAATGGCCCTCACGGGTAATAAATTGTTTTAGAACTGATAACAGACCATGCCACGTAACCTTAAGCAGGGAGACCGGAATAGCTTTATCACAACAGTCAATCTTTCTGGAAGTCATAAAAAGACTCCAGGGCACTTCGTCAATTTTCGAATTCTTGAACCATTTTTTACCAATGAGAGGGAACCCCGTTGCTTCACTCAAAAAATCTTCGATGACCTCCAACTGAACATCACCAACCTTTTCTCTATATCCATCAAACGTTAGGGTGAATTCTTTGGCCATGTGTAGGTTATACCCCTTGAACTTCTCAATAAACATATCCCAACCCTGGCTCTTCAGATCCTCACTCGCATAATCATGCAGAACCAATGTTTGAGAGCCATTCGGATCTATTCGGATGACATGGGCCATTAAGGATTCAAACAGAATGTAACAAGGGTGACTTGAACTAACTATGAGTTTAGATGGTAGTGGTAAGAGGGACAAGTCTGAGTGGATACCATGAAAACAAAATAAGCGGAAAACCTGTGCGATCATAGAATACACATGAAGGTCTTGGTTATGGGGTTTGAACACTCCTGGTAATGAACACTCTAAGTAAATCACACTACACAAACCCTTAACTCGAAATGAGAGTCCTGTCAATTCATCCTGCCAGCCAAAACAAAGTACAGGATACGATTTTGGTGCATTTAATCCCCACATCACATAATGGGCGTAATCGATTTGCAAATGTTAGGAATGGATACGTTTTTACAATTTAAATGCGAATCGATTTTTGGTATAATAGTTGATTTACAAAGGATCTGAATAGATAAGCTTACAGTCCAAAAGCAAATCAACATAAGTATTATATCGATATTTGATAAGCTCAAAAAATAAAAAGCATTCAAGTAAGAGACATGAGGTAGATGTAAGCACATTGAACCTTTTGGAAACCAAGCTTTGGATAGGGTTATAATGCAAAATTAATTTTTAATGCTTGATTCATGCTTACAGTCATGAATCAAGCATGAAAACACAAGATAAAAATAAAACAAGAACAATCAAACATTTTTTTTTAACCCAATAATCACCCTCAAATAGTGATATTTACAGGATGAGGTGAAGGCAGCTACATGAGGTGTCATTTGTCATTTGTCATTCAAAATAAAAAAAACATGTAGGGCTTCCAGCAAACCGGAGTCTTGGAAATTTGTTAAGGAGTTTGAGTGGGAGAGGCCATGACAATGGGATTTGATCTTGGCACAGGTTGTATTTTCTTATAACAATTTCATTAATAGAACCATGGGAAAGAGTCCATTTTAGATTGTTTATGGTAGGTCACCAAAATGAGTTGTTGATTTGGTTAAATTGTCGAACCTGGAGGATAGAAGGAGTGTTGATGCAAGTGTGATTGAAGAGAGCATACAGGAAATGCAGGTGCAGGTTAAGAGGAAGCTACAACCTAAAAATATCAAATATAAACAAGGAGCATATTTGCAAAAAAGGACAAAAGGCTTTTGAAGGAGAGTTGGTAATGACACATTTAAGGAAATAAATATTTCCTAGAGGTACGTATAGTAAACTAAATTACGAGAAAATTGCACCATGTCGAATTTTGAGAAAGATTTATGATAATGCATATAAGCTAGAATTACCAAAATATTTTGACATTTCTCCAATATTCAATGTGGCTAACTTGTACGAGTTTCATGAGGGAACAAAGCACAAGGAAGAAGGGAGCCTAGTTGAACGGAAGAAACAACTACCTGTTAAACTAGCTAACGAATTAGAACAAATCTTGGCAAAGAGGGTTAGCAAGAAGACCTGAAATAAACAATATTACAAGTATCTAGTTAAGTGGAGAAACATGGGCTCTGAAGATGCATCATGGGTTTATGAAAAAGAGCTGACATGACTACAAGGATATTCATCCTTTGTAGAATCTACAATAACCTCCACATGAGCTGCAACTCATGTTTTTCTTACCAATGATCTCTGATGCAAGAGCATCTTTAGCCTAAAGCAATCTGCATCAACCAAAAACATTTCAGTTTCGAGTTAGAAATTGTAGGGTGAAATAAGTGTTGAAACTCATATTGTTGCAACACATCAAATGTTGCAATCCCAGTTGTTGCAACACTATAAAGAAGTTGTTGCAATGTTGTGTGCAATCCGATTTATTGCAACACCATGCAAAATCCCAGTTATTGCAACACTGAGCCGCAATCCTAGTTGTTGCAACACTGTGAAGTGTTACAATCATAGGGGTACACATACTCCACATGTCGGAGTATTTTGTGGAATATGGTGGACAAATTTAAGAGGAAGGAGGTTGAAAGGAAACAGGGGGAAAGTTTGATTGTTGGAATCTACTAGAGTTAAAATCATCTTGGGAAAAGAAAGAAATGGTTGGAAAACGGTTCAGAATTGGGATCGTTGTAATTTCCCAACATCCAACACATTTTTGGGGAAGAAAACAAGAAATTGTTCGAGGGGGACGAAGGGGAAGAGGAGGACGAGATAAAGGGACAATTTTTGGAGGAATAACGTGGAATAGCGAGCACACATCCTGTCATTAATTTTGAAGTAAAACTATGCTAGATGGGATGAAGTGTAATGAGATTATAGAAGACCAATCTTTTTGTCTTGTTAATAAATAAATTTTCAATTCCTATAATTAGTGGTGTCTCTTTCCTGTAAATCTCCCCAGATAGTAGTTCTATTTTTTCACTTCAATTATTTATTGCATGAGATTATTTTATTTGATTTCTTTAATTATTTAATATTTAGAAATAATAGTTTAATTTCCTTTTTTTTTACCTTGATTATATTTTTATATGGATTTTATGATATTATTTTATTTTATTTCATTAATTATTTAATTTTTAGTTTATTTGATTTTTATTTTTCCCTAGACGGATTGCATGATATTCTTTTATTTGATTTCATTAATTATTTAATTTTTAGTTTATTTGATTTTTATTTTTTCAACCATTTTTGCTCAAAATTGGGATATGAATTGTTAGAATTGCATATTTCAATTGTTGATATTGCATAATTCAAGTGGAATATGAGTTCTTAGTAACACAAAATTGCAATTCCAATGATTATTCTATAGCTTATTCTAGTAAGGTTGCCAAACAAATTCCATGGAGTGAGGGCTCACTCACTACTCTTCGTTTGACAATCTATTACTAAAAAACGGTGATAATTTTTAAAATTACCAAACAAAATTATTGTTAGTTTTTTTTTTTAACTTTCCCAGCAAAATTGTTCTATGTTGATTAATTAATTGCCAAACAAAACTATTATAAACATTTTTTTTAAATAAACTACACAATTTTATTTTCTCTATTATTATAGGTAATCCTTCAATATAGTGCAATATTGAATATAGGCTTAGGCTTAGTTGATGTTATATGTATTTTAAAATTATTTTAATTAAAAAACAAATCACACATAACATATATGATACTTAATATGTTTGCAGTTTTAAAACTCTAACTTGAAATATTCTTGGATATATTTGAACTTATAAAAAAAATTTAAACATTTAATTTGAAATATTTTTAGAACTGTTTTGAAGTTAAAAAAACATTTAAATATCTAATTTGAAATATTTTTAGATTAATTTTGAATTTAAAAAAAAAATATTTGAATTTGATTTATGTTTGAAGATATGCTTAATTTCTATTAATTAAATTTGAAGTTTTAGAAATATTTAAATTTAATTTTTGTTTGAATATATGAAGTTATAACAAAATTTACTAAATCTTCTTATGATGAATTTAATAGTGAATTTTATCATAATGTTTTTTGCATTGAAAATTTCATTGTCACTGAATTCAAAAACAAACATGAACTTGGTGACTATGCATACAAGAGTAAATAGAAGCAACATTTCCTTCTTTAACAAACTTTTAAGTTATAACAAAATTTGCTTAATTTCTTTGAATTAAATTTGAAATTATATAATATTTGAATTTATTTTTTGTTTGAATATATGAAGTTATAACAAAACTTACTAAATCCTCTTAGGCCAAATTCAATAGTAAATTTTATTATATTTCTTTTTGCATTGAAAATTTCTTAAAAAAACAAACATGAACTAGGTGGCTTGGCATATAAAGAAAAATAGAAGCAATGTTTTCTTCTTTGTAATCTTGTGTTTGAATATATGAAGTTATAACAAAATTTGTTTAATTTCTTTTAATTAAATTTGGAGTTATAGAAATATTTGAATTTAATTTTGGTTTGAATATATGAAATTTTAAAATATTATACTAAATCCTCTTAAGCTAAATTCAATATTGAATTTTATCATATTATTTTTTGCATTGAAAATTTATTATAAATTTTTTTACTAAATCCTCTTAAGCTAAATTCAATTGTGAATTTTATCATATTATTTTTTGTATTGAAAATTTCATTGTTATTGAATTAAAAAACAAACATGAACTAGGTGACTTTGCATAAAAGGCAAAAATGAAGAAACATTTTTTTCTTTAAGGGAAGATGTTCTCCACTAAGTGACATAGAAGCCAATTTGTTTTATTTTAATTGTAAGAAGCCTTTTGACAGGCGATAATCTTATTCCTTAAGAATTCTCTTTAGATGTGGCAACATTATTTATTCCAAGTTCTCACCTATGCACTTATTAATTTCTGAAAAACATTCTTGACATACAATATGTTCTCCACTAAGTGACATAGAAGCCAATTTGTTTTATTTTTATGGAATCGTTCTCCACTAAGTGACATAGAAGCCAATTTGATTTATTTTTATGGTAAGAAACCTTTTGACAAGTGATAATCTCATTCCTTAACAATATTCTTTAGAGAGAGAAACATTATTTATTCGAAGTTCTCACTTATGTACTTATTAATTTCTTAAAAAAAATATTAACATATAAGATGTTATCCACTAAATGACATAGAAGCCAATTTGGTTTATTTTTATGGTAATGATCCTTTTGATGGGTGATACTTTCATTCCTCAACAATACTCTTTAGAGGGAGAAACATTATTTATTCCAAGTTCTCACCTATGTACTTATTAATTTCTAAAGAAAATTCTTAACCAGGTATCTATCATACTCTAAGTGTTTTGGTGTTCTTAAGAGTCTTTCTTTTTTATTTTACAAGTTTCTAATTAATTGTTGAATCATTATTTAAGTAGGATGAAAAAATATAACTCAAACTACAATATTTTGATCCGTTATTAAAATAAGAACATCCCCAAATTACTTCAGGATTTTCATATGCTAGTATAGTTTGTAATCTTGAATAAGTTGACTAGTATTACTTTAATTGGTGAAAGGGGATGTAAATAGATTGTTTACAGTACAAGCCTGTCAAGAGCTAACTTCTGATCTTAAAAAATATGTTCTTTTACAACATCCTTTTATTATCAATTAATCTTTTTCCTTTAAAAGCCAATTATATGCTTACATTACAGTATGTATTTACATTGCCAGTCTTTTATGTGGAAGTTGTATTATATTAATCAGAAATAAACATGGTATAAAATTGCCTTTTGGCCAGCAAAAAGTGCATCAGAACAAACTGATGATGTTTAACCAGTCTCTAAACACCAAATTTTTTTCTTCTCTCTTTGACACAAGTCATTTCAATGCTTATGGCTTAAGTTAGCAGTGCCAAATTTGAAATTACCATTATGTAAGTTTTTATTTGTGTAAAGCCCACAAATTCCATCTACACAAACAACTATTAGAGTCTAGTACTTGGTAATATTCTAATAAATATGATAGCAATATCCCAGAACACTTTAAATTCCCTACAAAGAGCAACATATCTATGAAGAATTACATGTCAAACGGAATGCTTTAAGCCTTCCTCAACTAGTTCAAGACAATGATTCAGAGATGGCACCATTGGGGTTAGCAAAGATGTTGTCAAAGTTCCAAACTCACTATTATCATTTACATTTTTTGCTAGAATTCCCGACACCAGTACTCGCAGAGGAAGAAGCCATTCTGAGTGCACCTTTTTTAGGCATGAGTTTGACAACACTCCAGTATAATTTATTTTATCTGCAATCAAAATACAAATGAAAGTACCCAAGTATCTCAACCTTCACTCCAATGGGATGCACAGTACAGAGTATACAAAACATTCCTTTTTATTATCATTACTGCCTTCTATCTTTAAAATAAATTTACCACTTAAAGTGATAGCATTGTTTTCATTCTCATTTCTTACATAAATCTATGCCCATTCAAATATAACCTACAAAGATATCTTTTTTTTTCCAACAATAAACAGTCAAAATGCATTTCTTCCCACATCACAAAGTATGTAAATGCAAATGCTAAAGCCTAAAAGGTAGACAACCAAAATTACAAAATTAGTATGACAAATTCAGAAGATAAACACAACCATCAGAAATCTTGTTCCAGATGTAAATAAAAAAGGAACAACTTGGTTGAATTATGATCTCATAGTACCAAAATAATTGTATCTAGGTTTCAAACAACAGTGATCAATGATAACCTTCGAAGAGAATTTGCTCCAATTCAAAAATATAATTAAATGCAAACACAACAAATAAAAAAGGAACATCCTACCTGATTTTTGATTTCAAAGTACCAAAATAAATATCTAGGTTTCGAACTACGGTCGACACAGAAGAAAGAAGGAAAATCTCTAGGTTTCAAGCAACAATGATCAATGGTAACCTTAAAAGTGCATTTGCTCCAATTCAAAAATATAGTTAAATGCAAACACAAAAAACACCAATCAAAGAGTTGCAAGATAACTATGTGAAATCAGTTAGGTTGTCCACACAAGTTTCTTTTGGAAATAATACTTATAATTCACATAAATATAGTTACATCAGAAAAGTAAAAAACAAAGGGCAAAAAAATATATACAATAGTACTTATATCCTCTTCATTGATGCTACTAAAGCAGAAAAAGTCCATATATGCATCAGGCCCTAGCAGCTTGGCATCTTGATAAGAAAGAAAAGTTTATCCAACAGTTGCATGTGTACCTCATCCCTCCACGTATGACAGAAAGCTAACATCTGACCTTCTTCTAAAAAACACATTTACATCTAGGTTTCCAGGACAAGCATTGTAGAAATCCTTGTACAGTGTCAAATGCCACTGAAAGAAGAGTGAACAAAAGACCTGGAATCACCAAAAAGAATTGCACGCTAGTGAACTCTCCCATGAAGAAGAGTCAAATGTTGCCTCTGCACATGATCCCAACAACTCCAGACAAACTGGGAATCCTACAACATATGCTTCACTATTTTGAAACAATTGCAAATAGAGCAGAGACCATCAAAGAGACCACTTTTTTCCAACCAAGCCTTGGATGGAAGGCCTTTGATAGATAACCAACCACACAAACCCACATAGCTTATGTGACACCCACACCAATCAGACAATGTGCAACCTTCAAATCCACCAACCTTGAGCATCAAAAGACACCCAACATGCATTGAGTACAGAACCAACCTCGTAGCGTTGATGGAAGATGGAGTACAACTACCAAATCATACTGAATAAGTGGATGCCCAAAACTCTGATCCCAATCATGTCATCTTAGTACCAACATATCGATATTCATCTTGAACGCGTCCTCTTGCAGAATGAGCCCAACAATCTATTAGCTTTTGGAGTTACTCCAAAAGTATTTTCACTTTGCTAGGATGACACTAGGTTTCCTAGCCCCTTGGCAATGCTTCATGGGCATATGGATGGTTCAGTTTGGGTGGATGCTTGGACTTGGTTAGAGGGATAACATAGAGGTTGTTACCTTGATCAGCATGATGACGAACCCATTTTGTGCACACAATGGGTGAGTCCGTTGCATGATTAGGGAAGGTACCTACATAGGAGTGTTAGGCACTTGGAGGATGGAAATTAGCCCTAGGAGCTTGGGACCATAAGATATACACCATGGAGGTTGAACACGACTTGAGGATGTTTGAGTTGAGGAGCATTGGAGTTTAGTGACCACATTAGCACACATGAAAATAGCATTGGGCACATGAAAGGACATGGGGCACATTGTTAGAGGAGGAGCACCTTGGATGAGAACACTTGGATAGTGGAGTGTCATGGAAGAGGGAGTGTTGGACTAACAATTTGTTGGAGAGCATACCATCTTGGAGGGGTGTTGAACCCAAGGAGGATCATGCTTGGAGGGTGCTTCACTTTGGGGGATCATGCTTGGAGAGCTTGTGTGGTACAAGCTCTCCAAGCATGATTTTTATTTATCTTGATTATATTTTTATATGGATTTTATGATGTTATTTTATTTGATGTCATTAATTATTTAATTTTTAGTTTATTTGATTTTTATAGATGGATTGCATGAGATTCTTTTATTTGATTTCATTAATTATTTAATATTTAGAAATAATAGTTTAATTGCCTTTTTTTTATCTTAGTTATATTTTTATATGGATTTTATGAAATTAGTTTATTTGATTTTATTAATTATTTAATATATAGAAATAATAATTTAATTGCCTTTTTATCTTATTATATTTTTATATGGATTTTATGATACTATTTTATTTGATTTCAATAATTATTTAATTTTTAGTTTATTTGATTTTTATTTTTTCCTGGGTAATATTTTAGATGGATGATGGATTCTTTTTTATTGAGCATAAGATATGAATTGCTAGCATTGCATATTTCAATTCTTGAGATTGCATAATTCAAGTGGAATGATGGATTCTCTTGTATTGAGCATAAGATATGAATTGCTAGAATTGCATATTTCAATTCTTGAGATTGCATA
>JZKD02S0864955.1:0-14206 GCA_000966675.3 Picea glauca
TGGTTTTCCCTTACAGTTCTGGGAGGATGCTGTAGATATTGTTGTTTACTTAATAAACAAAGGACCTTCAAGATCTTTGGATGGTAGAATTCCAGAGGAGGCATGGACAAGTAAAAAGGTAAACTATTCTTTTTTGAAGACTTTCGGATGTGAAGCATTTGTCCATATTGATAAATAAAATAGAACAAAGCTTGACGCAAAATCCAAGAAGTGTACCTTTATTGGATACAATGTTAATGATTTTGGTTATCGCTTATGGGATTATGAAAATGACAAAATAATTAGGAGTAGAGATGTTATATTCAATGAGAAGATCATGTACAAATATTAGTTGTAGGGAAATAAACAGGAACAAGAAAAACCAGAATACACAGTGCTTGATGAGATCATTGAAAAAGAAATTCCAAAGGAACTAGTAAATCAAAATGTACAACAATAGGAGCAAAAGGTACCTCAAAATCCTGCAAGTGTTGTTAGAATATCTACCAGGTTAAGTAGACCCCCTGAATGATACTCTCCTTCATTGTATTATTTATTGTTGACTGATTCTAGTGAACCAGAATGTTATGAAGAAGTAATGCAGGTAGACACCAAAAATAAGTGGGAGCAAGGAATGAAAGAGGAAATGGATTCCTTGGTAAATAACTAGACTTGGGACTTGGTTTAGTTGCCCGCAGGAAAAAGAGCGTTGCAAAATAAATGGGTTTACAAGTTGAAGAAAGAAGGTGGAGAAAAAAAGAAATACAAGGCTAGATTTGTTGTAAAGAGGTTTGCACAGAAGAAAGGTATAGATTTTGATGAAATATTTTCTCATGTTGTTAAAATGACTTCAATTAGGACTATTTTAAGTCTTGTGGCAATAGAAGATTTGCATATTGAACAATTAGATGTAAAAATAGCTTTTCTCCATAGGGATTTGGAGGAAGAGATTTATATGCAGCAGCCATAGAGGTATGAGGTTAAAGGAAAGGAGAATTTGGTATGCAGGTTGAAGAAGAGCTTGTATGGCCTAAATCAAGCCCCAAGGTAGTGGTATTTGAAGTTTGACAAGTTTATGACAGAACAAGGTTATAGAAGATGTCATTCTGATCACTATGTTTATTTTAAAAATCTAGAAAATGGAAGCTATATTATATTGCTATTTTATGTAGATGACATGCTTGTTGCAGGGTCTAATATGCGGGATATAAATGTGCTCAAGAAGAAATTAGCTAATTCATTTGTGATGAAGGATTTGGGTGCTGCAAAGAAAATCCTTGGTATGATAATAACAAGAGACGGGAAAAATCATAAATTGACATTGTCTCAGGGTGAGTACATAGAGAAGGTGTTCGAGAGGTTTATAATGAAGAATGCAAAACCAGTTAGTACACCTTTGGCTAGCCATTTCAAATTAATTAAGGAAATGTGTCTCAAGACACATGAGGAGATAGAATACATGTCCAGGGTCCTTTATTCATCAACAATTGGTAGCTTGATGTATGTGATGGTTTGCACAGGACCAGATATTGCACATGCAGTGGGAGTTGTGAGAAGGTATATGAAAAATCTAGGTAAAGAACATTGGGAGGCAGTAAAGTGGTATCTCATGTATTTGAGAGGTACTACTACTCATGCATTATGTTTTGGAGGTTCAGACACTTTTCTACAAGGATATGTTGATTAAGATATGGCAGGTGATAAAGGTAGAAGGAGGAGCACCACAAGGTATGTTTTTACTATAGGTGGAACAACATTAAGTTGAATTTTGAAACTGCAAAAGGTTGTTTCACTTTCCACAACATAGGTAGAGTATGTTGTTTCTATAGAGGCTAGTAAAGAAATGATTTGGTTACAGAGGTTTATGGAGGAATTGGGAAAGAAGCAGGAGAATAACATGTTGTAATGTGACATTGAGAGTTCCATTCATCTTAAAAATAACTCAGCCTTCCATTCAAAGGCTAAGAATATATAGTTGAGGTACCATTTCATACAATCGGTCTTGGAAGATGGACGTTTGAAGTTGGAAAAGATATACACTAGCCAAAATATTGCAAACATGTTAACAAAGGGAGTAACCAGGGAGAAACTAAGTTCTTGCTCAGTTTCATTTGGTCTTCAAGCTTGAAGATGAAGATGATAAATTTTCCAGGTCTAAGAAGGTTCATAGTCTAGCAGATACAACGGCAATGGATTTGTTGAGATCAGTCTCCAAGTGGGAGATTGTTGGTTGTGAAGCCTGATTATATTCCTGATTCAGAGGTCTTTGTTTTCAGCCATGTTTATACCCCATGAAGACTTTACATCCCAGAAGAATGTACACTCATCCACACAGGGGAGTGCAGGGGGGGTTACCCCCCTGCGGGGTCCGGGGGAAAGCGGGCCCCCGAAGAAAAAATTGCCTTGTAAATGTATATTGTAATTTCATTATAAATCTGGACCGTTCATTATAAGGTCGCATATCTGATGGTAGAAGTTATGTTAAGGTTTTTTTCACTAGAAGGAAACCCTCTTTTATGAGGGAAATGTATTGCAGCTATGCATCATAGTGAATATTGTTTTATGAGAGAGGATATTGTGAGAGAAAGAAGAGGAAGTTACAGTGTGTGTGTTGTAGGTTGTATCCCTTCATTTGTTGGATAATAATAAAGGAAGGACTTGGCAATTTCTCTGGTGGACGTAGCCCACACTGGGTGAACCACGTATATCTGTGTCTCTATTGTATTGTGTATCTTATGTGTTTTATTTCCACATTTGTTTTATTTTATTGCTCCATGATCCTGCTTTTCTAACACATTTGGTGGCTTTAGCATTAAAATTATAACACATAGAGTATGGCATGACATTTGATGATGCTCATAAATCAACCAGAAAATTATGTACATATGATTGAATATTTCAAATATCAAAAGAAAATGTGGAGTTTGATTTTCATTTCCTTTCAATAGTGGTTGCATTGACCATTGAATTCTATTTTTCATCAACATTTGTTGTTGGACTTTGTTTTTCTTCAATAATATTGTTAAGAGAATTCAATAGTAACTCCATCTATCAAGCTTCAACTTCTTGTGTCACAAGTTCTTTTTGGGCTACCGATTCCCTCTTCATTTTTTAGGGATAGTGTAAGGCTTTATGGGCTTGACCACATATGAAACATTTCAATTGTTTTCAGTAACCAATTGTTTTTCCTTGGTGTGTCTTATGTAGCATGTGTGTTCTGGTATCAGATGAGCAAGTGACCAAGTCAATGATTGATTTTTTCGCTTGTCTATCTGATAGCCCGAATGTAGGGGTCGAATATACTCCTTGTTTGTCCTCTTCCTCTACCATATAAACCATCTCTTCCTCTAGTGTCTAGCTTCATTCCCTATCCTTCATTGGGGTTTTCATTCTTGACAGATTTTGAGGAGCTTTCTTTAGAGAGGAAGCATGATCACCTTTCTTTCTCACTAACTTACCCTTACCTTGATTCAATTTCTCTTTAGCTTTCAAAGCATACAGACATGACTCATGTATTGAGTACCTCTTGATTAAGGCCAACTCATCCTAAACTTGGAACCATAGTGCATTGACATATCTAGTAGTGGATTTCTCACTGTATTTTTATAGAGTCGCTCTTATTTGCAACTTTGTAAACAACATTGTGTTTCCATAGCGCACACCACCCTTTACCTCAAGTTTTGGAATTGTTTGAACACACTATGAAAATAATATACAGGTAAAAATTTGGATTTCAACACTTTTAGCATCTTGGGCCATTATCTAATATCGTATTTACTTTGTCTTCCCTGGGAATTTTGAAGGTTATCCCACCACAAGAAAAATGTGCAAATTCATCTATGCCACTACAAACTCTACTCTCCTTAGATCCTCTTCATCCATGTTCTCCATATCAAAATACCTCTGTAATTCATGTAGCCAATCTATTAACACATGAGGGTTATTTGGGACTTTCATCTTAACTATAGTCTATTGTTTTGAGATAGTTTCTATCCGAGTTTCCATGGGATTTTTTATCCCCTAGCCTAGGGATAACTAAGGAGATCGTGTCTCGAGGCCCACAGGTTCCAAACATGCAATTTTGAGAGCCAGGCGACCTAAGCATAGTCCCATAGGACCCCTCTTTTCTTCAATAGTATTCCACATATCACCAGTAACAACATCCATCACACCACCCTAGTCTTGAAGTAGCAGTGAGTCTTGATCCATGAGGTAATAAGTCCGGTTATCATGGTATGTATCACTCTGATTTTTGAAGCACTTGAACATGTTGTATTGAATCCTTCTTCATTTCATGACGTTTTCTTGGAAAGTATTCTCTTTCCTCGTTCAAACCTGGAAAGGTGACACAATGCCCTAGTAAGTTGGTTTCCCTTTAGGATGGGTTGCTACTGGTTGGATATTTGAAAATTCATCGTTCGTTCTGTCCATACTTACCACTTTCCGTATTTAGTCCTTCCATCTCCCCTTTCTTTTTGGGAATTGGGATTGGCTACACTAGGAAGGGTTCTAACTTAACTCGTGGGAAGAAGGGGCTAAAAACCCAGAGGGAAAAAGTAGTTGGCAAGAGTTAAAAGCCAATTTTGAAACCTTCGAGAAGCTTAGCCCAAGGATCCTCGAGAAAGAAGTGAAAATATTCTCAGTAACAAAAGTGGACCCACAAGATAACATAAACACTCAAGGTACTAGTTGATGGGTAGGAGGTCTCATCACGAGCCGACCTATTATGATCATGGGCATGTAGCGGTATGACATTACCACTTGTTTTGTCACCAAAATAGGGTAGTGGCTCTTGGTGGCATAGCCAAGAGAAAGGGGGTCTCATTATGAGCCATCCTTATTATTTTCATGAAATGTTTGTGGATAACACTGTCACCTTTGGTCATCAACCGAGGACAATGGCCCTCAACTATTCCCTTGAATCACAAGATAAAAATATCAAAAGAAATAAAGATAAGAATAAATGGCAATGAATGGGATAGGAAACAATTACATCCATGACAAGGTGCAATTCACCCTCCACAAATGCACCCACAGGTAAGACTCTACATTTCCCTGTTATCACATGCACCCCATGCCCAAATATTCACCCCATGCCACCTCATACACTTACGTGACTTGGACTAGAGTCCACCTAGGAAACACCCCAAAATTAAGAGAGGTTGGCCTAATAGGACACCATGAGGCCCTCTCCAAGCCTAATTTGTCAAATTTCATAACGTCTTTAAGCATTTGTTTGGGGTTAAAGGGGGTTTGATGCACATGTTTGAGTAATTTAATTATTAGATGTGATTTACATGCTATGATCCTTATGAATTATGAATCCTTGGATGGCGTACTTGTTGTCTTTGTATGACCTTTCCCGATGGATAGGTACACATGAGGGAATTATTAGCTCAGACCTTCCTGGGGGCTCAAAGCCCATATATGGACATTAAAACCCCATCCAAGGGGTAAGAATATACTGAAGGCTTGCACCAAACAAAGGAATGATGTTTCCTTTGAGGGCACTGTGGAAGACCCAGACCTAGGGTTTCATGCTCTCCCACATAAAAATTGTCCTTGGGAGACCTTGGACGTCACCCTATTAGCCTCATGACGTCACCCAGGGCTAGGGTTTGACATGGAGATATGTTGGGTTGCAGTTTTGGAACGCGTGGCATGGAGGACAGCCTTTTGGAGGCCCAACATTTTGTTATATGACCTCAATGTCTCATGGATGAGGCCTAATGTCACCCTAAGAATGATGATGTCACCCTCTTTAGGGTTTTTATTTTAAAAATTGATTTAATTTTGAATTTTAAGAGAAAATTGACATGTAGGCTCTGTTTTATGAAAAGACACTACTGTTGGATTAATTAGACAAGATTTTCCATATAAATATGGCTGGCTAAGTTCATTTTTTGAGAATAACTCAACACACACAAGTGGTGGACTGAAATTTTCTCCCTCTTTAAGGGTCATTGTTGGCCCTTGACCAGGTTTTGTGAAAGCACTGGCCATGTTTGACCATTTTTGGGACTTCGACAGGCTGGTCGAAGATGGAGCGCCCATGCGAAGCGGAGATCGCGAGATCTCACCCATTTTGCGAGATTTTTGGGCTTTTAGGGTTTATGTAATGGGTATGGGATGTCAGCCCATGGGTTTACCCATGTTTAGGCCCTTTTTGTAATGTATAAATAAGTAGCTAGGTGTTAGTAGTTACGAAGTGATTGATTGGCTTAATGCTTGGCTAGTTGTCTTTGTGCACGAATGAGTTAAGACTTGCAAAGCTAAGTGTAAGCGTTTTGTAAGTGCTTTGTGTGTAGACTATGTAAGGCTTTGTGCTTTGACCTAACTCGAGGAAGGAGGATCTGGCGAGGTGTGCACAGATCTCCTATCCTTTTCGGAGTTGGATCTGTGGCTTGGTGCATGTAAGAAGATTGGAAGAGACTAATAAAGAAGAAGAAGGGTTGGTGGACGTAGCCCCACACTGGGGTGAACCACGTATATCCTGTGTTATTTTTCTTTATGCAATGTGTTCATGATGTTTATATTTATATTTTCTTAGTGCACTGTTCTTGATGTATGATAGGTATTTCCATTGATGCTTAGTGCTTGATATATGAATAAATGCTAGATCTTCTCTGATGCTATGTGCTAAATGCTTAGATGTGTTTAATGTTGACTACTACTGCACTGATCTACAATTAGGGTTAATCTGCGATGTGAATAAGAATCATAACTTAATTCATATTGTTGGCTAAGTGCTCTATTGAAGTGTGTAATCACAGATCTGTGTCCCAGCTAGGTTGTAGACACTTGAGTTCTGCAACCCCCCCTGCCTCTACCTCGGGTGAGACTTCATCTGCTTCACAGGTGTTACCGAAAGGGCCGGTAGTTAGGGATTTGTTGTTGCGCTGTTGAAGTTTTGAACCCTGGTTCTGCCCCTGTGCCAAAAAATGGTTCCATTGTCGAGACCTGAAACTGTGATTGTTGGGAGTTAAAGAAAATAAAAATATATGTGTGTAGATCTGTTGTTGTAGTGTGCAATATTCTACTTGATTTGTGAAGCTCTGTGCTAAAAAGAGAAGCCCAATTTGAATAAAAGAGGTAAGATCTTAAATCTTTGTGCTCTGGTAAAGGTAAGATAAGTGGAAGTTTTTGCTTCGAAAGTATGGATCTAGGTATGTTTGACAGACTTTGTCCTAGTCTGAAAACTAGGGCACAACTAGAAGAAAGAAGATTTGATTTGAATAGATTTGATAGAGATAGTGAAAGATATGTTATTCCTATGCATAGAGAGAATTTTTGGACTAACAAGTGGATGCAGGACCCTAGAAATATTTTTTGCAGATTGCAAGACCATCACTGTGATCCTGGTGTGCAGTACAGAAAAGGTTGGGGATCATTTAAAAGAAAGAGAGGATTGACACTATGTTATAGCTGCAGAAGACCGAGACATCTTGCTAAGGACTGCCTTGGTGTAGGTGCTACTTGTCTTTGTTTCAAAGCTATTGGTCATAAGGTTTTGGACTTCCCTAGAATGATTGCTAAAGTTGAAAAGATGAACATGAGACAAGAAAACCATGAAGAAGGTCAAGAAACTAAGGATATGTTAGAAAACCATAGAGAATTAGAATCTATGTTATTATAGCTGAAAGAAACACTGAATGATCACAGAGACATTAGTCTACCAAAGATATTAAAAGAAAAGCAATGCATAGAAACAAGAATAAGAGACTTCGACATAGACTGTGTATTAGATGAAGAAACACATGTGAATCTTATGCCAGAAAGTACTTGGGAAAGCCTGTTATGATTCCTTCACTGGGAAGGATAGGATTTTTTAAAGAACAGATGATAACCCTATGTGGAAGAGTTAATAATGTACCTATTATTGCCCATGGAAAATTGACCGAAGAAGAATTTCAAGTCATTAAGTTTGTTGAGAACAACACCCATTTTTCACTTTTGTTAGGAAAGACCTGGATTGAGAAAGTTCATATCCAAAGAAAAGAAGAGGAGGAAGCCATAGAATAGAAAAAGCAAGAATTAAGGGACTTCATGGCTAGGAAAATAATGATCTTAATAGAAGAACAAGAGAATAAGTTGAATCAATTGAGGGCCAAAGACTTAGCTGTCAAAGTTGAAAGAACACAGGAAGGCTTGAAAAACCTATCCATGCAGGAGATAAGAGCACCTACCCTGGAAATAGTAAGAGAAGAGGTATTACATTTGAACCCTTTGAAAGACCCTCAACAGTGCGAAGTTACTACTCTAAGAGAAAATAAGAATAAGAATGGAAAGAGGAATCCAGAGACTCAGATCAGAGGAAATAAATCCAGAAAGCTCAGTAAGAAGAAAATAAAGTTAGTGAAACTGCACAAAGTTCCAGAGAAGACTTCGCAGAAGGCGGGCTTCCAGAACTTGAACATTGCTGGAATAATAGAACATCCTAGAATGGCACTTCACCATGGTGAAGCTACATGACCGTTGGAGGCGTCCCGACCATTAGAATGATGCTCCAGAACGACTAGAAATGCAATTATTGCTGGAAAGACCACCATTGGACCATTGAGACCGCGCCATAACAAATGTAATCGTATTGATTGAGGCATTCATGCCCGTTGGAGGAATTTGTTACGATATTGATTATTTAATCTATCGAATGTTGCGCCGGGACCACTTTTTGCAAATCAAGATATTCGAACTAACAGAAAACCGATTGCATACCGTGTTGTGTTGTCTAGACCTCGCCATTGATTTGATTACCTTGAGTATTTGTTTAACTACCCGAGTTATTTTCTCACGAGCGTGCATGTCGGCCGAACATAGCGCAGTAGAGAAGCCTATGGAGGAGATATTAATAGACCTTATGACTGAGAAAGTCATGTCTATAGGAGTACAGGCATCGTCGACGGGAGGATTGCAAGAATCCCCCTCGAATGGACGTCGATCTGTGCCATCCTGAACCACAGTGAAGAAGAGAATCAAGCACCGCGATGATCTAGTGAACACAAAGGAGATCCCATTCATCTTGCCCGACTACATCCCACCCTTGGCTGACATGGTTAGTCATTATAGCGTCCCGCGGGATTTTGAGTACACACTCATCACAACATACGTCCCGAAGGGGATACGCGTAGTCAGACCGCAGTTGGGACTGATCCCATCTCTCAAGATCAACAACTTCAACCTCGACGACAAGAATATTTATGCAATGCTCTCACCACATCACTATCTAAGGAAGATGACTGGGAAGAAGCCCAAGATAGTTCCCCATTTGTGGATCAAGGAGATCGCGAGATTGACGATCTTGAACGTAATGAAGATCCCCCACTTTGACAGACATCAGGAGGTTAACGTGTGTGTTAAACTCCTCTTGTCGTACTACCATGGAGGTTACCTTTGGTTGGATTGGCGCATCACTATGGATCTGACGTTGATCCACCTGATCACCGTATTGAGCATGCAGAGACCAGACCCTCACTAGTTCTACCCAGAAAAGACATCATATCGCTCCTTGGCTCAATGCATCAAGGAGGTGTATGGAGATGTGGAGAAAGGGAAGAGAGGCTACAAGGTAGCCTCCATCTAAGATGGTGTAGTGCGCCTAGCTTGTCAACTGATAGTGGGCAATCTCGTAAGAAATAACCACCCTACGCAAGTAATAGGATTTGTATTCAACCTTGCAGGGAAGTGCGTCGAAGGGATGCAGATGAACTGGGTGAGCTACCTCGTCAATGAGTTGGAGAAGGATTGTCGTGAAGCATAGGACCAAGGCTATGAATTCCACTTCAGTTGGTTATTAATTCTCATTGCGTTTGTCACTTGGGAGATGTTGGAGGGAGCGACATTCCCGGAAGTCGAGCCATCATAGCCATTGGCCGCGAGGTTCACCACATGATGGTATACAAGTGACATGGAGAAGCAATGGAAATAAAATGTGGTGTTCCACACTTACTACCTATAGCTCAAGCACGCCATTGAATCATTCCCCTGAATGACCCCGAACACCTTGCATATGTACAGGCCACTAGCGAAGTTTTGCGCAGACCGACACTTCATTTACATCATTGTGCGCAGGGATGAAAGCAAGGAGGAGCTGCAGTCTTACTACAAATTGACTGACGAAGATATGGAGGAGATAACCAAGGAATGGCCAGATGAATTCCTTGTACCAGTCGAGCAGACAAAGCTCTCCGACCCCAACATCATCGGAAGCCCTTTAGTCACCCGGACCGAGTATGACAGACCAAGCAACACAAAGAAAAAGAAGAAAAAGTAGGAAGTGCAGGACATAGACAATGAGGAAAAGAACAACGCATCAAAGGAAACTGCATCTGAATCACCTGCAGGAGGAGTAGGTGACAAAGTAAACCAAGAGGAGGAAGGAGAAGAAGACAAGAAATAAGAGGGCGAAGTAACACCACCAAAGGATCCCCTTACAGAGGCTGAGACGTCAAAGAAAATGAAGGGTTCTCCACATAAATCCTCAGTGCGGAAGAAATCTCGAGCCACTAAGCCTCAGTCACAGAATGTGCTCACAGTGGATGATATCCAGCTCATCATCACAGTTGTAGAAGATACTTCAGAGGATATCCTATAGAGACATGAAGCAAAGCAAGAAACACTATATGACAAGATTGAGAAAGAACTGAAAGACATCCAACAAGCTATCCAGTCGAGCCGCACAATGTCTATTGCACCATCTTCAACAAAGAATGTAGAATTGGGGGATGAGCCCACCTAACTACGAAGATTAGCATATGAAACAGAGACTCAATTTCATCAAGTCCGGGAAGAAAAGGAGCAGGCAATAGAGGCCTTGAGGAAAGAAAAGGAGAAGGCCTTAGAGAAACTTCGGGTTGCGTAGAAAGAGAAAGATGAACTTCGGGTGAAGTTCGAAGAGGACAAAGAGAAAATCCAAAAAGAAGAAAGACTAGTTGCTTGCAGAGAAGACTGTGGTAAGAGAGGTAGTGACTAGAGCACTTCTCTCTGTGTCGAGCTTAGCACAGATGGAAGAAGAGACAACCGATATCTAAGTGGGGAATCTCGCTGAGGATATTAAACAGCTCCAAGAAAGAGTAGCAGAGCTAGAACTTCAAGCAGTGTCAAGCACTCTACAAGAAGTGCAATATAAGAGGGAAGAATCTACCAGGAGCACAGTATAAATAATCAGGGCATTGGGCACAAAATGTAAGAAACTAAGTGACCACAGTGCGTAGACCTACGAGCGCCTCGCAGAAGACCCGGAGTTGAGGAGATTGGAGGCACAACTCTAGGAGGAGAAGCAGCAGGCGTCGACTGTGCAAGCATTGCTGAAGCAACTTACGACCATTGAGAAGATGAAGAGATCATAGGATCAGTGTGTAGTTTAGGAACATGTCACTGCCATCGAGAGTCGAGTTATGGAGGTGACACAACGACTCTAGCCGGTGCAGGACGAAGCCTGCACACTTTTTGAAGAGATCAAGGGACAAGGCGCACAACTGGAACAGGTGGTCACAATAGTAGAACAACACCTGGAAGGGCCTGTCACCGAGCAAGTAATCTAGCAGTTCATTGAGCAGGAGGCTCTGGCGAATCAACAATTCGAGATAGCTCGAGCTAAGCTCAAGGCTTTCGAAGAACTCAGAGTGACTTGGGACAATTCACATGTGAGTTTTGGGGGCCTGTTGACCCTTGACCAGGTTTTGAGGAAACATTGGCCATGTTTGACCATTTTTGGGACTTCGACAGGCTGGTCGAAGACAGAGCGCCCAGGCGAAGCGGAGAACGCAGGATCTCACCCATTTTGCAGGATTTTTGGGATTTTAGGGTTTATGTAATGAGTATGGGATGTCAGCCCATGGTTTTACCCATGTTTAGGCCCTTTTTTTAATGTATAAATAAGTAGCTAGGTGTTAGTAGTTACGAAGTGATTGACCGGCTTAGTGCTTGGCTAGTTGGCTTTGTGCACGAATGAGTTAAGACTTGCAGAGCTAAGTGCAAGAGTTTTGTAAGTGCTTTGTGCGTAGACTGTGTAAGGCTTTGTGGTTTGACCTAACTCGGGGAAGGAGGATCTAGCGAGGTGTGTGCAGATCTCCTGTCCTTTGCAGAGTTGGATATGTGGGTTGGTGCATGTAAGAAGATTGGAAGAGACTAATAAAGAAGAAGAAGAGTTGGTGGACGTAGCCCCACATTGGGGTGAACCACATATATACTGTGTTATTATGCTTTGTGCAATGTGTTCATGATGTTTATGTTTATATTTGCTTAGTGCACTGTTCTTGATGTATGATAGGTAGATCCATTGATCCTTAGTGCTTGATATATGAATAAATTCTAGATCTGCTATGATGCTATGCGCTAAATTCTTAGATGTGTTTAATGTTGATTACTACTGCATTGATCTACAATTAGGGTTAATATGTGATGCGAATAAGAATCATAACTTAATGCATATTGTTGGATAAGTGCTATGTTGAAGTGTGTAATCACATATTTGTGTCCCAGCTAGGTTGTAGACACTTGAGTCCTGCAACCCCCCCTACCTCTACCTCGAGTGAGACTTCATTTGCTTCACAGGTGTTGCCGAAAGGGTTGGTAGTTAGGGTTTTGTTGGTGCGTTGTTGAAGCGTTGAATCCTGGGTCTGCCCCTATGCCAACAATCATTGGTTGAAATAACTAGTTAACATCTCTTGGGAGAGATTTATGGTGGTGTATTTTGGCATTTTTCATGGTGGAATGGTCTTCAACTAGGGTTTGACTTGATTATTCTTGGTGAAGTAGAAAATGTGCATTTTTATTCATGTAATGGATATTTTTGGTAAAATTTACTTGTTTCATGTCTAAGATTATGAACTTGCTTGTTTAAACCCTAGGGGAGAAACAACAAATGCTTCTTTCTCCCTACAACTCTTCTACTATCTTGATCTTGCCAATTATACATTTTTTTGGAGTGATTATTAGAGCCCTAAAGTGCCATCTCTCTAGTAACCTCACTCTAATCACCAATTAATTTTCTTTCAAAAAAGCTAAGGAAGGATGGTACGCTAGGGCCTAGAAGTGCCTACTCTCTAGTAAGACCTTGCTTAAAGACTTAGATTCTTGAGGCCTTGAAGTGCCAACACCTCTTGCACCTACTTCTTCCCTTAGATGAGTATTATCATTATTTTATTTCCCAAGTGATATTGTTACTATTATTGACTCCATAAAACCCTAAAATACACCGATTTCTTTACTCTTGTGGATGAATGAGATCAAAACAAAATTTCAAACTATCTTCTTGAAACTCTCACTAACACTAAAAACCATACTACTACTTTTATAGTCGTTGCCACAACCTTTATTTTGTATCCCTAACAAGCATACTAACCTAAAAAACTACCCAGAAATTTGTGCCAGCCTAGGTGCTACCACCTAAGGAACTAATCTTCCCTTTTCTATCATTTCAAGTGAAAAATTATGAAGGTTGTTGAAGGTTGTTGTTGTTGTTGTTGTAACTGATTTTACAACCATCATTGCATCCTCTTAACAACCCTTAAACTCTCCATAAAACCACCCAACACTTGTACTAGGCAAACTACTATCATTATATGCTAAAGTGTTTGTTTAATTGCCTAATTTAAGTACTTTCTAAAGTGGTTTTGTTGTTGTAATCATTACTTAGTTTACTGTTGTTACAAGTTTTTTGATAGCCCATTGAAGTCACTTGTAGGCTCGTTTTAAATCTTGAAATTGTAAGTGACAAAGTGCTATCAAATTTCAAAAGTCTTTATATCATTCTTGTCATTATAACTTGCAATTTCTAGACATATTGTTGTTGCTCTACATTTATTTTTTCATGCATAAGAGTGTTTTGGTAGAATATATTTTATGTTGAAGTCATTAATTTGAAACATTGATATCATTGGTTATTGTTAACATTTGTTTTTTCATTGGTAAGGGGTAGGTAGCATTCACCTTGAATTTCTCTTTAACCCCAAAGAATAACAAGTTGAATTTCATTGGAACTTCTTCCTTTTGAGTGACCTAGAGAGAGGGGTTGGTTTTACCTTTGTCTTATCTCCCTTCATCAACCAACTAGGTCTTGGTATGTCTCCCTTGGAGTGAGTTTCTTCTCCTCCTAAATATAAAGAGGTATCCTATGTTAAGAACCAAACATCAATATAGCATAGAAAAACCTTAAGAAAAGTACTCAACGCCTTGAAAAAGAGATAATATCAGATAATAAGCCTCTTCGAGGGGGAAACCTCCTTTT
>JZKD02S0864966.1:68750-136634 GCA_000966675.3 Picea glauca
AACAAAATAACATATCATCAAATCCACAATATCTCATAATCATAATCAAAACAACCAATAGTATAATGACCTGGATCACTTGCATGCAAGTGTCCTCCAAGAATAAGTCTGCTCAATGCACGCAAGAGAAAGATGTTACATACACCCCATATTATTTTAAACTTCATCCTGAAGTTTCACAGTATGTAACAATATCATATGTCTAAGTATAAAAAAAAATGGGAACTGCTGACGCATATCATATGCATCCTCCCAGGTTGTCGAGTGTGGACTATAGTTGTCCCACTGGACCTTGACCTGATCTATTGTTCGACGTCGTATCCATCGAATACGATGGTCCAGGATGTATATTGGCTCCACTGTGAGCGCACCCTCACCCAACATCCGCTAATAAACTCAATTCAATCACATGCATAGGATCACTGACCTAAAGTTGCCATAGATACAAGAAACAAAATCATGCATACACCTCAAACAATCAGGCAAGGCTAGTCAATAGAGCATGGGTCCCTTCCTTCCCACAACCTCAAAAGTTCCCATGAACCTAGGAGAGAGTTTATCACCCTTTCCAAACTTGGTCGAACTCTTGTGCAGTTTCACCCGCAAGAAGACTCGATCACCAACTTCATAACTATGATCGACATGATGCGCATCGGCATAACTCTTTTGTCGATCATGTGCTTCCTTTATCCTTTGTATTATTTTTTTCATTTGATCTTCCATTTCTTCGATCACTTCTGGTCCTACCATAACACTATCCTCAAGTCGATCCCAACTCAAGGGATTCTGACACAGCGCCCATAAAGAAACTCGAATGGCACCATATTAATGGTGCTTTGATAAATGTTGTTGTAAGAAACTTCTACCAGTGGCAAGAACTCTTCCCGATACTTCTTTTGGTCCATCACATATATACGCAACATATCCTCCAAAATTTGGGCTATTCGCTCGGTCTTCCCATCTGTTTCTGGTTGATATGCAGTACTAAAGTTAAGTTGGGTTCCTAAGGCCTCTTGGAAACTAGTCCAAAATCGTCATGTAAACACCGATACTCTATCGGATATAATCCTCTTAGGCACATCATGCAGCCTCACAATCTCACTGATGAAAAATCTAGCTAAGTCAGGTGCCTGATACGTTGTACGCATAGGCATGAAATGAGCATTCTTCGTCAAAGTGTCGACTACCACCAAAAATCGAGTTGTATCTCATTGTCGTCAATGGAATTCCAACAATGAAATCCATCGAAATGACCTCCCATTTCAATTTTGGAATAGTGTGTGGTTGTAGTAATCATGTTGAATGTGTATTTTCAGCCTTCACCTGCTAACATTCTAGACATATTTCCACGTAGTTGACTATGTCTGCCTTCATTCCTTTCTAGAAGAATAAGGTTTTAGGGTCTGCCCTTATCTTCGTGACTCCAATATGAGCCATGTACACTGCTCTATGGGCCTTGTTTAGGATCAAACTCCTCAACTCATCGTTGGCTAGTATGTAAATTCAAATTTTAAATCTCAATAATCCTTCGTTGTCCATAGTAAATCCCTCAAATTTTGGTACCATCATTGTGTTTTGTCTGATAAAATCCTTGACCTCTTGTACCAATCATCATCGTGTTGTAAAGTTAGGATATTTTCACGTAGATTCATCTGAAGAGGCATCACCAAAAATATGTGTGGTCTCCAACTCAACACATCTGCCACTCTATTCACTATTCATTTTATGTAAGTAATCTTGAAATCATACTCGCTAAGCAATTCCGACCAACGTCGTTGTCACACATTCAAGTCGCTTTGCATAAAGATGTTTTGTAGTCCACAGTGGTCCATTTTTAGTTAAAAATATCATCCAATAAGGTAGTGTCTCCAAATTCTCAAGGCATGAACAATGGCTAACAACTCAAAATCATGTGTTGCATAGTTCTCCTCATGCCCTCTCAACTTTCTCGAGATGTAAGCGATCATCGACCGTCTTGCATCAAAAATTTTCCTAAGCCTTCCTTGGATGCATCAATTCATACCAAGAAGTTTGTGTCCATGTCAGGGACCTTTACTATCGATGTTGTCGTCACCAGCTCCTTGAGCCTCTAAAATGGGTCCACACATTTCTCTGTCCAAACAAACTTCTTGTTCTTCTTCTGCAATTCCATGATCAGATTTGCTATCTTCAAAAAAACCTCGACGAACCATCTATATTATTCCACTAAACCCATGAAGCTACACACTTCAGGGACATTCATCGGTGCAGTCCATTCCATAATAGCCTCGACCTTTGTTGGATCCACAACGATACCTTCGTCGGAGATGACATGCCCTAAGTAGTGAATCTTCGATTGATAAAATGAGCATTTAGACAATTTCCCATACAATTTGTTCTCTCATAGACACTGTAGTACCATGTGCAAGTGCTCTTCATGGTCCTCCATCATCCAAGAGTAAATCAAAATATAGTCAATGAATACTTGGACGAACTTGTCCAAGTATTCATAGAACACCCTGTTCATCAAACTCATAAATACCCCTGGGGCGTTCGTCAGTCCAACGGTAAAACGGTGAACTCGTAATGTTCAAACCTCATCTTAAAGGTGGTATTAGGGATGTCGTCCTCTTTGATCTGTAACTGGTGATACCCTGATCTCAAATTGATATTTTAAAACACCATCGCACCCTTCATCTGATCAAACAGATCATCAATCCTTGGCAACGGATATTGATTCTTGATCATTGCCTTGTTCAATTGATGATAGTCAATGCAAAGTCTCCACGACCCATCCTTCTTCCATATGAAGATAACATGTGCACCCCACAGTGACACACTTGGATGTATATGTCCTAGGTCCAACAACTCCTTAAGTTGCATTTTCAACTCCTGTAACTCTGGGGTCGACATCCAATAAGGTGTTCTTGTTATCAGTTCAGTCCTCAGTTTTAGGTCAATGGTAAATTCCATCTTGGCTTTAGGTGGCATGCCTGGTAATTCCTTCTGGTAATCATCTCCACAACTCTCATAGTACCGGAATATTTTCTAATCCTTCCTCCATGTCATTGGCATTCAACGCTAAGTATGAATATAAATTGCATCCTTGTGCGTGCACTTCTATAGTCATAGGGAATAAATGAACCTCAATGATATCCCCATATTCTTCCTACAATCACAGTGCTCTATCCCTTTTCGTCAGTCCAACTCAACCGCTTCATAAATTCATTGAGTATCACATCATGTGATTCCCATCTATCCATATTGATCATGTATCAAAAGATCGTAAGGTCGTGACATAGAGGTATTACTTCATTACACTATTCCCAAGGTTAGGTTACAGTTCATACCCCTTCCTCCAACCATCTGGTTGGCACCCGAAGCTATCTCGACGAACCTAAACTCATCTGGTTCAATGCCTCTACCTACACCCCTCTAGTGTGGTACTAGAATTAGAGCTCTCGATATCCCGGGATCCAAAAAAGACTACAAGTTGTTTGGTAATGGTACCTGACGCCTCGAGCACAATGGGTTGGTGCTCGTCTTGGCGGTTATTCACCATAGTGAGTTCTTCCTCAGCCATGAGGCCTATTGGACTACTTCATGTAATGTTCGAGGAATTTAGATCCTCACCTTCGCACAAAATATGGAGTTAAGGCCGATCAAGAACCTGTTGATCTCCAACTTTTATGGGTTCTGATGCGGGGCATACCGACGTATCTCCAAAATTTGGGTCTTAAAATCCAACATCATATGACCACCCTATCGTAAGGCATTGATCTCATCGAGCTGGCGCTCAATGAATTCCTCAGTCAAAACTTCTACTGGAACTGTTCCTAAAACCGTTCCCATAACAAAGCTTCGAAGGCCATGTTTAAAGAGGTAGGAGCATCTTCCACCATAGAAGAGTACTCCCCTTGAGTTGAAGACATTCATGTAGACCTTCATGTTGTTGGTCAAAATCGCGAAGCGTGAAGCTCATAGCCTTGCTCTCCAGCCCTGCCTTAGAGGTTGAGTCATCCATGGAACTCGGGAACTTAATCTTCTAGAGTTTTCCATGAATGCAACTAGTACTGGTTGCGGAAGTGTTGTGGACCCTTAGGGGCACATACACCCTGGAATTATCTCAATACAGATGGTTAGTCAAGGCCTCTGACATTTCCCTGGGAGGACACTGTCAGACCCAATGCATCATGTGTGACAATCCGCTCATGCTCAAGACTTGTTCTTCCCCTTGGGGGTTGGACCCTTCTGGTGCAAGTGCCATTGGATTCATCGCGCCTCCTCCCCTGGCACCTCATCGTGAATTTCTACGACATCCTCTAACCATGACTACCACAAGGACGAGTTAATAATTCAATTAGCACTGAGTAAAAATCAAGGGATTAATTCAGTAGAAGGCATGGCTATCCATAGTCATAGGGTTAAACCTGATCTGATACCATATGTAATAGCCCCATCGTTACGACATCAAAAGAGACAATATGAGAGGTGAATCTCTTTTTTTTTGCATTAGGAACTACTCACCCTAATTAATAGTGACATTAAAGACACATAATCCAAGGATTAACGCAACAAAATTAACAGAAAAAGGGGTATCCATAATCATTTCATTCGATAAAGGACACAAAAACAGAGCAAAACAAAAACGCTCAACTCATCTCCTAAGGACGATCATCAGATAACCTAATCAGTCGTCAATGTTGTGCAGGAGTAAAACCATCAATTATTCAAGGCACCACAAGCTAACTACTCGACAATCTTACAAAATCTTAAATACTTACTCATCATAAGCATTAAATTTGGGATGCTTTACCTTCCATGCATTAGTTCAAGGGAGAATTCAACCTTACCTACAATAAGACTAGATGATTCAGCTACGCATAAGGAAGGATAATCCTCAAGGGCTAGAGCACAGTAGTGAACTAATTACATAGTTGATCTAAATTAAGTTAAGGCGCAAGAATAAAACTATTTCTAAATCAAGCACACATCCAACATTCTAAGGGAGTTGGTAAAAGACACCTTATCACTCATCATTCAATAATTAATCAATGTGCAAGGTTAAAATAATTTTTGAATCAATCAAACAACATTGTTATTTAGGGGCGCAAGGAAAACTTGTTATTAAACCATCCGCATGGACAATTTAAAGGCATTAGAGAAAAGTTAAATCAATATAAGAAAACCTTCAAAACGCGAGCCATCCTATGACTATCAACCACTCTTTACATCACGTTTTCATTGCACGCAAGAGTTTTAATAAGGCTTATCTATCATAAATCAATCATTTTCTAGACTGTGAGAGTAAGATGATCACTGAAATAACTTTACATTTTTAAATTACCGAACAACCTATCATCAACTGATTAACTACACTTATCAGAACATCATTCATGGACCACCATAAATTTATTAATACTGAAGAATGAATCAACATATATCCCATTCCTTAAGGAAATCTTGTGTCTAAATTTTCCGGGATTATAAGCCCCAAGAGTAGTGGAATGTGTATCTATGAATAATTCTACTTCTCAAATCCATTAGCCACCATGGACACAATACAAAAAGTTGAGAATCACCAGGTGGACACCTTAAGAAATTAAACAGAAATCAATCTCCAATGGGAAACCTTATAGCAAGTAATGCAGGTGGCCTACACAATAGCAAGGTATCTAAAGTTTGAAGAATGAAATCTTCTATGATCGATTTAATTGATAAGGTTAAAAATTCTTCTTCTGATAAATAAAACATGCTTTTATAGTCTTGGACGGAAAAGTTACATGTAATAATAATAAATTAGAAAAAAATAGTAGGGAATCTCGTGGAGGGAGTGTACCCATTTATTCTCTCCCAAAGCGTATTAAACATACTCTAGCATTATCATCATCCCTGAAGCTAAGTCAACAACAAAAGGCTATAGTCATCCTGAAGGATCGGAATTTGAGACCACGTCTCAACTCCAAGCGAGCATCCAAGCTAAGCTCGCGAGTCCTTGCGTGCTACGCATCAGTGGAGGTAGCTACCGAAGGTGGGAAAAGCTACTGGAAAAACTTATAGGATGGCACGTGCTACAAGGCTAAGCAGTGGTAGGCACAGGAAAAAACGCAAGGACCAAATCTTAGCTGAGATAGAAACGCAGAGTTGCCTGCGAATTCGTGGGAAACATATAAGTTGAAAAAAGCAAAAATAATAAACTCCAGAGACAAGGTCTGACTCAACACACCCAACACACGACCTCGAAGGCCCCACACTGAGAGTAGAAGTGGGATACACCCTAACTGGAAGCTCTAGCAAACCAGGGTGAGTGGAATTAAAAGAGACCCCATTCGCAGAGGGTTCCATGCCCTTCTGATTTAATGCCTACCACCTGTCGCATGCAAAACAAACTCCAAGTCCAGAACTGAGACCAAGAACCCAAAGCAGTCTAGAACAACACTCAGTCGGGGTTTTTTTTTCTCGAAATCCTCCATACATGGAAAAAGGGGAAAAACACAGACCACTAGCATACACAGAGAGGGTTACATCCACAACTACTGCCACTCTCATAAAGATTAATGACAGGTGGGAGTTTCAAGTGGCCAATGAAACAAATCAGAAAACACACAAAGGAAAGGAGGCAAGGTACCGTTTTCGCTGGGCATATTTAAAAATGAATTGTAGAGAGTAAAAACATTATTAATTACAGAGAAATGAAGAGTTATTTTCGTTGTACAAGCAATGGATTTGTTGGGAAAATTAAAAAGGAATTGTAGAGATTAAATCACAATAATCATAGAGGCTAAGGAGGGAATAAACACCCAGGAGAGAAAACCTTGTTGGGCAAAGATGTGATTCTACACTTATTATCCATGCACAGGAAAGCAAGGCATTTAAATCTAAATGTTTAACACCAGAGTGAAAGACAATCGATTCGGCTCCTGACCGACTGCTCAGGAACGGACTAAAAACTTAAAGGATAAAGGAATCGAAGATTAAAACACAATTTTTCTTTGTATTAAAAACAACAACAAAAATTGCAAAGAAGTCATTTGCATTCAGAGTTTGGGTTCACCATTGGAAATCAAATCAAAGGTACAATGAGCTTAAGGTTGGGATAACTTTGAATTCTCAAATCATAAGATGATGGGCTCATCAAGACAAATTCGTTGAAATAAAAAATTGAAATCTCTGGATATTATTACACTAAATAAAACAAAAACTTTAACACAATAGAAGTACCTTAATTAAAAGCGCATGAACATAATTTAACTACCCTTCACCCAAGTTTCACAAGCATAAATTGCCAGGACAGAAAATTAACTAAATATTTAACATAGTGACGCATGTGTGCTTTCGAACTTAGAGAGATGCATATATAGGGAATTTAAATACCATTCAATAAAAATATGCACATATGTACCGTAGCCAAATGTGAATGCTCTGAAGTCATTCTCTCATGCACGCTCCGTCCAGCTCCCGCTTGCCAACCGATGTGACCTCATCGGTACCTCCCATCCAATTCCAGGGGTACACTTCTTCCCCTTGAGCCCCCCGAGCCACAAAGGGGCCACACACACAATACCAGATAATGCTAGCACCCAGCTCGCCTCGCAAGGTCGAGCTACCACTCGTTACCCGAGCTGGGTATCCCAACTCCCACAAAAGAAAATTAGTCAAGATAAAATTTGACAGCGTGACGTTACGCAAGACAAATCTCTCCTCTCTCCTCCTTCGCCATCCTTTTTATAGAGTTTTCTTAGTCATTAGTTTCTTAAAACCCTCATTAGTTTTTCATTTAATTAATTTCGAGAAACCTCTCCCGTACACATGTCGCCCGATCCCCCTAGTTGCACCAGAAAATAAATTTATTAATTAATTAAATTTGTCTATTTCCCTCGCCCACCTAAACGAGTTCCTAAAAATGCTCCTCGATGTCCCAATATTCCCTTACAATTCTTAAATGACATACGCCTTACTTAATTTCTAGTTGAGTTCATAAATAGAAAGTTCCAAAGGCTAGATTCCTTACTAAGTTAGACATTCCTCTTTTTCTTTTAAGTTTCCCCTTTTTCTTAGGTTTCCCCCTTTTCTTTAAGTTTCCCTTTTTCTTAAAGCTTCCACTTTTTATAACTAAGTTTAGAATTAGCAGGTTTAGACAAAAACAACCAAACATCCCTTTTATTAATTAAACCTTTATTAAAATTTCCACTTTAATTATTAATGCTTGAATTTTCTTTACCCCCTTCTTGTTACATGTCTAATTATTTTTTTGTTCAAAGGTTCTACTCAGACCTAGGTTTTCAATTCACTAGGCTTGGCGACAGTTTTTAAGGGAAAAAATTTGTTATTAAACTTTACTTATCACACTATTCATTTTAAGGTCGACCCGGTCCTAAGGAGGCACAGTTTTCTATCCACTAGGTTTATTCACTTACTAGTTAAAATCGCGATGTACCCTTCAGGACGCACTGTGTGCTCCAAGGGTGCCACTCACCTATTTCTGTTTTATTTGTGCGACGTGCCCTTCAAGACGTGTTATGTGATCCAAGGGTGACACTTGCCTCTTGACTAAATTTGGTAGACGTCAAACCCCTAGAGTCAATACTCCGTCAGGTGATCTTGTGGGAGACTAAGGGCCTCTAAGGAATAAGGACCTTGCCTTATTGCGCGCCCTTTAGAATCATCGTGAGAAACTTTCACAGTATTCCTTCATGACATTGTGGGTCTCCTTGAACAAGGTAATTGTNCTCTATCGGATATAATCCTCTTAGGCACATCATGCAGCCTCACAATCTCACTGATGAAAAATCTAGCTAAGTCAGGTGCCTGATACGTTGTACGCATAGGCATGAAATGAGCATTCTTCGTCAAAGTGTCGACTACCACCAAAAATCGAGTTGTATCTCATTGTCGTCAATGGAATTCCAACAATGAAATCCATCGAAATGACCTCCCATTTCAATTTTGGAATAGTGTGTGGTTGTAGTAATCATGTTGAATGTGTATTTTCAGCCTTCACCTGCTAACATTCTAGACATATTTCCACGTAGTTGACTATGTCTGCCTTCATTCCTTTCTAGAAGAATAAGGTTTTAGGGTCTGCCCTTATCTTCGTGACTCCAATATGAGCCATGTACACTGCTCTATGGGCCTTGTTTAGGATCAAACTCCTCAACTCATCGTTGGCTAGTATGTAAATTCAAATTTTAAATCTCAATAATCCTTCGTTGTCCATAGTAAATCCCTCAAATTTTGGTACCATCATTGTGTTTTGTCTGATAAAATCCTTGACCTCTTGTACCAATCATCATCGTGTTGTAAAGTTAGGATATTTTCACGTAGATTCATCTGAAGAGGCATCACCAAAAATATGTGTGGTCTCCAACTCAACACATCTGCCACTCTATTCACTATTCATTTTATGTAAGTAATCTTGAAATCATACTCGCTAAGCAATTCCGACCAACGTCGTTGTCACACATTCAAGTCGCTTTGCATAAAGATGTTTTGTAGTCCACAGTGGTCCATTTTTAGTTAAAAATATCATCCAATAAGGTAGTGTCTCCAAATTCTCAAGGCATGAACAATGGCTAACAACTCAAAATCATGTGTTGCATAGTTCTCCTCATGCCCTCTCAACTTTCTCGAGATGTAAGCGATCATCGACCGTCTTGCATCAAAAATTTTCCTAAGCCTTCCTTGGATGCATCAATTCATACCAAGAAGTTTGTGTCCATGTCAGGGACCTTTACTATCGATGTTGTCGTCACCAGCTCCTTGAGCCTCTAAAATGGGTCCACACATTTCTCTGTCCAAACAAACTTCTTGTTCTTCTTCTGCAATTCCATGATCAGATTTGCTATCTTCAAAAAAACCTCGACGAACCATCTATATTATTCCACTAAACCCATGAAGCTACACACTTCAGGGACATTCATCGGTGCAGTCCATTCCATAATAGCCTCGACCTTTGTTGGATCCACAACGATACCTTCGTCGGAGATGACATGCCCTAAGTAGTGAATCTTCGATTGATAAAATGAGCATTTAGACAATTTCCCATACAATTTGTTCTCTCATAGACACTGTAGTACCATGTGCAAGTGCTCTTCATGGTCCTCCATCATCCAAGAGTAAATCAAAATATAGTCAATGAATACTTGGACGAACTTGTCCAAGTATTCATAGAACACCCTGTTCATCAAACTCATAAATACCCCTGGGGCGTTCGTCAGTCCAACGGTAAAACGGTGAACTCGTAATGTTCAAACCTCATCTTAAAGGTGGTATTAGGGATGTCGTCCTCTTTGATCTGTAACTGGTGATACCCTGATCTCAAATTGATATTTTAAAACACCATCGCACCCTTCATCTGATCAAACAGATCATCAATCCTTGGCAACGGATATTGATTCTTGATCATTGCCTTGTTCAATTGATGATAGTCAATGCAAAGTCTCCACGACCCATCCTTCTTCCATATGAAGATAACATGTGCACCCCACAGTGACACACTTGGATGTATATGTCCTAGGTCCAACAACTCCTTAAGTTGCATTTTCAACTCCTGTAACTCTGGGGTCGACATCCAATAAGGTGTTCTTGTTATCAGTTCAGTCCTCAGTTTTAGGTCAATGGTAAATTCCATCTTGGCTTTAGGTGGCATGCCTGGTAATTCCTTCTGGTAATCATCTCCACAACTCTCATAGTACCGGAATATTTTCTAATCCTTCCTCCATGTCATTGGCATTCAACGCTAAGTATGAATATAAATTGCATCCTTGTGCGTGCACTTCTATAGTCATAGGGAATAAATGAACCTCAATGATATCCCCATATTCTTCCTACAATCACAGTGCTCTATCCCTTTTCGTCAGTCCAACTCAACCGCTTCATAAATTCATTGAGTATCACATCATGTGATTCCCATCTATCCATATTGATCATGTATCAAAAGATCGTAAGGTCGTGACATAGAGGTATTACTTCATTACACTATTCCCAAGGTTAGGTTACAGTTCATACCCCTTCCTCCAACCATCTGGTTGGCACCCGAAGCTATCTCGACGAACCTAAACTCATCTGGTTCAATGCCTCTACCTACACCCCTCTAGTGTGGTACTAGAATTAGAGCTCTCGATATCCCGGGATCCAAAAAAGACTACAAGTTGTTTGGTAATGGTACCTGACGCCTCGAGCACAATGGGTTGGTGCTCGTCTTGGCGGTTATTCACCATAGTGAGTTCTTCCTCAGCCATGAGGCCTATTGGACTACTTCATGTAATGTTCGAGGAATTTAGATCCTCACCTTCGCACAAAATATGGAGTTAAGGCCGATCAAGAACCTGTTGATCTCCAACTTTTATGGGTTCTGATGCGGGGCATACCGACGTATCTCCAAAATTTGGGTCTTAAAATCCAACATCATATGACCACCCTATCGTAAGGCATTGATCTCATCGAGCTGGCGCTCAATGAATTCCTCAGTCAAAACTTCTACTGGAACTGTTCCTAAAACCGTTCCCATAACAAAGCTTCGAAGGCCATGTTTAAAGAGGTAGGAGCATCTTCCACCATAGAAGAGTACTCCCCTTGAGTTGAAGACATTCATGTAGACCTTCATGTTGTTGGTCAAAATCGCGAAGCGTGAAGCTCATAGCCTTGCTCTCCAGCCCTGCCTTAGAGGTTGAGTCATCCATGGAACTCGGGAACTTAATCTTCTAGAGTTTTCCATGAATGCAACTAGTACTGGTTGCGGAAGTGTTGTGGACCCTTAGGGGCACATACACCCTGGAATTATCTCAATACAGATGGTTAGTCAAGGCCTCTGACATTTCCCTGGGAGGACACTGTCAGACCCAATGCATCATGTGTGACAATCCGCTCATGCTCAAGACTTGTTCTTCCCCTTGGGGGTTGGACCCTTCTGGTGCAAGTGCCATTGGATTCATCGCGCCTCCTCCCCTGGCACCTCATCGTGAATTTCTACGACATCCTCTAACCATGACTACCACAAGGACGAGTTAATAATTCAATTAGCACTGAGTAAAAATCAAGGGATTAATTCAGTAGAAGGCATGGCTATCCATAGTCATAGGGTTAAACCTGATCTGATACCATATGTAATAGCCCCATCGTTACGACATCAAAAGAGACAATATGAGAGGTGAATCTCTTTTTTTTTGCATTAGGAACTACTCACCCTAATTAATAGTGACATTAAAGACACATAATCCAAGGATTAACGCAACAAAATTAACAGAAAAAGGGGTATCCATAATCATTTCATTCGATAAAGGACACAAAAACAGAGCAAAACAAAAACGCTCAACTCATCTCCTAAGGACGATCATCAGATAACCTAATCAGTCGTCAATGTTGTGCAGGAGTAAAACCATCAATTATTCAAGGCACCACAAGCTAACTACTCGACAATCTTACAAAATCTTAAATACTTACTCATCATAAGCATTAAATTTGGGATGCTTTACCTTCCATGCATTAGTTCAAGGGAGAATTCAACCTTACCTACAATAAGACTAGATGATTCAGCTACGCATAAGGAAGGATAATCCTCAAGGGCTAGAGCACAGTAGTGAACTAATTACATAGTTGATCTAAATTAAGTTAAGGCGCAAGAATAAAACTATTTCTAAATCAAGCACACATCCAACATTCTAAGGGAGTTGGTAAAAGACACCTTATCACTCATCATTCAATAATTAATCAATGTGCAAGGTTAAAATAATTTTTGAATCAATCAAACAACATTGTTATTTAGGGGCGCAAGGAAAACTTGTTATTAAACCATCCGCATGGACAATTTAAAGGCATTAGAGAAAAGTTAAATCAATATAAGAAAACCTTCAAAACGCGAGCCATCCTATGACTATCAACCACTCTTTACATCACGTTTTCATTGCACGCAAGAGTTTTAATAAGGCTTATCTATCATAAATCAATCATTTTCTAGACTGTGAGAGTAAGATGATCACTGAAATAACTTTACATTTTTAAATTACCGAACAACCTATCATCAACTGATTAACTACACTTATCAGAACATCATTCATGGACCACCATAAATTTATTAATACTGAAGAATGAATCAACATATATCCCATTCCTTAAGGAAATCTTGTGTCTAAATTTTTCGGTATTATAAGCCCCAAGAGTAGTGGAATGTGTATCTATGAATAATTCTACTTCTCAAATCCATTAGTCGCCATGGACACAATACAAAAAGTTGAGAATCACTAGGTGGACACCTTAAGAAATTAAACAGAAATCAATCTCCAATGGGAAACCTTATAGCAAGTAATGCAAGTGGCCTACACAATAGCAAGGTATCTAAAGTTTGAAGAATGAAATCTTCTATGATCGATTTAATTGATAAGGTTAAAAATTCTTCTTCTGATAATAAAACGTGCTTTTATAGTCTTGGATGGAAAAGTTACATGTAATAATAATAAATTAGAAAAAAATAGTAGGGAATCTCGTGGAGAGAGTGTACCCATTTATTCTCTCCCAAAGCGTATTAAAAATACTCTAGCATTATCATCATCCCTGAAGCTAAGTCAACAACAAAAGGCTATAGTCATCCTGAAGGATCGAAATTTGAGACCACGTCTCAACTCCAAGCGAGCATCCAAGCTAAGCTTGCGAGTCCTTGCGCGCTACGCATCAGTGGAGGTAGCTACCGAAGGTGGGAAAAGCTACTGGAAAAACTTATAGGATGGCACGTGCTACAAGGATAAGAAATGGTAGGCACAGGAAAAAACACAAGAACCAAATCTTAGCTGAGATAGAAACGCAGAGTTGCCTGCGAATTCGTGGGCAACATATAAGTTGAACAAAGCAAAAATAATAAACTCCAGAGACAAGGTCCGACTCAACGCACCCAGCACACGACCTCGAAAGCTCCACACTGAGAGTAGAAGTGGGATACACCCTAACTGGAAGCTCTAGAAAACCAGGCTGAGTGGAATTAAGAGAGACCCCATTCGCAGAGGGTTCCATGCCCTTCTGATTTAATGCCTACCACCCGTCGCATGTAAAATGAACTCTAAGTCCAGAACTGAGACCAAGAACCCAAAGCAGTCTAGATCAGCACTCAGTCAGGGTTTTTTTCTCTCGAAATCCTCCATACACGTAAAAAGGGGAAAAACACAGACCACTAGCATACAAAGAGAGGGTTACATCCACAACTACTGCCACTCTCATAAAGATTAATGACAGGTGGGAGTTTCAAGTGGCCAGTGAAACAAATCAGAAAACACACAAAGGAAAGGAGGCAAGGTATCATTTTCACTGGGCATATTTAAAAATGAATTGTAGAGAGTAAAAACATTATTAATTGCAGAGAAATGAAGAGTTATTTTTGTTGTACGAGCAATGGATTTGTTGGGAAAATTAGAAAGGAATTGTAGAGATTAAATCACAATAATCATAGAGGCTAAGGAGGGAATAAACACCCAGGAGAGAAAACCTTGCTGGGCAAAGAATTGATTCTACACTTATTATCTATGCACAGGAAAGCAAGGCATTTAAATCTAAATGTTTAACATCGGAGTGAAAGACAATTGATTTGGCTCCTGACCGACTGCTCAGGCACGGACTAAAAACTTAAAGGATAAAGGAATCGAAGATTAAAACACAATTTTTCTTTGTATTAAAAACAATAAAAAAAATCGCAGAGAAGTCATTTGCATTCAGAGTTTGGGTTCGCCATTGGAAATCAAATCAAAGGTACAATGAGCTTAAGGTTGGGATAACTTTGAATTCTCAAATCATAAGACGATCGTCTCATCAAGACAAATTTGTTGAAATAAAAAATTGAAATCTTTGGATAGTATTACGCTAAATAAAACAAAAACTTTAACACAATAGAAGTACCTTAATTAAAAGCGCAGGAACATAATTTAACTACCCTTCACCCAAGTTTCACAAGCATAATGGCCAGGACAAAAAATTAACTAAATATTTAACATAGTGACGCATGTGTGCTTTTGAACTTAGAGAGATGCATATATAGGGAATTTAAATACCATTCAATACAAATATACACATACATACCGTAGCCAAATGTGAATGCTCCGAATTTGTTCTCTCATGCACGCTCTGTCCAGCTCCCGCTTGCCAATCGATGTGACCTCATCAGTACCTCCCATCCAATGCTAGGGGTACACTTATTCCCCTTGAGCCCCTCGAGCCACAAAGGGGCCACACACACAATACCAGATAATGCTAGCACCTAGCTCACCTCGCAAGGTCGAGATACCACTCGGTACCCGAGCTGGGTATCCCAACTCCCACAAAAGAAAATCAGTCAAAGTAAAATTTGACAGCGTGACGTTATGCAAGCCAAATCTCTCCTCTCTCCTCCTTCGCCATCCTTTTTATAGAGTTTTCTTAGTCATTAGTTTCTTAAAACCCTCATTAGTTTTTCATTTAATTAATTTCGAGAAACCTCCCCCATGCACATGTCGCCCGATCCCCCTAGTTGCACCAGAAAATAAATTTATTAATTAATCAAATTTTTCTATTTCCCTCGCCCACCTAAAAGCGTTCCTAAAAACGCTCCTCGATGTCCCAATATTCCCTTACAATTCTTAAATGACATACGCCTTACTTAATTTCTAGTTGAGTTCATAAATAGAAAGTTCCAAAGGCTAGATTCCTTACTAAGTTAGACATTCCTCTTTTTCTTTTAAGTTTCCCCTTTTTCTTAGGTTTCCCCCTTTTCTTTAAGTTTCCCTTTTTCTTAAAGCTTCCACTTTTTATAACTAAGTTTAGAATTAGCAGGTTTAGACAAAAACAACCAAACATCCCTTTTATTAATTAAACCTTTATTAAAATTTCCACTTTAATTATTAATGCTTGAATTTTCTTTACCCCCTTCTTGTTACATGTCTAATTATTTTTTTGTTCAAAGGTTCTACTCAGACCTAGGTTTTCAATTCACTAGGCTTGGCGACAGTTTTTAAGGGAAAAAATTTGTTATTAAACTTTACTTATCACACTATTCATTTTAAGGTCGACCCGGTCCTAAGGAGGCACAGTTTTCTATCCACTAGGTTTATTCACTTACTAGTTAAAATCGCGATGTACCCTTCAGGACGCACTGTGTGCTCCAAGGGTGCCACTCACCTATTTCTGTTTTATTTGTGCGACGTGCCCTTCAAGACGTGTTATGTGATCCAAGGGTGACACTTGCCTCTTGACTAAATTTGGTAGACGTCAAACCCCTAGAGTCAATACTCCGTCAGGTGATCTTGTGGGAGACTAAGGGCCTCTAAGGAATAAGGACCTTGCCTTATTGCGCGCCCTTTAGAATCATCGTGAGAAACTTTCACAGTATTCCTTCATGACATTGTGGGTCTCCTTGAACAAGGTAATTGTTAACCTACAGTTCGAGCCATGACGAGAGTGCTAGTAGGTTGTGGCAGGGCTGCTGCCACACCTCTCACTCAATGTCTCTGGTTATTGTGCATGACCCCTTTACTCCACATGTGAATCTAGTCGGGAATTTATCGTTGGCCTACATCCATCAACGAATCATGTCAGCAATAACAATCAACATCATAATATCTAATCATATGTCCATATGCCTCATCAACAACATTCAAACCCTAACTGTTCACTCCCTGACTCGATCCGGATTCCAAGGGGTTTCATCGATGCCTCAACATCCAGAGTCCTGGACACTCAAGAGAACCTAGTCAATAGCACTTGTCTATGTAAATACAACAAAATAACATATCATCAAATCCACAATATCTCATAATCATAATCAAAATAACCAATAGTATAATGACCTGGATCACCTGCACGCAAGTGTCCTCCAAGAATAAGTCCACTCAGTGTGCGCAAGAGCAGGATGTTACATCAAATATCCTTCAATGAACAAATACCAAGAATGAGGGATCAAGGTAAATAAAAATATGTGACTCTTATTTAGTTTTCCACACTGAGGGGCGAAGCCAAAGAATATATCATGATTTCTCAATCCACCCACTTCCTTCACATGCACTCAAACTCATAAAATGGACGTGATTGTGAGTAGGATCAATGCAATCTTCAAGACTGAAAATCTCCAACTCCTACAAAGAATGAAACATGAAAATGAGATAGAGTATGGATTAGGTCAAATTACAAGGGTTTATCCATATCCACCATTGGATCACAAGAATGGCCATTATTTGTTGATTTAAATTGATTCCCCAAACCATTACATTCAACATTTTGTATACCAAATGTTTTTTTTAACATATATCACCTTGAATAATATAGCATTACCCTTTCCAAGTGCATTCTCATTTATGAATGGTGGAGTCACTTAAACTCTAACCCAAATTTATACAAATTCCTTGCAATGGTGGCCAATACTTACAACCCTCCTTTCATTGCACCTTAAAAATAAGGACATGGTGGCCAATACTTACAACCCTCCTTTCATTGCACCTTAGAAATAAGGACATGCATTGAGAGTTGGGATCACCTGAAAGATTTCTAACCATGATTTGCATTGTTTCAAGTGGGATAAACCAACATCTACTAGAGCTAGATAATATAGGTCATGTAACAATAATAAGCATATCCATACATTTTGAAACAAGCCTATAAAAACTTTAAAGAGAAATCAAGCAACATAGGTACATATGTCATCATATCAATGCTAAATATCTCAATGAAGAAGATAAATCAAGAAACATTGGCACATATGTCATCATATCAATGCTAAATATCTCAATGAAGAACTGATGGTGAACTTGTTACTTTACATTCACATGCCACATATCATTTCAATAACATAAGCCATCATAATTCATAGGATCATATGTCAAACATGAACATTAGTTATCAACAAGATAATTAATCCATCCATGATAAGATCACATATCATTAGCATATCAAACAAACCATGAACTAGTACGTTGTATCACATTCATCAATTTGATGTTAGTGCACACTAGGAGGATACTGTCTAGTGCCTAGTATAGAATTTGACCATTGATCATTAACTAAGTTGAAATTGGTGTTTATTAGGGCTAGGGGGGATATTAAAATTTTGAAACAAGTAGTTTCATTATGACACTTTGCAATCTTATTCATGTTGACTATTTTCAAGGTCAACACTACCTTCCAGAAGATGGAGACTCTAACTATGGGTATCATAGGAAATCTAATCCAATCCTCCTCATAAGCGAGAGGTTTTATGTATTTTTTAAACATTACCTGATTCCATAAATATTCATGATTTAAGAGCCTCCCTAAACTATTTATTGCCAATGCTTTTCCAAAATAGTGAGTATCCTTTGATTCCCAACCCCCAACCTATTTTGGTTGGGACATATTGTTTCATTTAATTAGGGGAATGCCCTCCCTTTCTTATTCCATATTCATAAAAAGTTGGAGCATTTTTCCTTATCTTTTCTAACATACCTTTGGCAATTATATGCTAGTGACTACTCATAAATTGAGGTAGATTCTAATACTAATTTTACCAATGTCAACCTACCCCCATGAGATATCCATCTATAGAATTGGTTCAAAACCCTTTTTTCTATCTTATCATATTGCTAGATCCAGTCCTCAAACTTGTAATTATTTGGTCTCAATGTGAAGCCTAAATACATTAATCCATTATCAAAAGGAGATACTTTGAAAGGTAAACTTTGTGCTAGCCTTCTTTCTTTCTCCTCAAATAGGTCATTAAAAAAAATTAAGAATTTATGGATGTTCATCTCCATTATAATGACCCTATAGTAAATACACAAGATTTGTTTATATTTCTCAGCCTCTCTGAAAGAGTTATTGNAGACCTAGGTTTTCAATTCACTAGGCTTGGCAACAGTTTTTAAGGGAAAAAATTTGTTATTAAACTTTACTTATCACATTATTCATTTTAAGGTCGACCTGGTCCTAAGGAGGCACAGTTTTCTATCCACTAGGTTTATTCACTTACTAGTTAAAATCGTGATGTACCCTTCAGGATGCACTGTGTGCTCCAAGGGTGCCACTCGCCTCTTTATGTTTTATTTGCACGATGTGCCCTTCAAGACGTGCTACGTGATCCAAGGGTGCCACTCGCCTCTTGACTGAATTTGGTAGACGTCAAACCCCTAGAGTCAATACTCCATCAGGTGATCTTGTGGGAGACTAAGGGACTCTAAGGAATAAGGACCTTGCCTTATTGCGCGCCCTTTAGAATCATCGTGAGAAACTTTCACAGTATTCCTTCATGACATCGTGGGTCTCCTTGAACTAGGTAATTGTTAACCTACAGTTCGAGCCACGGCGAGAGTGCTAGTAGGTTGTGGCAGGGTTGCTGCCACACCTCTCACTCAATGTCTCTGGTTATTGTGCATGACCCCTTTACTCCACATGTGAATCTAGTCGAAAATTTATCATTGGCCTGCATCCATCAACGAATCATGTCAGCAATAACAATCAACATCATAATATCTAATCATATGTCCATATGCCTCATCAACAACATTCAAACCCTAACAGTCCACTCCCTGACTCGATCCAGATTCCAAGGGGTTTCAACGATGCCTCAACATCCAGAGTCCTGCACACTCAAGAGAACCTAGTCAATAGCACCTGTCTATCTAAATACAACAAAATAACATATCATCAAATCCACAATATCTCATAATCATAATCAAAACAACCAATAGTATAATGACCTGGATCACTTACACGCAAGTGTCCTCCAAGAATAAGTCTGCTCAGTGCACTCAAGAGCGGGATTTTACATCAAATATCCTTCAATGAACAAATACCAAGAATGAGGGATCAAGGTAAATAAAAATATGTGGCTCTTATTTAGTTTTCCACACTGAGGGGCGAAGCCAAAGAATATATCCTGATTTCTCAATCCACCCACTTCCTTCACATGCACTCAAACTCATAAAATGGACGTGATTGTGAGTAGGAGCAATGCAATCTTCAAGACTGAAAATATCCAACTCCTACAAAGAATGAAACATGAAAATGAGATGGAGTATGGATTAGGTCAAATTACAAGGGTTTATCCATATCAACCATTGGATCACAAGCATGGCCATTATTTGTTGATTTAAATTGATTCCCCAAACCATTACATTCAACATTTTGTATACCGAATGTTTTCTTAACTTATATCACCTTGAATCATATAGCATTACCCTTGCCAAGTGCATTATCATTTATGAATGGTGGAGTCACTTAAACTCTAACCCAAATTTATACAAATTCCTTGCAATGGTGGCCAATACTTACAACCCTCCTTTCATTGCACCTTAGAAATAAGGACATGGTGGCCAATACTTACAACCCTCCTTTCATTGCACCTTAGAAATAAGGACATGCACTGAGAGTTGGGATCACCTGAAAGATTTCTAACCATGATTTGCATTGTTTCAAGTGGGATAAACCAACATCTACTAGAGCTAGATAATATAGGTCATGTAACAATAATAAGCATATCCATACATTTTGAAACAAGCCTATAAAAACTTTAAAGAGAAATCAAGCAACATAGGTACATATGTCATCATATCAATGCTAAATATCTCAATGAAGAAGATAAATCAAGAAACATTGGCACATATGTCATCATATCAATGCTAAATATCTCAATGAAGAACTGATGGTGAACTTGTTACTTTACATTCACATGCCACATATCATTTCAATAACATAAGCCATCATAATTCATAGGATCATATGTCAAACATGAACATTAGTTATCAACAAGATAATTAATCCATCCATGATAAGATCACATATCATTAGCATATCAAACAAACCATGAACTAGTACGTTGTATCACATTCATCAATTTGATGTTAGTGCACACTAGGAGGATACTGTCTAGTGCCTAGTATAGAATTTGACCATTGATCATTAACTAAGTTGAAATTGGTGTTTATTAGGGCTAGGGGGGATATTAAAATTTTGAAACAAGTAGTTTCATTATGACACTTTGCAATCTTATTCATGTTGACTATTTTCAAGGTCAACACTACCTTCCAGAAGATGGAGACTCTAACTATGGGTATCATAGGAAATCTAATCCAATCCTCCTCATAAGCGAGAGGTTTTATGTATTTTTTAAACATTACCTGATTCCATAAATATTCATGATTTAAGAGCCTCCCTAAACTATTTATTGCCAATGCTTTTCCAAAATAGTGAGTATCCTTTGATTCCCAACCCCCAACCTATTTTGGTTGGGACATATTGTTTCATTTAATTAGGGGAATGCCCTCCCTTTCTTATTCCATATTCATAAAAAGTTGGAGCATTTTTCCTTATCTTTTCTAACATACCTTTGGCAATTATATGCTAGTGACTACTCATAAATTGAGGTAGATTCTAATACTAATTTTACCAATGTCAACCTACCCCCATGAGATATCCATCTATAGAATTGGTTCAAAACCCTTTTTTCTATCTTATCATATTGCTAGATCCAGTCCTCAAACTTGTAATTATTTGGTCTCAATGTGAAGCCTAAATACATTAATCCATTATCAAAAGGAGATACTTTGAAAGGTAAACTTTGTGCTAGCCTTCTTTCTTTCTCCTCAAATAGGTCATTAAAAAAAATTAAGAATTTATGGATGTTCATCTCCATTATAATGACCCTATAGTAAATACACAAGATTTGTTTATATTTCTCAGCCTCTCTGAAAGAGTTATTGCCAAAAAAAATCACACCATCCACCCATAGTAAATGAGATATAGCTAGGGTCTCCCCTAATTTAATCCCCTTAACATCTCCTTATCTTTTGTATAGATTTATATCCTTGATCAAACCTTTGGTTACTAAGAGAGATAGGAGTGGAGACAAGGGACATCCCTACCTAAGAACCCTATATGGAGTAAAAAATCATGAGCAAAAGCATTAATTAACATCGCAAAATAAATTTATGACAAATAACCAACAATCCAATTCAACATATGAAGACCCATTCCAATGTAGATGAGATTTAACCTTAAATACGACCAACTCACCTTGTCATATGCTTTTGACAAATCTAAATTTAGGACCATGGCAAGTATCTTTCTAATTTTGGTATTATGAATCCCTTCTTCTGTCAACCCTACAACATCATGTGTAATATACCCAACCATCCCAGGGTTAGGGACATTCTACTCATACACAGATTCATGCGAAAGAGACAATAAACACATACATGCAATAAACACAGGCAATTCTGATAAACTTCAGACATGTACTTAAACACAGCATGTAAAATTAGCATAGAATTGGTACTTATCTTTTAATGAGAAGACCACCAACTACGTGAAGACCTTTGACGAACCTCCTAGCCTTATACCATGCTGCACCAAACTATCATAAGTGTATCACCCTCAAGATGGGACTAAACTCCACCCAGGGTAAAGGAAATCCTAGGATGGGCTAAGACTACGGAAAGTTTCACAATGAAAAAGGAAGGATTCCCTCCAAGGAGCTTACTTACACATCGCTCACAAACTCTCATTCCCCACATTCTTGTCCCACCTATTATTCCGCAGTCCATCGGCTGCTCCACTTCCCTTCCAAGTCTTCAACAACAGGATGGATCAGGAATTCTCAGAGATTTGTAGTTGTTGTTGGACTCCCTCTAGGATAAATTAGTTCCCCAACAATCTCTCTCACCTAGACAGAGTTGATCACAAGCCTGACAACCTTCTTATTCAATCCATAGGCCTGACAACCCGCCTCTTCAAAACCACAAGCCTAACAACCTACTTCTTATGTCCAACTCCTAAGTCAGACGAGTAACCACAGTAGAAAAATCGGGTAAGGTAGAGTACCATCTCAGCAAAAATACCAGTGTGCGCAAGTTACCGAGGTTCACAATGGAAAAGGGTTCAACAATGGAGGAAAATGGATGGTTGTGTGCTTGCTCAGTGCATGAGTGAATGGGGAGCATGGCCAAAATGGTGAGCCAACCCCCACAACGATGTATTTTCCCACATAAATCTGCATGCGTCTAGGTTGACACTCACCTGTCTTGGGATCTCATTCCTCTCCACTTGGAGTTCGTTCCTTTCCCCAAAGGAACTTAGGATAATAGAGTTTTTTTTTCCCAAGGCTTAGTATTTTAGGAAAATACATTATAATATTCCCTTGGGTTAAGCCCTTAATCTTAGCCCTTTTTTCCTAGCCTCTCAGCCCATTCCCTTTCCCTTCCCAGTGGATCTTATTCCCCCATAACTCTTTCTTCATGGTTGGTCTACATGAAATGATGTAATTATATTAATGATGTCGATATTTATATATACAAAATCAGGCTCCCTGGTCTTCATCATCTAGGGTCTCTAGCCTAATAAACACATAAGCCTCCTATATTATAAACACTTGGCACACCATCCTATAAAAATCATTACAAATCAGCAGGGGCTCGGCCTTCAAGTATTACAATCTCCTCACCTTATTTATGCACTATTATCAATGCATCATATTTACATATTACACCAATATTTTAAAAAAATATTCAAAAATATGTGGGTATTATGCTCGCATAGCATATTCATGCTCCCAAGTTGCGTCCTCAGGACCGTACCAGGCCCATTGGACCTTTACAAGCCCTATGGCTCGATTCCAGAGCTGTTTGATTTTCTGTTCCAGAATGCGTACTGGATGCACTTGAAAAGCGCTTTATTTCTCCACCTGAATCACATTCCAATCAATAACATGATTAGCATCAGGTGTATATTTCTTAAGAAATGATACATGGAATACATTATGTATATACATAGATGCAGGCAATGCAATCATACAAGATATTGATCCAATCCTATCTAGGATTTCAAACGGCCCACAATATCTGGTTGCCAACTTGGAATAGTTTCCCAACTTCAAGGAACTTATGTTGGCCTTCACCTTCAAGAAAACATGATTACCCACTTTAAATTCCCTGTGAGTTCTACCCTTGTCAGCATAACTTTTCTTCCTGTCTTGGGAAGCCTTTAAATTATGTTTTATCTTCAACATTTTCTCTTCCATTTCCCTGAGCAAATCTGGCCCAATCACCGCTCTATCATTTGGGTTGTCCCAACTTATTAGTGTGTTTCACTTTCTTCCATAAAGTGCCTCAAATGGGCTCATCTTCAGTGATGCTTGGTACCCATTGTTGTAGGAAAATTCTACCAAGTGTAGATAATCTTCCCATTTAGATGGTGTGTCCATCACATACATCCTTAGCATATCCTCTATCACTTGGTTCACTCTTTATGTTTTCCCATCAGTATCGAGATGATAAGTTGTGTTGAAGTTCAAATTTGTTCTGAACCCTTTGAATAATCCTTTCCATAACTTTGAGGTAAACTTTGGGTCTCTGTCAAACACAATTTTCTTGGGTATGCCATGCAAGTGTGCTACTTCCCTCATATAAATATCAACAACATTGGTTTCCTTGTGAGTAACCCTCATAGGAATGAAATGGGAAGCTTTGGTAAACTTGTCCACCACCACCATGATAGCATCATGATGCTTGCTTGTTCTGGGCAATTTGGTGATGAAATCCATTGTCGCCACTTCCACTGAGGAATGGGTAATGGCTGCAGCAACCCAGCTAGGTGTATATGCTCATCCTTGACCTTTTGACACTCCAAACATTCAGCAATGTATTCGGCAATCTCCCTCTTCATGCCTAGCCAATAATATTATCTCTTGATGGTTGAAACTGTTTTCTGATATCCTGGGTGTCCAACATAATGTACATTATGCATCTCTTTTAAAATCATACTCCTCAATTCATGAGAATTTGGTACATAATTTATGTTCCTGCACAAGAGAATTCCATCAATTCCCAATTTATAATCTTCAACTTTCTGTTACATTTTACCTTGCTTTAATTTTGTTACCAACTCCATGTACTACAAATTTAATTTTGCAGCCTCAAAAATTATGCCTTTAATATCAGTTTTATACATGTTAATTCTTGTAGCATGTAGTTCATGCACTCTCCTACTAAGTTCATCATCCACTTTGTTCTATTTTCCTTTGATGTGCTTAATATAAAATTCATACTCATAGAGGAATTCCAACCATCTAATCTACCTAACATTCAAAGTTGGTTGATCAAACAAATATTTCAGACCATTATGGTTTGTCCTTAGCTAAAACCTCTTTCCCATGAGGTGGTGCATCTAATTATTCAAGGCGTGCACTATGTTTGCCAACTCCAAATCATGAGTGGCATAGAGCCTATCATGCTCTTTCAATTTTCTAGGATTCAAAACATATAACAAACCCATTCTAACCGAGGTCTCCACCAAGTCCTTCTTTGCATGCATATGTGCAAACAATGAAATCTTCATTCAGATCAGAAATCCCCATAATTGGAGCACTGGTTAACAACTGCTTCAATTGTTGGAAGCTCTTTTCACAATCTGTTGACCATTGAAACTTCACCCCCTTCATTTGAAAGGAAGTGATTGGGTGAGCAATTCCTTAAAACCCTGCAATGAATCTTCTGTAGTATCTAGATAGACCCATGAAGGATCTGACTTCTGTCACATTCTTATGTGTTTCCCACCCTTTAATGGCCTCAATATTTCTAGGGTCCACTGCTATCCCTTCTTCGGATATGATATGCCCCAAATAGTGAATTTGGTTTTGATAAAATGAGCACTTGCTTAATTTGGCATACATCTGGTGCTCTCTTAACACTTGTAACACCATCCTCAAATGATGCTCATGTTCTTCTTCTGACTTGGAATATCCAAGGATATCATCCAAAAATACATTGACAAACTTGTCTAAATATTCCCGGAAAACACCATTCATTAAGCACATGAAAATAGTTGGTGTGTTTGATAACCCAAATGGCACCACTGTGAACTCGTAATGACCATACCTTGTCCTGAAGGCGATCTTGTTGATGTCTTCATCTCTGATGCTTACTTGATGTTATCCTAACATGAGATCAATCTTTGAGAATATCCTTGCATCTTTTAACTGATCAAAGAGATCATCGATCCTTGGCAAAGGATACTTGTTCTTTATAGCCACTTTTTTCAATTGTCCGAAATCGATGCACAATCTCAATGTCCCTTCTTTCTTATTCATGAATAAAAATGGGGCACCCCAAGGTGACACACTTGGGAATACATACCCCTTCTTCAAAAGTTCTTCAAGATGAATTTGTAGTTCCTTCGGCTCTAGTGTACTCATTTTGTAGGGAGTCTTTGATACTAGAGCTGCTCCAGGCATCAAATTTATAGAGAAATCAATATCTCTCTTTGGGGGCAGTCCTCATATCTCCTTAAACACATCCTCAAAATATTTTAGTATTGAGTGATCCTCCAAATTTGGCACCTTATCCTTAGGTGCATCCTCCATATGAGCTGCAAATATTTAGCAACCCTTCCTGTAACACTTCTTCAGCTGCATTGCTAATATCTCTCAGACAATAACTACCCTAGGAATTCCTTGGATTGTTCTTGGGTTCCCTTTCTCATTCGGGTAAGTGAATGCCTTGTTATGACAGTCTAAGACAGCATGGTGTTGTTCTAACCAATCCATACTAATTAGACAAACATATGAACCCAAGTGCAGGATGTTCAAATATTCCTTGGTACTTAGCCCATTCATGTCCACTGGACATGATTTAACCGGCTCAACAACTTTTCTCTTAGCTCCTATAGCCAGTTGTACCAGCCAAGATTTATCATGCTTTCTTCTTGGAAAAAGAAATCTTTCCACTACCTTAGGATCAATATAGCTATCACTAGCTCCTGAATCTATTAAAATAGTAAAGGCATGGTTATTAATTATACCTTCTACTTCAATCATCTGTGATTGAAACTCATATTGCTTGTTGCCCAAGAATGCATATATCCTTGGAACACTTATGCCCATGTATTCCACTATTTCATCGTGTTGTACATTGTGGACATCTCTCACTTTGTCACTTTTGTGAGGACAATCTCTATACTTATGGTCTCCTTTACATCCCCAACATTGAATGGGTGTTTTCCTTGGCCTTTTCCCACCTACCTCATCGATTTTGTGCTCTCTAAAAGATGGCTATCCTTGAGGATTATTTCTGTAAATGGTGGCTTGTTCCCCTTCTGCCTCTTTCTGTTATCGGGCTAATTGTTAAGTGCAGACACAAATCAATCCCCCTATCTTCACTACGAAACTAGAACAAAACAAGATAGTACACTACTCTTTCCTTAGATTTCAATTATCAAATGAGAAATGGATCTAGGACATACCTTTTAAATATCGAAGATATGACTTCGTCAATGCAATCAAAGCTCCTTCTTAAGTCTTATGGAGAAATATCTGCAAAGGAACACATAATAGAAAGAGAATATGAAACTATGTATGTGATCAAGGAATCATACAATATGGACAAATACGATTCATATAGGAAAGAAAAGTGCATCTGTTAAACAATAGAAAGAGAGATTACAACCAAATCCTTGATTTCATAAGGTCCCTTCCAACAGTCCCTTTCTTCCCACACAATTATGATCCACGGATTTTGTGATGGTAGATCTGATATCTACTCACAGTTACTATTCAATCTAGCTATAGCCAACTTTTCCAAGCTAATTTCCCAAGCTCAATCAAACTAACTTTCTCCATGAGAGCTCCTCTCCTTTTATAAGTTGAAGAGGATAAGGTGAGTAGGTTAGGATGATCCCACTAAATCAGAAAAGTGAGTAAGATCCAAACCAATCGGAGGCCACCTCACCATAGAAGCTTCTCCTTCTAGAAGCATCGAGAAGATTCTCATTTTCCCACGTACGAAAATTGTCACACCCTAAGTATAGTGCAGCCTACGGAGACGTCATAGAATATATTTAGAGCAGGGGGCAATGATCAGTAATCATCGCACCCTATATATAGTGCAGCCTACGACGACCTTCCTTAATAGGGTCTTTACAAAGGAAAATACAATTTTTTCTCTCGGGAAAAGTTCTTCTCCCTTCTTTCTTCAGGAATTTGAGCCATTGATCCTTCTAAAGACAAAGGATAGGTTTACATCATTAACGATCATAGGGGTGACGAAAATAATGTGTAACAAAGAGCCCCCCAAAGTATGCAGTTAGAATAGAGTGATACTTGAAATACTTTGTCAGGTATGTGTAGGGAACAAGGAACATGGCGGTCGGAAACCTGCCAACAAACAAGGAAATACAGTACAATAATATATCATCACTAAGGTAGGAATTCCCATACTCAAAATACAAATGAATCAAAGCATAAATGTTGACATGCAAAGATCCATGTCAAGTAAGACAGGTCATGGCCACCAAACATACACTGTGGATCTATGCCATTATGACTCAAATCTGAACATAGCCACCAAAATACACTATGGATCTATGTGTTATAGACTCAAATTTGAACATAGCCATGAGACATACAATGTGGATCTATGCAATAGTACAAACTGAATATACTCCAACGTAGCCTAAATCTATCAAAAATATCCAGGGCCTTCATCTCCACCACTCTATAGTACGAATCTAACCATGCGAATACATGTGTTCAAGTCGAACATGGTAGAAACCACTTGATTACTGGTCATTAATTAATATCGTTAACAAGTGTGAGGGAAATCACCATTAATGTCATTGACTCCTAAGGTACACTAGTACAATCCAACGAATGTGAATTAATGAGATGAAGTCAAACACTTAGTGGAATCTCTCGATTAGGGGTCAATAATGAAAACCCACTGTCAAAAGCGAGGAAACCTTCCATTGAGGCATGCAAGTTCCAAGGTACCAATTAGTTTCTAAGTCTAATTCTTCGATAATGAATTGAAGTTGACAAGAAAAGACTCGTCAAAGGAAGGGCTTAATGTATCCCCCATCAATGACATGCAACGGGTAAAAATATTTGAGGTAGATCAGAGTAACAAGTGATTCAGGACTGACTCAGGGATGGCCAACACAATAGAAGTCTTAAGGACTGTAGAAATGGCCAACGCAATAGAAGGATTTTCGGGTTGAACTTCTCTTTGAACACATTGATGACATGACAATTGTCTTGGAAAAAATGACTCAACAACAGGGATCTAAGACCAGTTTGTAATACTATAGAGTATGATCAAGAGACAAGTGGATTTTACAAACTAGACACAAATCGAGTGAAAGGGTGTCATGTTCAAAAGAGACTCTTCATAGAATACAGGGTTAGATGCATTTCTTTCCCAAATTTTCCCCCACCATTTTTGGCGAGCACCTCTTTATTTTTACACAATCTTGAGGAGGATAACATATTCTTCAACTGTAACCTCATCCTTTAGATGAGTACCTCAGAGTATGTTTAATGAACCCTAGGATGGAGTGGTTCGGTCCCATATGGGCCTTTCGATGTTTTTTTACGAGTCCAAAGAAAGAAAACTCGGGGGTTTTTCATGTTTAGAGATTCATAAAAACACTTAAAGAAAACTCCAAAATGTCATTTTCCGTAAAGCAGTCTGATGAGACCGAAAAAGAGATAAACTACTGCTTAACAAATGTTTTCTTCAAATACTTTAACGAGCGTGAAAATAACAAGATCACTCGACAATATTTTCATGTTTAGAGAGTCTGAAAAGAGCTTAAAAGGAACTCCATGGGGTTCCTTTTTTATATAACCTTTATGAGTCCAAAAAAGTGATAAAAGTATACTCAGTTACATTCTCGGGTATTTACGAGCACGAGAAAGAACAAAGACTAAGCTCGGGATTGTTTTCATTTTTACGCAAGCTTAAAACAAAACAAAACTATGCTTGGGATAGATTTTATTTTTACACAAGCTTAAAACTAAACAAAACTTTGCTTGGACCTGGTTTCATTTTTACACAAGCCTAAACCAGAAAAAACTATGCTTGGAGTAGGTGGTTTCATTTTTACACAATATTGAACCATAGAAAACTATGCTTGGACTTCCCAACGCATAACCGAGAGATGGTTGGTATTTAGCCCCCAGCTTAAGAAGCTAGAGTTTTAACTTCAGCATGAAGTCCAGAGGCTGGAAGAAAATGCCCCCCAAGCTTCATTTCATCCAATGTCATATGCAGATGGAATGAAGCTTCAAAGAATATATGTAACAAAGTACTTGACTCAATCAAAAAGGGGGGAATCTATTTCATTTTTTAACGATCTTGACATAGGAAGAAGAACTATGCTCAAGAATCCAGGTTCAATCCCCATACCTCTGTTTCATTTTTTAATGAGCTGGACACAAAAACAAGAACTATTCTTGTAAACTCTATTTCATTTTATATCAAGGTTTCTACAAAGACGCAGAAACTATCCTCACAATTGATTTCATTTTTTAACAAGATTGAAATCAAAAAACCATGCTCAAACTCCTCTTCTTGATCATGGATTCCAAGAGGACAAAGATCTAGAAGGACACCATGTTAAGAGACAAAAATCAGTCATGGCTTCCAAGAGATCTTCACTGGACGAAAGAAATACACTCTGGAAGGAACACATGTCGAGGGTCACGATAGGGGTAAGGAGATCAAGCTCCAATAGCCTTACCGAAGAGATGACCATGTCAACTACTGTATCCAAGTCATAAGAGACTGAGCTTATAGGGAGAGGCCCATATTCATCAGCAACTGAAGGCATAGGAGACAACGCCACATAATTGACCTGTGGCGAGGTCGATACCGTCTGCATATAAGAACCATTTAGGGAAGTCATTGAGTTGACGATCAAGTCAAGACCAACAAACGAAAGTTGATCAATAGTCACCACTCTTCCTTCATGTGGGAAGGATATCACACGAAAAAAAGTGGACACAATAGATTTCATGCCATAGGCATAATCTTGCCCAAGGAGTAAATCGAAATCCAAGGGGTCCTGGAATACCATGACGTCAATAAAGAGATTTTTCACTCCCAAAGTTATAGGAAACTGAGGAAGGATCCCTAAAGGGTGATTGGTTCTTCTATTAAAAGATAACAGATTCTATATAACCAACACAATTGAGGATAACCCAAATATTGCCAAGCAATAGAGGACAAAATACTAATAGATGAACCTTCATATATCAACGTTTGAGGAACATCTCGACCACAAACTTGTATTGTAATCTTGAAAGGAATGTGAGAGGGAAGATGAGTTCCAGTTAGCACACCTCAATTAAAAAGGATGGCCTCATTACTTGGAGGGGGTTTCGTGGAAGAAGGAGGAATGCCCCCCAACATGGTATATTTTGTATCAACAAGAAAAACATGGGAAGTATCATGTTTACTCTCTAGTGGGAGAGTAGGATCGACTGATGACGAGATCAAATCAACCACTTGGGTTTCATTCTCCAAGGGGAGAATGGGGTTGACGACTGGAAATGGATCGACCTCAACCGCTTGGGTGACACTCTCTAACGGGAGAGTGGGATCGGCCGATGATGGCATCGGATCGACCACTTTGTCAATGGGATCAAATAAGGACGTGACCAAATTGACTACATGATCAACCGGATTGACAAATGAAGGGACCGTATTGATCATTCCATCAACTACAGGTGGGTCGAGAGTAAGCTTGCGATAAGTAGCTGGAAGTTGAGGTTTTGAAATAGTCATGTCTTCCAGTAATTTCGAGGCTTCGTCCATATGAGGGCAAAGATGAGTTTGATGACTCCCTCTACATAACATACATGGGAACTTGACTCTACTTTTCTTCTTCCCAGTGATATATTGACTAGTTGACGGGAGATCATCATCATATTGTTCAGAGGCCGATGATGTGGACTGGAAAGGAGATGTAAACCATGCTTCTATGACCTTGGAAAGACCGGGGAAATCCTTCAAAAGATGGATACCCTTACAAATCCTGTAAGGGTACTTGGGCTTACGAGTTGTTTGGGTGATCTTGGCATCATCAACACTCCTAGCACGATTATCAGTAACTGGTTGTTTTCCAACATGTCTGGCAGTGGTTGGAAGTTTGGACCCTTGCTTATTTTTCTTCTTCTTAATCTTCCTTTTCTTCTTTTTCTTATCCATTGGATTACTAGCTTCAGATCTTTCACTCGATGAAGAATATGAAACGCAATAAGACCTTGCAAGTGATGAAGGCGAAGAATATCTTACTAGTGAAGAAGGTGAAGTATCAACATGAGGTTGATGTTAATTAGGGAAAGTGATTACAACAGAAGAACTAGCTTCATTCGGGATTACCTGAGTGGAAAACAACCATATCAATAATCCAATTGTGAGACCTGAAAGGCTCAAAGTAGTGATGTGAGGAGGAACAATGTTTCCATAAGAAGGAAAAAACAAAGGTTGCCTTGGCAAAGGGGTTCCCTCATTGGTCATTTTGGGAACTGACATTATTAAAAACACTTCCAACCTAGAGCCTGCTAGGGGAAATAAACATCACACGCTAAAAATCTAGTAAGCAAACAAGCAAACAAAACCTTCTTACAATGAACACACTAGTTGGTGATGAAATCCAACAACACGAGAACAATGTACGAAGGGGCTGAGATAGAGTGGGGGGGATTTACATTGATGACCTATTTAACAGACTTACACCCTAGTGCAATCTCCCACACATAATTGTGGGTATACCCTCCAAGGCACCTGACTGAGTTTGGTCAACATCAATTCCAGGTACCGTGAAGACTTGCCCCTCCATAGTCACCTCGTTTAAAGACCCTAAAGAGATAGGTTACTAAGGTTACCAACTACAACAATGATTCCTAGGGAAACAGTCGACAGTCTGATCCATGCGCAAAGGCAAGGTATCTAGCCCAAAATCAAATTGAGGAGCTCCCACACATAATCGTGGGTATACTCTTGAGTGACCCCCAATAATACGCGCAATCTCTATACTAAGACCAACAAAGTAGGGTGAGTAACTCGGTCGGTCCTAATGTGACCTCGTGATTGACCCTTGTGTGAGAAGGGCCTCCCAAGACAAAATGTAGCAAGTGGATTTCACCGCTTCCTAACTCAGTATTCTATGTTTGTTTATATCTTTGGAAAGTTATCTTTCGCACCTATTCCAAAGCCCTACACCCTAAGCTAATGTAGGCTTGCTACCAGAAAATATAAAAATGTCTAATAAATTTTAGTTTAGCGCTTGATTTTTAAGGCTGTTGTTTACTCAAGAGGAAAAAATGGCATGGACTAAATGATGTTTTGACCGACTCTAAACAATGCAAAGAAATGAGAATGTAAATATTTCACTTCGATGAAAGCTATATTACGAGAAAGAGAAAATGTTTATCATTCCCAGAAGCACAATGTCCCAATTGTTTTTATTAAACTCATCAATATCAATATCCTCAAGAAATGAGCCAAAGAGATTCTACACCAATACACAATTCTTCCCCCCCGGACCACGAGGGGCAATTGTTTTTAAGAATTCAAGACCAAAAATGCCAAAAACCATGCAATTTTGCTACTTCAAATGCAAAGATGCCACCAATCTAATGCAAAGCAAGAAATTAAAAAAAAATTGTTTCAAAGATGTAATAAAAGCAATAGAGAACTTCTACAAAACAAAAGCAACCCAAACAAAGTTTCTCTTTTAACATGAGTTATTCAGAAAGAAGTGTTATTTTCACTAAAAAATTCTAAAGAAAAACAAAGCTTTGTAACTGAAAGATACTCAAAACAAGAGATAAAATATTTCAAAAGCAAACAAGCTAAAACAAAGAAAAGGTGGATAAAAGAAGATTGAAATATTGTCAAGAAGACTGTAAACAAACCATAATCAAACCCAAAAATTCACCCCAAAACCATATCTAATATCTGGGCAAGAAAAACCACTGAAAGATAATAAAAAAATCCAAATCATTGCACGATGTAAGATGAACACAGTGCGACGATCCTAGATCGTCACGGAGAACAAAGGGGCCACAGAGCGATGAAGATGCACTGTATCTAAAACCAAGTGTGCAATGATCATATATCGTCGCACTATCCCTCAAAGCAGGGTGCAACGATCAAATGAAAAAATTGGAAAAATTAAAATTAAGAAGGTTTTTCCAGTGAATTTAAACAGTCAGAGAGTCAATCTGGATCTCCCAGTGACTCAGAAAATAGAACCGAGGCAATCAAAGAAAGAAATAAAAACAAACTAGGAAAACAATCTATTCCCCAGTATGATCACCAATTTTGTTATTGGGCTAATTGTTAAGTGTGAACAAAAATCAATCCCCCTAGCTTCACTACAAAACTAGAACAAAACAAGACAGTACACTACTCTTTCCTTAGATTTCAATTATCAAATGAGAAATGGATCTAGGACATACCTTTTATATATATAAGATCTGACTTCATCAATGTAATCCAAGCTCCATCGTATGGCTTATGGAGAAATATCTGCAAAGGAACACAAGCCAACGAAGACAAGAATAACAGAGCCTACTTGATATGAAACTATGTATGTGATCAAGGAATCATACAGTATGGACAAATAAGATTCATATAGGAAAGAAAAGTGCATCTATATTAAATAATAGAAAGAGAGATTACAACCAAAGCCTTGATTTCATAAGGTCCCTTCCAATAGTCCCTTGCTTCCCACACACTTCTGATCCATGGATTTTGTGACTGTAGATATGATAGCTACACACAATTACTATTCAATCCATCTATAGCCAACTTTTCCAAGCTAATTTCCCAAATTCAACTCAACTAACTTTCTCCATGAGAGCTCCTCTCATTTTATAAGATGAAGAGGATAAGGTGAGGAGGTTAGGATGATCCCACTAAATCAGAAAAGAGAGTAAGATCCAAACTGATCGGAGGCCACCTCACCATAGAAGCTTCTCTTTCTAGAAGCAATGAGAAGATTCTCGTTTTCCCACGTACGAAAATCGTCGCACCCTAAGTATAGTGCAGCCTAGCTATAGAGCAGGGGGCAATGATCAGGCATCGTCGTGCCCTATATATAGTGTGGGCTGTGATGACCTTCCTTAATAGAGTTTTTACAAAGGAAAATAAAAAAAAATCTCTCAGTCAAAGTTCTTCTCCCTTCTTTTTTCAGGAATTTGGGCCACTGATCCTTCTAAAGACAAAGGATAGGTTTACATCATTAGCAGTCATAGGGGTGATGAAAATAATGTGTAACAATGTTCCCTCTTAAACTTCTTCTTGTCTTCCCAAGATCTTTGGAAAGTAGGCTTTCCCTTATGTTGATCATATAAAAACTTGTCTCTCCTTATGGTTTCCTCCAATGTATTGGTATCATCATATTGGATCTTGTCACTAATCAAAGATGGCAACCCACTCAAGTATCTTTGGATATTATATGTCTCATCCTTGATGACGGAGACATACTTCAACAGTTCTAAAATTCTCCTTTCATATTCATCAATAGTCATGTTTCCCAGTTTGAGTTCAAATAACTCTTTCATATTTTTTTCATAATACCTCTTGGTCAGGTATTTCTTCTCAAAATGCTTCTTGAATTCCTTCCAAGTCACATTTTTCTCTCTAATGTGTTACACTTGCACAAGTTTATCCCACCACATGGATGCCTTTCCTTTCAGCTGATAAATAGAAATTATTCCTTCTACATGAGAAGAATAATTATGCAATTGGAAGTACTTCCTCATGCCTAGCAGTTATGTCTCAACATATTCATTCTTCTTGTGTTCACCATCAAAAGTGGGAGGTTTGATCTTGTTCATTTCTCCTTTCAATTCATCCACTCCATACCTCCTATGCTTCCTAATAAGGGATGGGCTTGAGCTAATGTGTTCTCTCCTATGGGAATTCCTTTGGGAGTGATGGTGATGGTTGTTATCACTCCTTGATCTTCCTTTTCCCTCAGGAATCTCGTGGTTTCCTAATTTGTTGGAGCCACTCTCCTTATCCAAATTATTTTCAATTTGTCCAGGATTTTCATTAACTTCATATTGAATTCTTCATGTTGTTCCTTGGCTTTCATAATCCTTTCATTATCATCCTTGTGGCTCTAGACATCTGTCCACATTTTTCTAAGGGTCTTGGCCATATTTATGTCTTCCTCCTTTCCTCCTCCATGTTCATTGAAGTTGGTTCCTTCCATACCCAACTAGACATTCATCCCTCTGACTGTATACTATATGTGTATCATCCATCACTCTACACTCTGTCTTGATTTTGATCTGACAGCTGTTAATTTTGTAAAAAATGTGCAGCCAACATAACTTTGTCAGGCTAACTGTTCTCACTAATTTCCTGAAAACAAGAACCATTTTGATTCATTAATATATATTAGACTTATTTTCTGTTAATTTCCTGAGAAGTTGACTATTCATATCCAATTTTGGGGTGAACAGTTATCTTCTACTATTCAATACCTTTCCAATGCCTATTTCCATTATCAATTCTGAGTTTTGAGCAGGAAGTTATGGATACTTGAACAATTTATCTTTTCAGTGATGAAATTGTGTACATGGATTCTTCCAACTCATAGTCGAATTGACTCTTGGATTTGTGATGGATCCCTTCTTCAGGCTTATAGGCTTACCTTACTTCTTTAGGTGTAGGTATGTACAATCAATAACTTCACGAGCTCTTTCTCTAAGCCCTTTCATGTTCTTAAAGAAAAATTTCAGGCACTAGCCCCTTTTCTTCAGCCTCCAAATTCATGTGACCACAGGATGTGACCAAGCATTAGGTTGATAGGCGCTTATCCATAACTTCGACGCTTCAGATAATTTCACACCTTCTTCTCTCATTTCTTATGAACACCGAACTCTCAAACCTTTTAACTTTTTGGGGCCCACATAATATTGTTGTAATCATATAAGATGATGACACATATCCCCCACATGTCATACTTCTAATTGGTCCAACAAAGTTGACAAAAGTACAATTCTGACTGACATGTGGCATGTCTAGGGGAGGTCCCATCACCTCGGGGGACATCATCATGCCATGTCATACCCCATGCTTCGACACTTCATAGCTTTGGCACTTCGGGCTTCAAAGGTTTTTGCAACTCCAAAATTTCAAATCCCCCAGAGCATCGAATTGACGAACTCACGAAAGATGGTGGATCAACAATCCACAGCTTCCCAGCATCCAACGGTTGATATTTACTACGGAAATCTGGGCTTCAGGGCTTTCCAAATCACTTCTCCACATATATCATGGAATGTCAAATTACCAGAGATCCTCTATGTTGGCACAGGAGCAGGCCCAGGGTTCAACGCTTCAACAACGCACCAACAAAACCCTAACTACCAGCCCTTTCGGCAAGACCTATGAAGCAGATGAAGTCTCACTCGAGGTAGAGGCAGGGGTGGTTGCAGGACTTAGATGTTTGCAACCTAGCTGGGACACAGATCTATGATTACAACACCTTAACAGAGCACTTAGCGGTTGTCATTCATTAGTACTTAGCCTTTGTCTACAATGCAGATAAACCCTAATTACAGCACAACGCAGTATTAACCAAGATTCAACACATTCAAGCACTAATCACATCAACATAGATCATATCTAGCATCGTATTCACATCATTAGGCACTAGGCTATCATATTCATCTAATCATACATCATTCCACTAAGAATTAATCATATGAACCAGAAAACAACCATAATTCACAAAGCAACCACAACACAGGATATACGTGGTTCACCCCCAGCCTGGGGCTACGTCCACCAACTCTTCTTCTCTTTATTGTCTTATGTCAATCATCTACATGCACAGAGTGACAATGTCCTACTCCACATAGGACATGAGATATGTGCACACTCTGCCAGATCCTCCCTCCCCGAGTTAGGTTACAGCACAAATCCCTACACAAGCCTCTTACATCCACTTGCACTTAGCTCAACAAGTGTCCAACAAAACATGCATAAAGAATTCACAAATATTACTCGCACTTAGCACAGCATCACACAGATGCATATATTCTCCCCTCTTATATTGCCTAAACATCTATTTATACATTACAAAAGGGCCTATACATGGGTAAACCCGTGGGTCGACATCCCCATACCCATTACATAAGCCCAAAATCCAAAAATACCTAAACAAGGGGCTAAGATCCTATGATCTCCGCTTTGACTTGCGCTCTACCTTCGATAGTCTGTCGAAGTCCCAAAATAGATCAAACCTCACCAAGGATATCCAAAACTTGGTCAAGGGCCAACAGGCCCCCAACACTCACCTATGAATTGTCCCGAGTCACTCTGATCTGGGTAGCTCCACCTCAAAATCCTTGAGCCTGGCTTGAGTTGCTTCGACTTGTTTTTTCGCCAAGGCCTCCTGCTCGACGAACTCTTGAATAACTACCTCATTCACAGGTCCCTCTAAGCGTTGTTCTACTGAAGTGACTACTTGTTCCAGCTCTTCTCCTCGGCCTTCAATCTCCTCAAACAGTTGGCAAGCTTTGTCCTAGACTAGTTGGAGCCTCTAAGCCACCTCCATGATTTTGCTTTGTATGGTGTGGACCTATTGTTGAGCAGTGCATTGTTCCTGAGATATTTTCATTCTTTCAACTGCTAACAGGAGCTTCAACCGTGCCTATATTGTCAGTTCTTGCTGCTTTGCCTCCTGGAGTTGTGACTCTAGTGTCTTCAGTTCAGGGTCCTCAGTAAGTCTCTCATAAGTCTGCTCACTTATACTACTAAGATATTTACATTCCAAAGCTAACTCTCTGATCCTCTCAATTGTGCTTTGGGCAGTGGCTTCTCTTTGGTCTCGCACGTCCTACGGAGTACTTGGTACTATTTGTATCTCTAGATCTATTATTCTCTGTTGAATTTGTTGGATGGCTTCAGCAAGCTGTGCTACTTGATGCTCCACTGGATATTCCTCCTTTTGATCGAAGCCCCTCACAGAGCGAAGTGCTCTTCTGACTGCGTCTTTTAATCCAAACTACTCCACGAGAAGTTGTTCTTTCTCATGTTGGATCTGTGCTTTCTCCTCTTCAAACTCTGCTTGGAGGTCGTCATTCTCCTACTGCGCAAATCGACGTTTCTCTATCACTTCCTATTGTTCTTTCTTTAGGGCCACTATGGCCTGTTCGGTTCTTTCTATGCACGATGAAGGCTAGATTCAGTTGCATCGGCTAGTCTATGGAGTTGGGTAGCCTCATCTCCCAACTTTGTTTCTTCTGATGGTGGGGGCACAGTGGACACTACACAACTGGAGTGAAGGGCCTATTGTACCCCTCACAGTTCTGCTTCAATTATTTCATACATGGTCTCTTGCTTAGCTTCATTTCTCTACAAAACTTCTGAGGTGTCTGATATAGCTGCGATGATGAAGTCGAAGTCATCGAGCATGAGCATAGTTTGCAGCTTGGTCTTACTAGCTTTTGACTTCTTCCACGATGTGGGTTTCATGGGAAAAACCTTTCTTTTGTTAGATGGCTCTGCGTCATCAGGGGGATTCTGTGGCAGTGTTACTTTGCCTTGCTTCTGATGATCTTCTTTTCCATTATTCTCTTCTTTATCTACTTCATCGTCACCTCCTCCGCTAGGTGATTCTGAATCAGTCTCTTCGGATGCGATGTTCAGCTTCTGTACCTCTTATGTCTTCTTCCTGTAGCAACACCTCCTCTAGTGATAACAATAACTCTAGGATCCACTCTGTGAGGTTCTGCTATGATCAGTTGTACTTGTTGGTTTCCTCCTCATCATTCTTGCAGTTTGGATAACAACACAAGGAAATCTTCTATGACATGTTCAAATTAATTGCAATAATTGCAAGTAGTACAAGGGTTCTAACAATCCCTTGCCAAATGACCTGGCTGTGTGCATTTATAACAAATGATCTGACCTCGACCTCGGCCCATGCCTCTTCCTCGTCCTCTTCCTCTGAATCCACCATGAGGGTTGAAGTTTCGTCTTCCTGGGAAGTTATACTGCATAGTGTTCCCTTCTTGTTGTACTTCGCCTTGAATTTTGTGGATATCCCTTGATATTTCATGCAAGAGGTTGTAATCTCTACATTCCATCTCATCAAGACCCACAGATTTACATAATTTGCAGTAGAGATTTGTAGGTGTCTGAACATACTTTTGCATGTAATAGCATTCTCCAGGGTGATGTCTATTTCTACATAACTCGCACCAAGGTAAAGTAACTTGCTTCAAAGGGTTCGGAGCTCCAGAAGCCAAGTATTCATGAAATAGGGGACAATGCTCTTTGTCATGGCCTTCTGATTTGCATCTAATGCACTAGATGTCTTCTCTCTTATTTTTTCCCTTATCTTTTTTCATGTCTTCAACCTGCAGTGATAAGCTAGTTAGCTGACTCAAGATTTGACTCACACCTGAGCTAGATTCTTCCATAGGGGTTGATTCTAGCTTCATGGCAATCTCCGACGCCTAAGCCTGCGAATCAATATTCTGTTGCATCGGAGGGACTCTAATGTGTGGTAGGAGGGAAATAATGAACCATTTCTTGTTCTTCTTGTTTAGGATCTAAAAACGCAAATGACCTGTCAATGTATTAAGCCTTTGATCAAACTCCCAAACAAGTCCAACTACTTTCTTCTTAATTTCTTTCAAATTTGTGATGCACTGGGACTTCGACTTAGGTTTCCTGAATTCTTCAATCAACATAGTCTTGATCTTGTTCAACGTTTCAGATGGACAATTCATTGGATGAACTTCATGTACCATCTCAGTGCGTGATCTCTCAGGGTAGTACTAAACTAAGCTCGTTTAACAGCTTCGTTGGTGACATTCTTAATACTCCATACAGCTTCACATAGAAACCAGTGCTAATCAGGATCTTCATATCCATCTCCTCTAAAGGTGGGTAACCTCATCTCATCTACCATAGATCTTCCTAGGTTGCCTGACTGAGTGTGCAATGAACCACTTGTACTAGTGCTCTAAGTGCTCTGATACTTAGGTTACTCTCGTTACTTAACGTTGTTAAAACAACAGGGGGCGTAATAGCACTTACTTCAACAGCCCGTGCAATCCCTAAAGTTTATGAATCTTATCGGCGAGGTTCTTCAGTCTTCTCTTCTTCTGCCCTAGTGGACTCTGAATGTTCCTCATTCAGCAACTCTTCTTCTTCTCCACTATAGAACCCCTCTTCCTGTGTTGTTGGTTCGTGACTCTTCTCGAACAAGTTCACCAAAGGAACTTCTCTGAAGGTTCTCCCACTACGCGTGTGCCCAACTGTTTCGTTGTCGCTATCTGAATTCTTGAACATTATCTTTTCCAATCTGACCCACTACTGTATCTTCAAGATGTTCTTCTAATGCAATAGCATCTTAATCTTCAACTTCAAGAAGTGTAAAAAATTTCCTCTAGGTCCCTTAAAGAAATATCTCTCTGCTTGGCTATATGATTCTACTCTATCAATAGAAAACTTGGTAATATAACCTCCAATGGTACTATCAAACCAGTGATCTACTGCTCTCGACACGGTGTTATCAACTCTCTTGACCTTCTTGATCAGCGTCAACATCCAAACCACAGGTGGTCTAAATCTGATCTCAAACTGGGTATCTGCTAATCTATTCAGCCACTCGTATAGCTCCTTGTGAATCCCTCCAAAAAAAATCTCGTGTATATCAGTAAAGATATACCTTCCCAACCTGTCTTTTATGCTAATATTAGGGTTCTTATTCTGAGCTTCTGCAAAGTCTGTCTCTTGTTCTTCTATCCACTTCTAAATCTATGTCTTCGATGGAAACCACCTTGACATTCCCTCAAGAAGATCTTGGTTCATGCAACGGAACCATTTGTTGGCATAGGGGTAGACCCAAGGTTCAATGCTTCAACATCGCACCAACAAAACCCTAACTACCACCCCTTTCGGCAACACCTACGAAGCAGATGAAGTCTCACCCGAGGTAGAGGCAGGGGTGGTTGCAGGAATCAGATGTCTGCAACCTAGTTGGGACACAAATCTGTGATTAAAACACCTTAACAGATCACTTAGTGGTTTTCATTCATTAGTACTTAGCCTTTGTCTACAGTGCATATAAACCCTAATTACAGCTCAACGCAGTATTCAATAAGATTCAACACATTCAAGCACTAAGCACATCAACATAGATCAGATCTAGCATCTTATTCACATCATTAGGCACTAAGTTATCATATTCATCTAAGCATACATCATTGCACTAAGCATTAATCATATGAACCATAAAACAACCATAATCCACAAAGCAACCACAACACAGGATATACGTGGTTCACCCCCAACCTAGGGTTACGTCCACCAACTCTTCTTCTCTTTATTGTCTTATGTCAATCATCTACATGCACAGAGCCACAAGTTTCTACTCCGCATATGACATGATATATGTGTGCACTATGCCAGATCCTCCCTCCCTGAGTTAGGTTACAACACAATTCCCTACACAAGCCTCTTACATCCACTTGCACTTAGCTCAGCAAGTGTCCAACACAACATGCATAAAGCATTCACAACTTACTCGCACTTAGCACAACATAACACAGATCCCTATATTGTCCCCTCTTACATTGCCTAGACATATATTTATACATTACAAAAGTGCCTAGACATGGGTAAAACCATGGGCTGACATCCCCATACCCGTTACATAATCCCAAAACCCAAAAATCCCTAAACAAGGGGTCGAGATCCCGCGATCTCCGCTTCGACTTGCGCTCTGCCTTCGACAGCCTGTCGAAGTCCCAAAATAGGTCAAACCTCACCAAGGATCTACAAAACTTGGTCAAGGGCCAACACTCTCCTTCCTCTACGTGTCATCTCCCAATCAATGGTCGAGATTAACTCCAACTTCTAGGATTTCTTGATTCAATCAACTAGCAACACAATTCCTTTGGAGTACTAAGTCTCTGGACCACAGGATCTACTATCATGTGTCCTCTTCTGATCAACGGTGAGGATTTACTCCGCTCTTCGGAGATTTTGGATTCTTCGTACTTAAAAACTCTTCACCAAGTTCCTCTGGAGTTTCAAGTCTTCATACTGCAGGATCTGGCGCCACATGGAAAAACAATAGAAGAGGACACATGGCCCAATCCGAGGGATGACATGTGTCAAGTTCTAACTAGAAAAATCAGTCGTTTAAAAGAAAAAAACACACTGACACGTGGCACACATAATGTGTACCCACGTCACCCTAGGTGACTCCATCAAGCCACGTCATTTTGGTGCTTCGTGACTTCGGAACTTTGCGACTTTGAGAATCCGAGGCTCCAAAGATCCAGAATTTCTTCCAACAGTTTTCCCCCGAATGCTGAATTTCTGAACTTCTTAACCTCTCAGGGTCCATGTAGTACAATTGTCATCAATCAAGGTGGTGACATGTGGCCCCACCATCAAGTGACACGTGTCAGGTCTCGATCGGTACTAAGGGCCTGTCAAAAGTACAAAAACAAGTGATATGTGGTATACTTAGGGTAGGTCCATGTCACCCTAGGTGGCATCATCATGCCACATCATATTCAGTGCTTCGTGACTTCGGGGATTTCTTATCATCGACACTTTCTCAAAACTATCAAACTGCAGAATAGGTCCACGTCACCCTGGCATTCCACGATTTTGGCAATTCGAAAGATCTCTTCTCATCTACACATTTTCAAAACTCTTAAACTACCGACTACTAACAATTGCTTCTCGTAGCTTCAGGACTTTGAAAATTTCTTCATCGCGCAATCACCAATGGATTTCCCCAAACACTGACCGTCAAACCACTTGGGAAATCCAACGGTTCTCCTCCTCCTGAATGATCTATGGTTGATATTCATTCTGAGACTTCGAAGCTTCGTGATTCGACTCCTTTCTCAACAAAAACTTAAAAAATAACCGAAGTAACAAATTCTGAAGGACTCGACGGTTAATTTCCATGCACCTTCTCTAGATCTGATGGTTGTGAGGGATCTGTCTTCTTTCGAACAAATCCAGCGGCCTAAATTTGAACTTTGTGGCCCAATACCACGGTTTTCGTGGTTTATCCAACTGGTATACCTCCTAAGCTTCTGAACACAGCCTAGGTGTTCCCTTAGCGCCCTCCTGACACTTTGTAATTTTAATTCTCTGAAACTTTTGCTTCAAAAATCACTTATACAGCCCAATTCAAGCTTAGTGTCGAAAACTAGGCTCTGATACCATATTGTAACGTACCCATCCATCCCAGGGTTAGGGCATGCTACCAAAAATCTCTACTCTTTTCAAACTCTAATATACATATATATAATGCAAATTTCAAGATATAGACATTATGCCCATACACATATTCATGCGGAAGAGACAATAAACACATACATGCAATAAACACAGGCAATTATGATAAACTTCATACATGTACTTAAACACAACATGTAAAATTAACATAGAATTGGTACTTATATTTTTATGAGAAGACCACCAACTACATGTAGACCTTCCACGAACCTCCAAGCCTTAGACCATGCTGCTCCAAGATATCAATAGTGAGTCACCCCCAAGCTGGGACTAAACTCCACCCAGGGTAAAGGAAATCCTAGGCTAGGTTGAGACTACAGAGAGATGCATAATGCAACAAGAAGGATTCCCTCCAAGGATTTTTCTTACTCCCATTGGTCACAGACTCTCATTCTCCACATGCATGTCCCACCCCAGGAATATACACCTTCATTATTCCACAATCCATCGGCTACTCCACTTCCCTTCCAGGGCTTCAGCAACAGATCAGATTAGGAATTCTTAGAGCTTTGTAGCTGTTGTTGGACTCCCTCCAGGAGAAATCACTTCCCCAACAATCTCTCTCACCTGGAGAGAGTTTCTCATAGGCCTGTCAACCTTCTTCTTCAATCCACAGGCTTGGAAACTCGCCTCTTCAAAACCATAGGCCTGACAACCTACTTCTTCTATCCAACTCCTAATTCAAACGGGTAACCACATTAGCAGAATCGAGTAAGGCAAGGTACGGGCTCATCAAAAATACTAGTGTGCACAAGTTACAGAGGTTTACGATGGCAAAGGATTCAACAATGGAAGAAAATGGCTGAATGTGTGCCTACTCAGTGCATGAGTGAATGGAGAGCAGGGCCAGAATGGTAAGCCAACCCCCACAACAATGGATTTTCCCACGTAAATCTGCATGCACACAGGTTGACACTTGGTTCTCTTGGGAGCTCATTCCTCTCCACTTGGAGTTCATTCCTTTCCCCAAGGAAACTTAAAATAACATGGGTTTTTTTCCCAAGTCTTAGTATTTTAGGAAAATACATTATAATATTCCCTTGGGTTAAGCCCTTAAGCTTAGCCCCTTTTTCCTAGCCTCTCATCATATTCCCTTTCCCTTCCCAGTGGAGCTTAGTCCCCCATAACTCTTTCTTCGTGGCTGGTATACACGTAGTGATGTAATTATAGTAATGATGTGAGTATTTATATATACAAAATCAGGCTCCCTGGCCTTCAGCATCTAGGCTCTCTGGCCTAATAAACACATAAGACTCCCAACTTATAAACAATTGGCTCACCAGCCTATAAACATCATTACAATTCAGTAGGGGCTCGGCCTTGGGGTATTACATCATGTATAATCCTTTCATGTAAAAAACCAAACTCTTATTTATAGATGGAATCATAAACATTATATTTAACTTATTTGTTATCTTTTTGGCAATTATTTTGTAAATTGAATTACAAAAGAAGATTGGTTGAAATCCTCAAAGGTTGTGGAGTCATCCTTCTTTGGGATAAGTGTAATAAAGGTAAAATTTAAGGCACCTAGTACCTTTCCATAAGTCCTAGACACCTCACCACCCTCAATAGGTCCTCCTCCAAAAGATTAAAAAAAAAAAACTAAATAGAAATCCACTATCCACCTTTTAGGACATAGGATTTTGGCTTTATGAAAGGATTCCAACATTGTCTTAAGATCATGTTTAAATACTTCTTCTATTATTTCTTCATTTTTTTCATGATCAATGAATATGGGAAATAAATAAGTCATTTTTTTTATCTCCTCTATATTATCCCTAGGATGGTCTTGATAAAGCTTTTACGAATGGAATACCACTATCAAAACTATCTCTTGTAACCTTCTCAATTTACTCACACCCTCCTTTCCCATTTCCCATATAATATCGGATATTTTTCCTGTACTTTTCACAATTTTGGAAGTAATTAGTGTTCCCATCCCTTTAAGTGATCCAAATTTATTTACTTTTCATTCTCCATTTGGATCCATCCCATTCAAGTGACTTCATTTTTGTCTCTTCTAGTGACTTTAATTTTTCCTCTTCTTCCTTTAAAAATATACCTTCAATATTTTCAAAAAAAAAATTGTACAATGCAATCCTCTACTGGTGTTGGATCCTATTTTGGGTTTTTAGATTTTTGTTTTTCCCATTCTACAATGGCCTTCTAAACCCTTTTTAAATTATTTGAAAATTGGTACATAGTTGATTTTTCACTAGTAGTTCAAATTTCTTCTAGTTTTAACTAACCAATGTGATCATATCTTCATCTTCCATCCACTTAAGGTTGACTTTGAAGGGACCTTGAGGTTTATTTTCATATATTTCAATTTACAATGGGATCGAGAGCTGATTTGAAGAGCCACCTTCCCCAACCCATGTCCTTGTCCTAGCAACTTCCAACATAGTCCTTTCTACCACCAAAAACCTTTCAAATATCTTAGAAATCCCATCATCTCCTTACCCTATAGCTCCTCCAAGTTGGTACTAATTTGAGGGGTTTTATATCACATTGACTTGCCTCTTCAAACTTGTGCAAAAAGTAATCTACAAGTCAGTCTTCCTTTTCATTTGAATCCCATACCTCTGCTCGTTTGGTAGTAAGATCAGTATTCCCACCAACTATAACATTCTCCTCTTTCAGGGCTCTCAGATTGAAAAAATATCCTAAAATTCCCTTTTATTCTCATAAGGATAATCTAGACTATGATAGAGAATGTCTTCCCTATTTCCAATGACCTTAAATTTATCAACAAACTTGTATTGAGGACAACATAATTAATAATATGAAAAGGTATGTTCCACCATGCCACTATTCAATCAGATCTCCCAATTGCATCCAAAGTGAAGAAAATCCAATCTTTGGGAATGGGATAAAGCACTATTTTTAATTCCTTTTCTCTATCATATATGTTCTCTTGAAACATAATGACAAATGGTTTATAACTCCAATCTTTGGGAATGGGAGAAAGCACTCTTTTTAATTATTTTTCTCTATCATAGATGTTTTCTTGAAACATAATGGCTAATGGTTTATATTGATGAATTATCCTCTTAAGGGATAGTTTTTTGTGAGAGGCCCCTTGCACCTTGTTGACACTTGAATCCATTATGACTGAAACGGAAACCTCACAAGGATGTAAATCCCCCTTCGTTTTTATAGAGGTGGTACTCCTCTTTAGATTTTCTTGAGAATTCTAGATATTCAAAATGTGGGACTTGACAGAAGTTCGTCGTAGTAATTCAAAGAAATATAAATATTGCAAGAAAATAAAAGGAAAATGATTTCTTTTCTTTTAAAATAAAGTTCCTAAAAAAGGACCAGGAACCGAGTACATTCACACATTTAAAGAAAATAAGCAAAATTTCCTCACATCCATCATAGTTTGACTAAAGATTTATGATCACATAAAAATAAAAAGAAGATAGNTGAGAGTTGGGATCACCTGAAAGATTTCTAACCATGATTTGCATTGTTTCAAGTGGGATAAACCAACATCTACTAGAGCTAGATAATATAGGTCATGTAACAATAATAAGCATATCCATACATTTTGAAACAAGCCTATAAAAACTTTAAAGAGAAATCAAGCAACATAGGTACATATGTCATCATATCAATGCTAAATATCTCAATGAAGAAGATAAATCAAGAAACATTGGCACATATGTCATCATATCAATGCTAAATATCTCAATGAAGAACTGATGGTGAACTTGTTACTTTACATTCACATGCCACATATCATTTCAATAACATAAGCCATCATAATTCATAGGATCATATGTCAAACATGAACATTAGTTATCAACAAGATAATTAATCCATCCATGATAAGATCACATATCATTAGCATATCAAACAAACCATGAACTAGTACGTTGTATCACATTCATCAATTTGATGTTAGTGCACACTAGGAGGATACTGTCTAGTGCCTAGTATAGAATTTGACCATTGATCATTAACTAAGTTGAAATTGGTGTTTATTAGGGCTAGGGGGGATATTAAAATTTTGAAACAAGTAGTTTCATTATGACACTTTGCAATCTTATTCATGTTGACTATTTTCAAGGTCAACACTACCTTCCAGAAGATGGAGACTCTAACTATGGGTATCATAGGAAATCTAATCCAATCCTCCTCATAAGCGAGAGGTTTTATGTATTTTTTAAACATTACCTGATTCCATAAATATTCATGATTTAAGAGCCTCCCTAAACTATTTATTGCCAATGCTTTTCCAAAATAGTGAGTATCCTTTGATTCCCAACCCCCAACCTATTTTGGTTGGGACATATTGTTTCATTTAATTAGGGGAATGCCCTCCCTTTCTTATTCCATATTCATAAAAAGTTGGAGCATTTTTCCTTATCTTTTCTAACATACCTTTGGCAATTATATGCTAGTGACTACTCATAAATTGAGGTAGATTCTAATACTAATTTTACCAATGTCAACCTACCCCCATGAGATATCCATCTATAGAATTGGTTCAAAACCCTTTTTTCTATCTTATCATATTGCTAGATCCAGTCCTCAAACTTGTAATTATTTGGTCTCAATGTGAAGCCTAAATACATTAATCCATTATCAAAAGGAGATACTTTGAAAGGTAAACTTTGTGCTAGCCTTCTTTCTTTCTCCTCAAATAGGTCATTAAAAAAAATTAAGAATTTATGGATGTTCATCTCCATTATAATGACCCTATAGTAAATACACAAGATTTGTTTATATTTCTCAGCCTCTCTGAAAGAGTTATTGCCAAAAAAAATCACACCATCCACCCATAGTAAATGAGATATAGCTAGGGTCTCCCCTAATTTAATCCCCTTAACATCTCCTTATCTTTTGTATAGATTTATATCCTTGATCAAACCTTTGGTTACTAAGAGAGATAGGAGTGGAGACAAGGGACATCCCTACCTAAGAACCCTATATGGAGTAAAAAATCATGAGCAAAAGCATTAATTAACATCGCAAAATAAATTTATGACAAATAACCAACAATCCAATTCAACATATGAAGACCCATTCCAATGTAGATGAGATTTAACCTTAAATACGACCAACTCACCTTGTCATATGCTTTTGACAAATCTAAATTTAGGACCATGGCAAGTATCTTTCTAATTTTGGTATTATGAATCCCTTCTTCTGTCAACCCTACAACATCATGTGTAATATACCCAACCATCCCAGGGTTAGGGACATTCTACTCATACACAGATTCATGCGAAAGAGACAATAAACACATACATGCAATAAACACAGGCAATTCTGATAAACTTCAGACATGTACTTAAACACAGCATGTAAAATTAGCATAGAATTGGTACTTATCTTTTAATGAGAAGACCACCAACTACGTGAAGACCTTTGACGAACCTCCTAGCCTTATACCATGCTGCACCAAACTATCATAAGTGTATCACCCTCAAGATGGGACTAAACTCCACCCAGGGTAAAGGAAATCCTAGGATGGGCTAAGACTACGGAAAGTTTCACAATGAAAAAGGAAGGATTCCCTCCAAGGAGCTTACTTACACATCGCTCACAAACTCTCATTCCCCACATTCTTGTCCCACCTATTATTCCGCAGTCCATCGGCTGCTCCACTTCCCTTCCAAGTCTTCAACAACAGGATGGATCAGGAATTCTCAGAGATTTGTAGTTGTTGTTGGACTCCCTCTAGGATAAATTAGTTCCCCAACAATCTCTCTCACCTAGACAGAGTTGATCACAAGCCTGACAACCTTCTTATTCAATCCATAGGCCTGACAACCCGCCTCTTCAAAACCACAAGCCTAACAACCTACTTCTTATGTCCAACTCCTAAGTCAGACGAGTAACCACAGTAGAAAAATCGGGTAAGGTAGAGTACCATCTCAGCAAAAATACCAGTGTGCGCAAGTTACCGAGGTTCACAATGGAAAAGGGTTCAACAATGGAGGAAAATGGATGGTTGTGTGCTTGCTCAGTGCATGAGTGAATGGGGAGCATGGCCAAAATGGTGAGCCAACCCCCACAACGATGTATTTTCCCACATAAATCTGCATGCGTCTAGGTTGACACTCACCTGTCTTGGGATCTCATTCCTCTCCACTTGGAGTTCGTTCCTTTCCCCAAAGGAACTTAGGATAATAGAGTTTTTTTTTCCCAAGGCTTAGTATTTTAGGAAAATACATTATAATATTCCCTTGGGTTAAGCCCTTAATCTTAGCCCTTTTTTCCTAGCCTCTCAGCCCATTCCCTTTCCCTTCCCAGTGGATCTTATTCCCCCATAACTCTTTCTTCATGGTTGGTCTACATGAAATGATGTAATTATATTAATGATGTCGATATTTATATATACAAAATCAGGCTCCCTGGTCTTCATCATCTAGGGTCTCTAGCCTAATAAACACATAAGCCTCCTATATTATAAACACTTGGCACACCATCCTATAAAAATCATTACAAATCAGCAGGGGCTCGGCCTTCAAGTATTACAATCTCCTCACCTTATTTATGCACTATTATCAATGCATCATATTTACATATTACACCAATATTTTAAAAAAATATTCAAAAATATGTGGGTATTATGCTCGCATAGCATATTCATGCTCCCAAGTTGCGTCCTCAGGACCGTACCAGGCCCATTGGACCTTTACAAGCCCTATGGCTCGATTCCAGAGCTGTTTGATTTTCTGTTCCAGAATGCGTACTGGATGCACTTGAAAAGCGCTTTATTTCTCCACCTGAATCACATTCCAATCAATAACATGATTAGCATCAGGTGTATATTTCTTAAGAAATGATACATGGAATACATTATGTATATACATAGATGCAGGCAATGCAATCATACAAGATATTGATCCAATCCTATCTAGGATTTCAAACGGCCCACAATATCTGGTTGCCAACTTGGAATAGTTTCCCAACTTCAAGGAACTTATGTTGGCCTTCACCTTCAAGAAAACATGATTACCCACTTTAAATTCCCTGTGAGTTCTACCCTTGTCAGCATAACTTTTCTTCCTGTCTTGGGAAGCCTTTAAATTATGTTTTATCTTCAACATTTTCTCTTCCATTTCCCTGAGCAAATCTGGCCCAATCACCGCTCTATCATTTGGGTTGTCCCAACTTATTAGTGTGTTTCACTTTCTTCCATAAAGTGCCTCAAATGGGCTCATCTTCAGTGATGCTTGGTACCCATTGTTGTAGGAAAATTCTACCAAGTGTAGATAATCTTCCCATTTAGATGGTGTGTCCATCACATACATCCTTAGCATATCCTCTATCACTTGGTTCACTCTTTATGTTTTCCCATCAGTATCGAGATGATAAGTTGTGTTGAAGTTCAAATTTGTTCTGAACCCTTTGAATAATCCTTTCCATAACTTTGAGGTAAACTTTGGGTCTCTGTCAAACACAATTTTCTTGGGTATGCCATGCAAGTGTGCTACTTCCCTCATATAAATATCAACAACATTGGTTTCCTTGTGAGTAACCCTCATAGGAATGAAATGGGAAGCTTTGGTAAACTTGTCCACCACCACCATGATAGCATCATGATGCTTGCTTGTTCTGGGCAATTTGGTGATGAAATCCATTGTCGCCACTTCCACTGAGGAATGGGTAATGGCTGCAGCAACCCAGCTAGGTGTATATGCTCATCCTTGACCTTTTGACACTCCAAACATTCAGCAATGTATTCGGCAATCTCCCTCTTCATGCCTAGCCAATAATATTATCTCTTGATGGTTGAAACTGTTTTCTGATATCCTGGGTGTCCAACATAATGTACATTATGCATCTCTTTTAAAATCATACTCCTCAATTCATGAGAATTTGGTACATAATTTATGTTCCTGCACAAGAGAATTCCATCAATTCCCAATTTATAATCTTCAACTTTCTGTTACATTTTACCTTGCTTTAATTTTGTTACCAACTCCATGTACTACAAATTTAATTTTGCAGCCTCAAAAATTATGCCTTTAATATCAGTTTTATACATGTTAATTCTTGTAGCATGTAGTTCATGCACTCTCCTACTAAGTTCATCATCCACTTTGTTCTATTTTCCTTTGATGTGCTTAATATAAAATTCATACTCATAGAGGAATTCCAACCATCTAATCTACCTAACATTCAAAGTTGGTTGATCAAACAAATATTTCAGACCATTATGGTTTGTCCTTAGCTAAAACCTCTTTCCCATGAGGTGGTGCATCTAATTATTCAAGGCGTGCACTATGTTTGCCAACTCCAAATCATGAGTGGCATAGAGCCTATCATGCTCTTTCAATTTTCTAGGATTCAAAACATATAACAAACCCATTCTAACCGAGGTCTCCACCAAGTCCTTCTTTGCATGCATATGTGCAAACAATGAAATCTTCATTCAGATCAGAAATCCCCATAATTGGAGCACTGGTTAACAACTGCTTCAATTGTTGGAAGCTCTTTTCACAATCTGTTGACCATTGAAACTTCACCCCCTTCATTTGAAAGGAAGTGATTGGGTGAGCAATTCCTTAAAACCCTGCAATGAATCTTCTGTAGTATCTAGATAGACCCATGAAGGATCTGACTTCTGTCACATTCTTATGTGTTTCCCACCCTTTAATGGCCTCAATATTTCTAGGGTCCACTGCTATCCCTTCTTCGGATATGATATGCCCCAAATAGTGAATTTGGTTTTGATAAAATGAGCACTTGCTTAATTTGGCATACATCTGGTGCTCTCTTAACACTTGTAACACCATCCTCAAATGATGCTCATGTTCTTCTTCTGACTTGGAATATCCAAGGATATCATCCAAAAATACATTGACAAACTTGTCTAAATATTCCCGGAAAACACCATTCATTAAGCACATGAAAATAGTTGGTGTGTTTGATAACCCAAATGGCACCACTGTGAACTCGTAATGACCATACCTTGTCCTGAAGGCGATCTTGTTGATGTCTTCATCTCTGATGCTTACTTGATGTTATCCTAACATGAGATCAATCTTTGAGAATATCCTTGCATCTTTTAACTGATCAAAGAGATCATCGATCCTTGGCAAAGGATACTTGTTCTTTATAGCCACTTTTTTCAATTGTCCGAAATCGATGCACAATCTCAATGTCCCTTCTTTCTTATTCATGAATAAAAATGGGGCACCCCAAGGTGACACACTTGGGAATACATACCCCTTCTTCAAAAGTTCTTCAAGATGAATTTGTAGTTCCTTCGGCTCTAGTGTACTCATTTTGTAGGGAGTCTTTGATACTAGAGCTGCTCCAGGCATCAAATTTATAGAGAAATCAATATCTCTCTTTGGGGGCAGTCCTCATATCTCCTTAAACACATCCTCAAAATATTTTAGTATTGAGTGATCCTCCAAATTTGGCACCTTATCCTTAGGTGCATCCTCCATATGAGCTGCAAATATTTAGCAACCCTTCCTGTAACACTTCTTCAGCTGCATTGCTAATATCTCTCAGACAATAACTACCCTAGGAATTCCTTGGATTGTTCTTGGGTTCCCTTTCTCATTCGGGTAAGTGAATGCCTTGTTATGACAGTCTAAGACAGCATGGTGTTGTTCTAACCAATCCATACTAATTAGACAAACATATGAACCCAAGTGCAGGATGTTCAAATATTCCTTGGTACTTAGCCCATTCATGTCCACTGGACATGATTTAACCGGCTCAACAACTTTTCTCTTAGCTCCTATAGCCAGTTGTACCAGCCAAGATTTATCATGCTTTCTTCTTGGAAAAAGAAATCTTTCCACTACCTTAGGATCAATATAGCTATCACTAGCTCCTGAATCTATTAAAATAGTAAAGGCATGGTTATTAATTATACCTTCTACTTCAATCATCTGTGATTGAAACTCATATTGCTTGTTGCCCAAGAATGCATATATCCTTGGAACACTTATGCCCATGTATTCCACTATTTCATCGTGTTGTACATTGTGGACATCTCTCACTTTGTCACTTTTGTGAGGACAATCTCTATACTTATGGTCTCCTTTACATCCCCAACATTGAATGGGTGTTTTCCTTGGCCTTTTCCCACCTACCTCATCGATTTTGTGCTCTCTAAAAGATGGCTATCCTTGAGGATTATTTCTGTAAATGGTGGCTTGTTCCCCTTCTGCCTCTTTCTGTTATCGGGCTAATTGTTAAGTGCAGACACAAATCAATCCCCCTATCTTCACTACGAAACTAGAACAAAACAAGATAGTACACTACTCTTTCCTTAGATTTCAATTATCAAATGAGAAATGGATCTAGGACATACCTTTTAAATATCGAAGATATGACTTCGTCAATGCAATCAAAGCTCCTTCTTAAGTCTTATGGAGAAATATCTGCAAAGGAACACATAATAGAAAGAGAATATGAAACTATGTATGTGATCAAGGAATCATACAATATGGACAAATACGATTCATATAGGAAAGAAAAGTGCATCTGTTAAACAATAGAAAGAGAGATTACAACCAAATCCTTGATTTCATAAGGTCCCTTCCAACAGTCCCTTTCTTCCCACACAATTATGATCCACGGATTTTGTGATGGTAGATCTGATATCTACTCACAGTTACTATTCAATCTAGCTATAGCCAACTTTTCCAAGCTAATTTCCCAAGCTCAATCAAACTAACTTTCTCCATGAGAGCTCCTCTCCTTTTATAAGTTGAAGAGGATAAGGTGAGTAGGTTAGGATGATCCCACTAAATCAGAAAAGTGAGTAAGATCCAAACCAATCGGAGGCCACCTCACCATAGAAGCTTCTCCTTCTAGAAGCATCGAGAAGATTCTCATTTTCCCACGTACGAAAATTGTCACACCCTAAGTATAGTGCAGCCTACGGAGACGTCATAGAATATATTTAGAGCAGGGGGCAATGATCAGTAATCATCGCACCCTATATATAGTGCAGCCTACGACGACCTTCCTTAATAGGGTCTTTACAAAGGAAAATACAATTTTTTCTCTCGGGAAAAGTTCTTCTCCCTTCTTTCTTCAGGAATTTGAGCCATTGATCCTTCTAAAGACAAAGGATAGGTTTACATCATTAACGATCATAGGGGTGACGAAAATAATGTGTAACAAAGAGCCCCCCAAAGTATGCAGTTAGAATAGAGTGATACTTGAAATACTTTGTCAGGTATGTGTAGGGAACAAGGAACATGGCGGTCGGAAACCTGCCAACAAACAAGGAAATACAGTACAATAATATATCATCACTAAGGTAGGAATTCCCATACTCAAAATACAAATGAATCAAAGCATAAATGTTGACATGCAAAGATCCATGTCAAGTAAGACAGGTCATGGCCACCAAACATACACTGTGGATCTATGCCATTATGACTCAAATCTGAACATAGCCACCAAAATACACTATGGATCTATGTGTTATAGACTCAAATTTGAACATAGCCATGAGACATACAATGTGGATCTATGCAATAGTACAAACTGAATATACTCCAACGTAGCCTAAATCTATCAAAAATATCCAGGGCCTTCATCTCCACCACTCTATAGTACGAATCTAACCATGCGAATACATGTGTTCAAGTCGAACATGGTAGAAACCACTTGATTACTGGTCATTAATTAATATCGTTAACAAGTGTGAGGGAAATCACCATTAATGTCATTGACTCCTAAGGTACACTAGTACAATCCAACGAATGTGAATTAATGAGATGAAGTCAANGTGAGTATCCTTTGATTCCCAACCCCCAACCTATTTTGGTTGGGACATATTGTTTCATTTAATTAGGGGAATGCCCTCCCTTTCTTATTCCATATTCATAAGAAGTTGGAGCATTTTTTCCTTATCTTTTCTAACATACCTTTGGCAATTATATGCTAGTGACTACTCATAAATTGAGGTAGATTCTAATACTAATTTCACCAATGTCAACCTACCCCCATGAGATATCCATCTATAGAATTGGTTCAAAACCCTTTTTTCTATCTTATCATATTGCTAGATCCAGTCCTTAAAATTATAATCATTTGGTCTCAATGTGAAGCCTAAATACGTTAATCCATTATCAAAAGGAGATACTTTGAAAGGTAAACTTTGTGCTAGCCTTCTTTCTTTCTCCTTAAATAGGTCATTAAAAAAAATTAAGAATTTATGGATGTTCATCTCCATTATAATGACCCTATAGTAAATACACAAGATTTGTTTATATTTCTCAGCCTCTCTGAAAGAGTTATTGCCAAAAAAAATCACACCATCCACCCATAGTAAATGAGATATAGCTAGGGTCTCCCCTAATTTAATCCCCTTAACATCTCCTTATCTTTTGTATAGATTTATATCCTTGATCAAACCTTTGGTTACTAAGAGAGATAGGAGTGGAGACAAGGGACATCCCTACCTAAGAACCCTATATGGAGTAAAAAATCATGAGCAAAAGCATTAATTAACATCGCAAAATAAATTTATGACAAATAACCAACAATCCAATTCAACATATGAAGACCCATTCCAATGTAGATGAGATTTAACCTTAAATACGACCAACTCACCTTGTCATATGCTTTTGACAAATCTAAATTTAGGACCATGGCAAGTATCTTTCTAATTTTGGTATTATGAATCCCTTCTTCTGTCAACCCTACAACATCATGTGTAATATACCCAACCATCCCAGGGTTAGGGACATTCTACTCATACACAGATTCATGCGAAAGAGACAATAAACACATACATGCAATAAACACAGGCAATTCTGATAAACTTCAGACATGTACTTAAACACAGCATGTAAAATTAGCATAGAATTGGTACTTATCTTTTAATGAGAAGACCACCAACTACGTGAAGACCTTTGACGAACCTCCTAGCCTTATACCATGCTGCACCAAACTATCATAAGTGTATCACCCTCAAGATGGGACTAAACTCCACCCAGGGTAAAGGAAATCCTAGGATGGGCTAAGACTACGGAAAGTTTCACAATGAAAAAGGAAGGATTCCCTCCAAGGAGCTTACTTACACATCGCTCACAAACTCTCATTCCCCACATTCTTGTCCCACCTATTATTCCGCAGTCCATCGGCTGCTCCACTTCCCTTCCAAGTCTTCAACAACAGGATGGATCAGGAATTCTCAGAGATTTGTAGTTGTTGTTGGACTCCCTCTAGGATAAATTAGTTCCCCAACAATCTCTCTCACCTAGACAGAGTTGATCACAAGCCTGACAACCTTCTTATTCAATCCATAGGCCTGACAACCCGCCTCTTCAAAACCACAAGCCTAACAACCTACTTCTTATGTCCAACTCCTAAGTCAGACGAGTAACCACAGTAGAAAAATCGGGTAAGGTAGAGTACCATCTCAGCAAAAATACCAGTGTGCGCAAGTTACCGAGGTTCACAATGGAAAAGGGTTCAACAATGGAGGAAAATGGATGGTTGTGTGCTTGCTCAGTGCATGAGTGAATGGGGAGCATGGCCAAAATGGTGAGCCAACCCCCACAACGATGTATTTTCCCACATAAATCTGCATGCGTCTAGGTTGACACTCACCTGTCTTGGGATCTCATTCCTCTCCACTTGGAGTTCGTTCCTTTCCCCAAAGGAACTTAGGATAATAGAGTTTTTTTTTCCCAAGGCTTAGTATTTTAGGAAAATACATTATAATATTCCCTTGGGTTAAGCCCTTAATCTTAGCCCTTTTTTCCTAGCCTCTCAGCCCATTCCCTTTCCCTTCCCAGTGGATCTTATTCCCCCATAACTCTTTCTTCATGGTTGGTCTACATGAAATGATGTAATTATATTAATGATGTCGATATTTATATATACAAAATCAGGCTCCCTGGTCTTCATCATCTAGGGTCTCTAGCCTAATAAACACATAAGCCTCCTATATTATAAACACTTGGCACACCATCCTATAAAAATCATTACAAATCAGCAGGGGCTCGGCCTTCAAGTATTACAATCTCCTCACCTTATTTATGCACTATTATCAATGCATCATATTTACATATTACACCAATATTTTAAAAAAATATTCAAAAATATGTGGGTATTATGCTCGCATAGCATATTCATGCTCCCAAGTTGCGTCCTCAGGACCGTACCAGGCCCATTGGACCTTTACAAGCCCTATGGCTCGATTCCAGAGCTGTTTGATTTTCTGTTCCAGAATGCGTACTGGATGCACTTGAAAAGCGCTTTATTTCTCCACCTGAATCACATTCCAATCAATAACATGATTAGCATCAGGTGTATATTTCTTAAGAAATGATACATGGAATACATTATGTATATACATAGATGCAGGCAATGCAATCATACAAGATATTGATCCAATCCTATCTAGGATTTCAAACGGCCCACAATATCTGGTTGCCAACTTGGAATAGTTTCCCAACTTCAAGGAACTTATGTTGGCCTTCACCTTCAAGAAAACATGATTACCCACTTTAAATTCCCTGTGAGTTCTACCCTTGTCAGCATAACTTTTCTTCCTGTCTTGGGAAGCCTTTAAATTATGTTTTATCTTCAACATTTTCTCTTCCATTTCCCTGAGCAAATCTGGCCCAATCACCGCTCTATCATTTGGGTTGTCCCAACTTATTAGTGTGTTTCACTTTCTTCCATAAAGTGCCTCAAATGGGCTCATCTTCAGTGATGCTTGGTACCCATTGTTGTAGGAAAATTCTACCAAGTGTAGATAATCTTCCCATTTAGATGGTGTGTCCATCACATACATCCTTAGCATATCCTCTATCACTTGGTTCACTCTTTATGTTTTCCCATCAGTATCGAGATGATAAGTTGTGTTGAAGTTCAAATTTGTTCTGAACCCTTTGAATAATCCTTTCCATAACTTTGAGGTAAACTTTGGGTCTCTGTCAAACACAATTTTCTTGGGTATGCCATGCAAGTGTGCTACTTCCCTCATATAAATATCAACAACATTGGTTTCCTTGTGAGTAACCCTCATAGGAATGAAATGGGAAGCTTTGGTAAACTTGTCCACCACCACCATGATAGCATCATGATGCTTGCTTGTTCTGGGCAATTTGGTGATGAAATCCATTGTCGCCACTTCCACTGAGGAATGGGTAATGGCTGCAGCAACCCAGCTAGGTGTATATGCTCATCCTTGACCTTTTGACACTCCAAACATTCAGCAATGTATTCGGCAATCTCCCTCTTCATGCCTAGCCAATAATATTATCTCTTGATGGTTGAAACTGTTTTCTGATATCCTGGGTGTCCAACATAATGTACATTATGCATCTCTTTTAAAATCATACTCCTCAATTCATGAGAATTTGGTACATAATTTATGTTCCTGCACAAGAGAATTCCATCAATTCCCAATTTATAATCTTCAACTTTCTGTTACATTTTACCTTGCTTTAATTTTGTTACCAACTCCATGTACTACAAATTTAATTTTGCAGCCTCAAAAATTATGCCTTTAATATCAGTTTTATACATGTTAATTCTTGTAGCATGTAGTTCATGCACTCTCCTACTAAGTTCATCATCCACTTTGTTCTATTTTCCTTTGATGTGCTTAATATAAAATTCATACTCATAGAGGAATTCCAACCATCTAATCTACCTAACATTCAAAGTTGGTTGATCAAACAAATATTTCAGACCATTATGGTTTGTCCTTAGCTAAAACCTCTTTCCCATGAGGTGGTGCATCTAATTATTCAAGGCGTGCACTATGTTTGCCAACTCCAAATCATGAGTGGCATAGAGCCTATCATGCTCTTTCAATTTTCTAGGATTCAAAACATATAACAAACCCATTCTAACCGAGGTCTCCACCAAGTCCTTCTTTGCATGCATATGTGCAAACAATGAAATCTTCATTCAGATCAGAAATCCCCATAATTGGAGCACTGGTTAACAACTGCTTCAATTGTTGGAAGCTCTTTTCACAATCTGTTGACCATTGAAACTTCACCCCCTTCATTTGAAAGGAAGTGATTGGGTGAGCAATTCCTTAAAACCCTGCAATGAATCTTCTGTAGTATCTAGATAGACCCATGAAGGATCTGACTTCTGTCACATTCTTATGTGTTTCCCACCCTTTAATGGCCTCAATATTTCTAGGGTCCACTGCTATCCCTTCTTCGGATATGATATGCCCCAAATAGTGAATTTGGTTTTGATAAAATGAGCACTTGCTTAATTTGGCATACATCTGGTGCTCTCTTAACACTTGTAACACCATCCTCAAATGATGCTCATGTTCTTCTTCTGACTTGGAATATCCAAGGATATCATCCAAAAATACATTGACAAACTTGTCTAAATATTCCCGGAAAACACCATTCATTAAGCACATGAAAATAGTTGGTGTGTTTGATAACCCAAATGGCACCACTGTGAACTCGTAATGACCATACCTTGTCCTGAAGGCGATCTTGTTGATGTCTTCATCTCTGATGCTTACTTGATGTTATCCTAACATGAGATCAATCTTTGAGAATATCCTTGCATCTTTTAACTGATCAAAGAGATCATCGATCCTTGGCAAAGGATACTTGTTCTTTATAGCCACTTTTTTCAATTGTCCGAAATCGATGCACAATCTCAATGTCCCTTCTTTCTTATTCATGAATAAAAATGGGGCACCCCAAGGTGACACACTTGGGAATACATACCCCTTCTTCAAAAGTTCTTCAAGATGAATTTGTAGTTCCTTCGGCTCTAGTGTACTCATTTTGTAGGGAGTCTTTGATACTAGAGCTGCTCCAGGCATCAAATTTATAGAGAAATCAATATCTCTCTTTGGGGGCAGTCCTCATATCTCCTTAAACACATCCTCAAAATATTTTAGTATTGAGTGATCCTCCAAATTTGGCACCTTATCCTTAGGTGCATCCTCCATATGAGCTGCAAATATTTAGCAACCCTTCCTGTAACACTTCTTCAGCTGCATTGCTAATATCTCTCAGACAATAACTACCCTAGGAATTCCTTGGATTGTTCTTGGGTTCCCTTTCTCATTCGGGTAAGTGAATGCCTTGTTATGACAGTCTAAGACAGCATGGTGTTGTTCTAACCAATCCATACTAATTAGACAAACATATGAACCCAAGTGCAGGATGTTCAAATATTCCTTGGTACTTAGCCCATTCATGTCCACTGGACATGATTTAACCGGCTCAACAACTTTTCTCTTAGCTCCTATAGCCAGTTGTACCAGCCAAGATTTATCATGCTTTCTTCTTGGAAAAAGAAATCTTTCCACTACCTTAGGATCAATATAGCTATCACTAGCTCCTGAATCTATTAAAATAGTAAAGGCATGGTTATTAATTATACCTTCTACTTCAATCATCTGTGATTGAAACTCATATTGCTTGTTGCCCAAGAATGCATATATCCTTGGAACACTTATGCCCATGTATTCCACTATTTCATCGTGTTGTACATTGTGGACATCTCTCACTTTGTCACTTTTGTGAGGACAATCTCTATACTTATGGTCTCCTTTACATCCCCAACATTGAATGGGTGTTTTCCTTGGCCTTTTCCCACCTACCTCATCGATTTTGTGCTCTCTAAAAGATGGCTATCCTTGAGGATTATTTCTGTAAATGGTGGCTTGTTCCCCTTCTGCCTCTTTCTGTTATCGGGCTAATTGTTAAGTGCAGACACAAATCAATCCCCCTATCTTCACTACGAAACTAGAACAAAACAAGATAGTACACTACTCTTTCCTTAGATTTCAATTATCAAATGAGAAATGGATCTAGGACATACCTTTTAAATATCGAAGATATGACTTCGTCAATGCAATCAAAGCTCCTTCTTAAGTCTTATGGAGAAATATCTGCAAAGGAACACATAATAGAAAGAGAATATGAAACTATGTATGTGATCAAGGAATCATACAATATGGACAAATACGATTCATATAGGAAAGAAAAGTGCATCTGTTAAACAATAGAAAGAGAGATTACAACCAAATCCTTGATTTCATAAGGTCCCTTCCAACAGTCCCTTTCTTCCCACACAATTATGATCCACGGATTTTGTGATGGTAGATCTGATATCTACTCACAGTTACTATTCAATCTAGCTATAGCCAACTTTTCCAAGCTAATTTCCCAAGCTCAATCAAACTAACTTTCTCCATGAGAGCTCCTCTCCTTTTATAAGTTGAAGAGGATAAGGTGAGTAGGTTAGGATGATCCCACTAAATCAGAAAAGTGAGTAAGATCCAAACCAATCGGAGGCCACCTCACCATAGAAGCTTCTCCTTCTAGAAGCATCGAGAAGATTCTCATTTTCCCACGTACGAAAATTGTCACACCCTAAGTATAGTGCAGCCTACGGAGACGTCATAGAATATATTTAGAGCAGGGGGCAATGATCAGTAATCATCGCACCCTATATATAGTGCAGCCTACGACGACCTTCCTTAATAGGGTCTTTACAAAGGAAAATACAATTTTTTCTCTCGGGAAAAGTTCTTCTCCCTTCTTTCTTCAGGAATTTGAGCCATTGATCCTTCTAAAGACAAAGGATAGGTTTACATCATTAACGATCATAGGGGTGACGAAAATAATGTGTAACAAAGAGCCCCCCAAAGTATGCAGTTAGAATAGAGTGATACTTGAAATACTTTGTCAGGTATGTGTAGGGAACAAGGAACATGGCGGTCGGAAACCTGCCAACAAACAAGGAAATACAGTACAATAATATATCATCACTAAGGTAGGAATTCCCATACTCAAAATACAAATGAATCAAAGCATAAATGTTGACATGCAAAGATCCATGTCAAGTAAGACAGGTCATGGCCACCAAACATACACTGTGGATCTATGCCATTATGACTCAAATCTGAACATAGCCACCAAAATACACTATGGATCTATGTGTTATAGACTCAAATTTGAACATAGCCATGAGACATACAATGTGGATCTATGCAATAGTACAAACTGAATATACTCCAACGTAGCCTAAATCTATCAAAAATATCCAGGGCCTTCATCTCCACCACTCTATAGTACGAATCTAACCATGCGAATACATGTGTTCAAGTCGAACATGGTAGAAACCACTTGATTACTGGTCATTAATTAATATCGTTAACAAGTGTGAGGGAAATCACCATTAATGTCATTGACTCCTAAGGTACACTAGTACAATCCAACGAATGTGAATTAATGAGATGAAGTCAAGCACTTAGTGGAATCTCTCGATCAGGGGTCAATAATGAAAACCCACTGTCGAAAGCAAGGAAACCTTCCATTGAGGCATGCAAGTTCCAAGGTACCAATTAGTTTCTAAGTCTAATTCTTTGATAATGAATTGAATTTGACAAGAAAATACTCGTCAAAGGAAGGGCTTAATGTATCCCCCATCAATGACATGAAATGGGTAAAAATATTTGAGGTAGATCAGAGTAACAAGTGATTCAGGACTGACTCGGGGATGGCTGACACAATAGAAGTCTTAAGGACTTCAGAAATGGCCAATGCAATAGAAGGCTTTCCGGGTTGAACTTCTCTTTGAACACATTGATGACATGACAACTGTCTTGGAAAAACTGACTCAACAACAGGGATCTAAGACCAGTTTGTAATACTATAGAGTATGATCAAGAGGCAAGTGGATTTTCCAAACTAGACACAAATCGAGTGAAAGGGTGTCATGTTCAAAAGAGACTCTTCATAGAATACAGGTCTAGATACATTTCTTTCCCAAATTTTCCCCCACCATTTTTGGCGAGCACCTCTTTATTTTTACACAATATTGAGAAGGATAACATATTCTTCAACTGTAACCTCATCCTTCAGATGAGTACCTTAGAGTATGTTTAATGAACCCTAGGATGGAGTGGTTCGGTCCCATATGGGCCTTTCGATGTTTTTTTTACGAGTCCAAATAAAGAAAACTCAGGGGTTTTTCATGTTTAGAGATTCAAAAAAACACTTAAAGAAAACTCCAAAATGTCATTTTCCGTAAAGTAGTTTGATGAGACCGAAAAAGAGATAAACTATTTCTTAACAGATGTTTTCTTCAAATACTTTAACGAGTGTGAAAATAACAAGATCACTCGGCAATCTTTTCATGTTTAGATATTCTGAAAAGAGCTTAAAAGGAACTCCATGGGGTTCCTTTTTTATATAACCTTTATGAGTCCAAAAAAGTGATAAAAGTATACTCAGTTACATTCTCGGGTATTTACGAGCACGAGAAAGAACAAAGACTAAGCTCGGGATTGTTTTCATTTTTACGCAAGCTTAAAACAAAACAAAACTATGCTTGGGATAGATTTTATTTTTACACAAGCTTAAAACTAAACAAAACTTTGCTTGGACCTGGTTTCATTTTTACACAAGCTTGAAGCAAAAAAAACTATGCTTGGAGTAGGTGGTTTCATTTTTACACAATATTGAACCATAGAAAACTATGCTTGGACTTCCCAATGCATAACCGAGAGATGGTTGGTATTTATCCCCCAGCTTAAGAAGCTAGAGTTTTAACTTCAGTATGAAGTCGAGAGGCTGGAAGAAAATTCCCCCCATGCTTCATTTCATCCAATGTCATACGCAGATGGAATGAAGCTTCAAAGAATATACGTAACGAAGTACTTGACTCAATCGAAAAGGGGGGAATCTATTTCATTTTTTAACGATCTTGACATAGGAAGAAGAACTATGTTCGAGAATCCAGGTTCAATCCCCATACCTCTGTTTCATTTTTTAATGAGCTTGACACAAAAACAAGAACTATTCTCGTAAACTCTATTTCATTTTATATCAAGGTTTCTACAAAGACGCAGAAACTATCCTCACAATTGGTTTCATTTTTTAACAAGATTGAAATCAGAAAACCATGCTCAAACTCCTCTTCTTGATCATGGATTCCAAGAGGACAAAGATCTGGAAGGACACCATGTTAAGGGACAAAAATCAGTCATGGCTTCCAAGAGATCTTCACTGGACGAAAGAAATACACTCTGGAAGGAACACATGTCGAGGGTCACGATAGGGGTAAGGAGATCAAGCTCCAATAGCCTTACCGAAGAGATGACCATGTCAACTACTATATCCAAGTCATAAGAGACTGAGCTTATAGGGAGAGGCCCATATTCATCAACAACTGAAGGAATAGGAGACAACGCCACATAATTGACCTGTGGCGGGGTCGATACCATCTGCATATAAGAACCATTTAGGGAAGTCATTGAGCTGACGATCAAGTCAAGACCAACAAATGAAAGTTGATCAATAGTCACCACTCTTCCCTCGTGTGGGAAGGATATCACATGAAAAAGAGTGGACACAATAGATTTCATGGCATAGGCATAATCTTGCCCAAGGAGTAAATTGAAATCCAAGGGGTCCTGGAATACCATGACGTCAATAAAGAAATTTTTCACTCCCAAAGTTATAGGAAACTGAGGAAGGATCCCTAAAGGGTGATTGGTTCTTCTATTAAAAGATAACAGATTCTGTATAACCAATGCAAGTTGAGGATAACCCAAATATTGCCAAGCAATAGTGGACAACATACTAATAGATGAACCTTCATATATCAACGTTTGAGGAACATCTCGACCACAAACTTGTATTGTAATCTTGAAAGGAATGTGAGAGGGAAGATGAGTTCCAGTTAGCACACCCCAATTAAAAAGGATGGCCTCATTACTTGGAGGGGGTTTCGTGGGAGAAGGAGGAATGCCCCCCAACATGGTAGATTTTGTATCAACAAGAAAAACATGGGAAGTATCAGGTTTACTCTCTAGTGGGAGAGTAGGATCGACTGATGACGAGATCAGATCAACCACTTGGGTTTCATTCTCCAAGGGGAGAATGGGGTTGACGACTGGAAATGGATCAACCTCGACTACTTGGGTGACACTCTCTAATGGGAGAGTGGGATCGACCAATGATGGCATCGGATCGACCACTTTGTCAACAGGATCAAATAAGGACGTGACCAGATTGAATACATGATCAACCAGATTGACTGATGAAGGGACCGTATTGATCATTCCATCAACTACAGGTGGGTCGAGAGTAATCTTGCGATAAGTAGATGGAAGTTGAGGTTTTGAAATAGTCATGTCTTCCAATAATTTCGAGGCTTCGTCCATATGAGGGAAAAGATGAGTTTGATGACTCCCTCTACATAACATACATGGGAACTTGACTCTACTTTTCTTCTTCCCAACGATATATTGACTAGTTGACGGGAGATCATCATCATATTGTTCAAAGGCCAATGACGTGGACTAGAAAGGAGATGTAAACCATGCTTCTATGAACTTGGATAGACCAGGGAAATCCTTCAAAATATGGATACCCTTACAAATCCTATAAGGGTACTTGGGCTTACGAGTTGTTTGGGTGATCTTGGCATCATCAACACTCCCAGCATGATTATCAGTAACTGGTTGTTTTCCAACATGTCTGGCAGTGGTTGGAAGTTTGGACCCTTGCTTATTTTTCTTCTTCTTAATATTCCTTTTCTTCTTTTTCTTATCCATCGGATTACTAGCTTCAGATCTTTCACTCGATGAAGAATATGAAACGCAATAAGACCTTGCAAGTGATGAAGGCAAAGAAGATCTTACTAGTGAAGAAGGTGAAGTATCAACATGAGGTTGATGTTAATTAGGGAAAGTGATTACAACAGAAGCACTAGCTTCATTTGGGATTACCTGAGTGGAAAACAACCATATCAATAATCCAATTGTGAGACCTGAAAGGCTCAAAGTAGTGATGTGAGGAGGAACAATGTTTCCATAAGAAGAAAAAAACAAAGGTTCCCCTGGAAAAGGGGTTCCCTCATTGGTCATTTTGGGAACTGATGTCATTAAAAACACTTCCAACCTAGAGCCTGCTAGGGGAAACAAACACCACACGGTAAAAATCTAGTAAGCAAACAAGCAAATAAAACCTTCTTACAATGAACACAATAGTTGGTGATGAAATCCAACAACACGGGAACAATGTACGAAGGGGTTGAGATAGAGCCGGGGGGGATTTACGTTGATGACCTGTTTAACGGACTTACACCCTGGTGCAAGCTCCCACACATAATTGTGGGTATACCCTCCAAGGCACCCGACTGAGTTTGGTCAACGTCAATTCCAGGTACCGTGAAGACTTGCCCCTCCATAGTCACCTCATTTAAAGACCCTAGAGAGATAGGTTACTAAGGTTACCAACTACAACAATGATTCCTAGTGAAACAGTCGACAGTCTGATCCATGCGCAAAGGCAAGGTATCTAGCCCAAAATCAAATCGAGGAGCTCCCACACATAATCGTGGGTATACTCTCGAGTGACCCCCAATAATACGTGCAATCTCTATACTAAGACCAACAAAGCAGGGTGAGTAACTCGATCGGTCCTAATGTGACCTCGTGATTGACCCTTGTGTGAGAAGGGCTTCCCAAGAAAAAATGTAGCAAGTGGATTTCACCGCTTCCTAACTCAATATTCTATGTTTGTTTATATCTTTGGAAAGTTATCTTTCACACCTATTCCAAAGCCCTACACCCTAAGCTAATGTAGTCTTGCTACCAAAAAATATAAAAATGTCTAATAAATTTTAGTTTAGCGCTTGATTTTTAAGGCTGTTGTTTACTCAAGAGGAAAAAATGGCATGGACTAAATGATGTTTTGACCAACTCTAAACAATGCAAAGAAATGAGAATGCAAATATTTCACTTCGATGAAAGCTATATTACGAGAAAGAGAAAATGTTTATCATTCCCAGAAGCGCAATGTCCCAATTGTTTTTATTAAACTCATCAATATCAAGATCCTCAAGAAATGAGACAAAGAGATTGTACACCAATACACAA